>VDFB02193867.1:143409465-143543885 GCA_007258455.2 Sequoia sempervirens | reverse complement strand
GATATAGGAATATTCAAATTCATACTTCATAATTGGAAGATTTTAAATGATTTTTTTTCTCATTTTGAATCCACATCCAAACGTCTCACCAATTTATTTAATTGTAAGAAATCTTAAAAATTAGACCAGTGCTTCATCAATTGTGTATACGGGGTCAAATTTGCAATAACTAGTAATACACAAGCTATTTAATTCAAGTAATGGTGGACTACTTTCACAGTGCTTTGCAATCTAAGAACTCACAATATCTAAAACATAGATTCCTATTAGATCTTATGCAAATTTTACAAATCCATGACCTTCTTCAAGCATTTAATTAACTCTTTGAGTTAAAGTGAAAAACAAGGTGAAACATAGATTTTTGCAACCCTATGGACTACTCTTGCATTTCTAGGGTTTTCCACCTAAAAGGAGAGAGATATGGCCAAAAATACTCATGTATCACTCAAATTAGGATTTGTGTGATCTGATGTGATGTAAATGAAGTTAACTAAATGCAATAGATTAATCTAGGTGACTGAAAATGAATGCAAAGCTAAGATTTATGTAATGTTCGAAAACATAGTGTTGTTTGCAAAGAGACTAAGATAATGAACAAAAATGCAACTCTCAATCAAACATAAAGTTTTTTCTCAAAATATGTGCACCTGGAAAGCTTTAGAGGACTGGAGAACAATCTAGAAAGTTGATGAAATTTGAACTTGGACTGACTAGGACTCATTCGCCACCGTGGGCGAATCAGTCCCGGGTAAGGACTTTTTTGCATAGAACCTATTTTCTGATAGTTAAGGATATGAAACAACATCTAACTCAAATTTTATTCTTTAGATAGGAATCATTCACCAAGCATGGCGAATTAGTCCACTTTCTAATTCCTACAAACTCAAAACTCAGATATATACCTTCACACTTGCACAACAAATTCTAATTGAGACAGTTCCATATCTCAAAAAATCCCTGCAAAATAGCTTAAAAGAGTTGTTTTAATGGTGTTTTTTCCTTTTTCAAACCCATAGGTAGGTAATTAAACCTTGAATAGAGAAAAAATTGCATCAACCCTAGTCTTAGATGTGTTAAAGACTAGGAAAGGTTAAAACACAAGAAGGGCCCTATTTTATTGCTCTAGAACAAGACATGCAAGATTGATTGAGATGATGCAAGATATCTACCATAGAAACCTTACAATACATGAAAAATGGATATAAAATGACATGCAAATGCTAAATAAACACAATGCAAACCTTAATATGAAGATAGATGAAAATGGAAGATGGAATCAATAGGAAACCAAGTCCTTAGGCATTATTTGGTGGCTATTTTCACCTCTTCAACCTATATTTCTTCATGATTCACCATAGGCATCCATCATAAACCATTTACAAAGTTGGATCTTGACAAGATTAGTGAGCTTCAAGACCTACAAAAACCCTAGTTTGTTGTCCTAAAACTTCAACTTTTGATGATGAAACTTGTTGTAGAATGCTTTGCTTTTGGAATTATCCTTGAAGAATGATAATGAGATCATAAGAGATGAAAAATATTGTGTAAAATAACTTAAAATATGTATTTATAAGAAATAACACCTTATTTTGTCCTTAATTAGACCTAAGAGCCCAATATTCACTAGAAATAAAAGTTAAATTGATTGAATTCCTGCTTGATTTTGAATTTTCCCTCAAAGGGGACTCATTTTCCACTCTTGGAAAATGGGTCCCACCAAAGGGGACTCATTCACCCAATGTGGTGAATGGGTCCCACTACTACTATTTGTAGGTGGGTTGTCAGGGTATGATGTTATTAAATTTTGTTTCTTAGGTTTTATGTGATTTCACATGTGAAACGGGCCTCAAGATCAAAATTAATAGGTTTAAGAGGCCTATAAATGTTGTTTTGAAGGGAAACTATGTGAAGGGACTCAAAAGTGGGTCTAATTATGTGAGAAATTGTCTCTTTTCTCAAGAGGGACCAATTTTATATAGTACACAAGGACACACATTCAATTGAACATTTTAAGATAAATGAGAATACCCTTGATATTTTCAATTATAACTTGCAAAAAATTATAGGAGGAGAGCATGCATTTTATAAATAAGATTTGTTTTGATATTTGTAGCTTATATAGAAATAATTTAAGATTACTACCTACAAGACTTATACCCAACACAATTATACTATTCTATTCATTAATCTTCCTACAATATCTTCTTCTTGTATTTAAATTCTACCCAGACCATTTACTAGACTCAAAATTGAACCCCTTGTAATGAGCCTTGAAACCCCTTTTATAGACTAAGGGAGCAACAAGCATCTGGCTCATTGCAATTACATTTCGAAAGCATTTCATTTTAACACACATTCAATTTCATTTTATAAATTCCCTAAACGGTTGCGAGTATTCATTTGTTAAATAAGGGAAAAAAAATTCATAACATTTTCACAAAAAAGGAGGCAACCAATGCAACCAAAATTTACCTTTAGTGGCAAACAAGCCCATTATGTTCTATGCTTGTGTCGAGCCAATAATTTTCCATCCTACTTACTCAAGGCATTCTTAGTTAGTATAAAAGACAAAAACCCTCATGTGCAAAGAGTGTAAGAAAAGCTACCATAGCAATATTGATATGACAACAAAAAAATTTAAGACCCAAACACTATCTCCATGAACCATAACAAGAACTAGCACTAGAACCAGAACCACAATAAACACACCCACTTCATGTCTTGGAAGAGGCTGGGGGAGAGACCACTACTTCTTCATCTTTAGCATCCTTACCAGCAGTAGAATAGGTATGCCCATTGTGTGTCTTCACTGAAATTGGTGCTACGGCTACCACCTCCTACTATAAGTGTAATAACCCTCCTGGTTGCTAGTTGGACTCAGTAGTGTTATGATTTGTTTTGGTACTCAGATACTATGATGATACTGTTATTGTTTGATTTGGCTTGGTAGATGTTTGATGATGTTGTTATTTCATTATGGACATGATTACTTTATATGACATTATGGTTGGTTATATCAATTGATTTTCTGAATTATGATATGATGCAGTGATTTAATTTAATATGTTATGAGATGATTGTTAGTTAGAAATATTAATTGATTGGTTATATTATAATTGTTAGAATAGGTGTGATGAAGGACAATATGACATCACTTGTTCGCGAGTGCCCTGTTATGTTGCGATTCCTTCTCACAATGCAATGCTATAATTTAATGCTTCAATTATATATATATATGTATGCTCATGTACACAACTTCGTTTGTATGCAGGACTTGCAGGTACAAGCCTCGATTCCACCTGCTTCGGCAGGATAGGGCGAGCACCAATAGCCCAACAGTTAAATGTTGAAACAGAGGTGACGATGAAGTCCTCCCGTTCCATGATGTCAGATCGTCTCGTTTGATTGGTATTGTCCATTTTTGTAATTGTCGTCATTTGTGGTTTGTGTGTTGTATTTTGTCATCTTTTGATTAATGTTGGTACTTTTTATGTTGTGGTGTATTTGATTTAAATAATGGAAATAATTAGTCATTTTAATGTTAGATTTATATTATATTCGAATATTTAAATGATTTAATTATCTTTGGAAGTCATATATTTCAATTAAATAATAATTAAATATTAAATGTGTCTTAATTACTTTAATCAATTATCTGGTGGAGGATAATTATTAGAATAATTTATTTAAATTAAATAAATAATGTGATGAGCAAGTAAAGTTGCAAAAATAGAAATTAAAACAATAAAACAAATAAAAGAATGAAAAGTGGTGCAAACAAATAGGAATTCAGATCTAATTAAGAAAGCTTGCTTTTAAAGAATGATTTTCTTTTAATTTTGATTTTTAGAGTTTTGAAGAGAGGGACAATATATTTTTATTTAATTAAGAATTTTGGGGTTTTTTTTTACACACACACAGAGGAGTATTGTTACAGAAGTTGAATAAGATTTTGGCTTTGTATTCTAAGAATTTAGAGAGGATATTGGGATCCTTTTTGCGGTATTTTGTGGAGAGTGTTAGAAAGCGGCTTTTTTTCAATCTTCTTCTGGTATTGTTCCTTGAGACTCGGATAAATAATTGAATTAAGCTAGAGGGAAAATTCCGTGAGAGGAGATCTCGAAGCAAGAACGAGGAGCTCTTCTGAGACCACATCGTAATCAACAAGCATCACTGTATTCTTGGATAAGCCATGACTCCTAGGTTTTCAAATGTTCCATCTCATTCTTCTTTTCATTTCAAAAAGAAATTAGATAAAATGAATGAATATATATGATTGATTTTGTTTACGTAAAAAGAAAACCTTCATTTGATATTTAATGATTCTCGCTAGCAAACCAATAGAAAAGATTATTGAGAAAACCATTATGTAGTTTCATTAGTACTGATCTTGGAATAAAAATTGTTTGTTTTGCTTAGAAAATACATTTGATTTGAATATACATATATATATATATATATATATATATATATATGTTCCGATTAAAAATATAATATTACCTAATAGAAAAATTGAGTACTTAAAACCTCTGGCCCGGGTTAGAATTATTAGATATTTTTCTTTGAGAATAGAATATATATATACATATGTATTTAGCTATTTAGTTAATATGAATTATAAACTTATATTTAAATTGATTTCTTAAGTCTATTTTTATTTTTACTATCAAACCAGAATGAAGTTTTTATTTAATATTTGTTTTGGAGTCCGAGCCGACCCAGTACAAGGTCGGCCGAACTGCCTGGGATTTTATTTATTTCCATTATCATAAAAGTATTTTTTTATTTGGGAATCAAAATTTTATTTTCGTATGGAATTCTTGTTAGGTAAGAAATTTTAAATTAAATATTTTTTTTATATATGTTTAAGGAAGGGACTACTGGGTCAAAGATCTCGACCAGACTCTCACATGATCAGCTCTGTTAGTCATAGTTAATAGCCTTTAAAGACTACCGTGATGAAGTAATTTTAAAGACTCACAAGCAAAGAATCAGAGATTAAGTACTTAATGGTCAGCTATATGAAATTAAAAATTTTAAATTTTATTTTATTTTATACTTTGTGATTTATATATATATTTATAAATATATATATATATATATATATATATATAAATTATATATATATATATATATATATATATATATATATATATATATATATATATATTTATAAATAAATATATAGATATATATATATATATATATTTATTTATATTTATATATATAAATAAATATATTTTGGTTTATATATATATCATTTTTATTTTATTAAATATTAAATATTAAAATTTATTTTATTTAAATGAAAGGATATTTATTTTAGTATATTATAGTTTATGATGCAAATTTTGTATTTTAATTTTTAAAAAGGTTAATTAGTGTTGTTTATATTCAAGAAGTTTTGATATATTTTGAAAACACTGTTCTAATTGTATTGGTTAAAGTAAATTATTGGGCAAGAATTAGTCTTTAACTATGATTGTGGACTTTATTGAGACAATAGTATTTAGTTATATAATCAGGATTGGAATCAAACCTAATGGTGCAACCTTGCAAAGATGATATGAGTTTTCTTTTTTTTTTTTTTTTATGTTAGGGTTTTTCTTTGTTTAATGTTGTCGATGTGCGAACCGTATTGGTCTGTGAAAAAACCTTGTTCTAGAGGCTTGTTATTAAAGTGTTATTTTCCTTTGTTTATGCTTCTGAGCGTTATTGGTGTTATGTTAGGAAGGGTTGAATGGGTTTGTAAGACTTTTGATTATGAGAAATTGCGAGATGGTTAATGCCTCGTCTATCTGTTTTTTTTGGTTTTATGATTTATATGTGTTAGTTCAACCCTTGCCTATTTTGAGATATGTTAGGGGTCATAGGGAGAGTGGCTCTTCGTGGGCGTCGGTGCCTCAGGATGAGGAAGGGCTCAGGATAACCCACGAAAGAGTAGTAAACAAGTGATAACCTAAACAATAGAATCTAGGGGTTGGGTAGTAAAACACACAAGATAATTAAAATTGGTTCCCTCATCTATGCATTAAGGCTACCGTAGACTAGTGATAGATTGAGAAGGTCGTGGTCGGCATAGTCATAGTCTTGTCTTCATGAGAGATTATCGGTTCCCCATTAGCTACCCTATGGTGTCGGCGCCTTAGTTAGGAGGAAGGGCCAGGAGATCCATAGATGGGTGATGGCGCCTCAGTTGGAGGAAGAGCCAGGAGAATCCCATGAGAGCTATGCGATGACACTCTCCACTTGACACCCTTGTTCTCGTTTCTTGTCGCCTCTAGATTTTGTAATCTTTATGATTGTTTATGATTCTTGTGAATTTGTCTCATGATTGCTAATTGGTGCTGCTTCGTGTTATTGTGATGAGTTTCTTAGTTTTAACTTTTTATGTGATTTGTGGACATTATTGATTGTTCATCGTATGCTTTGAGTTGTACTTGTTTTGTATCATGTTTTTGTTGAGTCAGTTTGACATTCATGGTCGGGTTCACTTCCTCGGCACCTCTGAGCACGGGGGGTGAGTTACTTGTAATTCACATGGTTGGGTGGAACGTGCTCCGCACCCATTGGGTTCCCCATCAGCTTCTTATCTTCTCAGCATTTCTGCATTGGAGTTGTACCAATATACAATTGTATTTCATATTTCATTAATCTTGTATCAATCTCCATGTTGGGAAATTCAATGTAATTCAGTTATCAGAAGATTGTAATGTAATATTAAACCATGATGTAATAGTAGGATCATTTGTAACTCTATTAAGATATTTTTCATGGATGTAATTATGTGATGTTTATTATGCTCGCATCGTGGTTATGGGATGTATCATTGTTTATGGTTATTATAAAGTAAATGGTTATGTTGTAATTGTAATCTTTATTTCCGTTTAGTTGTTGCGATGTAACCTCGCGTGCCCCAGAGAACCAAGTGTGTTAATGCTATGTAATATGTTATGTGGTTATGGTTTAATGTTATTGCATGTTTACTTTTGTTATTTTAAAAAAAAAATTATTTACATTGTGTGTGTTCTTTGGGGTTTTCACAACGAGTGTTACAACTTGGTATCAGAGCCAAGGTTGCAAACACTAGGGTCTTTGGGTAGTGTAGTCCATTAGGTTCCCGTATGTGCAACTCTTGAGCTCATTTTGTACTTTATCCTGTGGCGCAGAACTATGCCTCGAGGTAGAGGACGTGACCGTGCGAGAGGCCGTGGGAAAGGCCGAAGAGTAAATCGTGAAGTTCTCGCCTTTAGTTCCTATGGTTCTGGAAGTATGAGGGAAATAGCCAGAAGCTTACAAGATTCTCCCATAGGTTGTAATTCATCCCCAACCCACCGTGAGAGGGAGAGAGAGAGGTCTCCGAGGCGCAGGGATATAGGTGTGGTTTAGGATGCATTCATAGCAGGCCATATGAGAGATCTGATGAGGGAACACCCTCCTACTTTTGATGGTTCTGGAGGAGGTCTTGAGGCTGAGACCTGGTTAATTAACTTAGACCGTTGTTTTGCCATGCACCCATACGGTAGCAATACCAGGGCACGATGCACAGTTATGCACTTGCGAGGCTTCACGTCTACTTGGTGGTGCCTTGAGGAACAGAAGTTGCATCTTGATCTCAGTATGGTTACTTGGGAGTTGTTCCTAGACAGGTTCAAGGCTCATTTTCTCTTAGATCACTGGAGGCAATGCAAGGCAGACGAGTTTCATGATCTCAAGCAGTTGTCTATGTCAATAGAGCAGTATGAGGGGCGCTTCTATGAGCTGAAGCAGTATGCAGGGATTTTCCACGATGAGGGCATGTTAGTGCAGCATTTTGTTCGGGGCTTAAATGCCCGCATCAGTGGTGGATTACGAGTCTTCGAGTCGAAGATGATGGAAATGGCAGTTGAGAAGGCTCGCTTAGTGGAGCAGAATTTGGCCATGGCCTTGGGTGGTCACATCGGAGTACAGATTCATAGCGCGCCCGCACCTGGTTATGTTACTTATGGAGGGTTGTCACAGGGAGCAGGGTCTTCCAAGAATAGGTACCCACCCTCGAAAGGGGGTCATCAGCTGTAGCAGCCTCAGCAACAGCAGTCGAGACAAAAGAACACTCAATCTTAGCAGGGTGGAAATTCTCAGTTTCGCAGGGATCGAAACAGGAATCAGATTCATCAAGAATTATTTCCACAACCTGCACCTAGTTTCCAGTCAGCACCGAGTCATGGGAGTTTTCAGAAGTCAAATGCTCCATCAGGGGGCAGAGGTTTTGGTAGAGGCACTGGGTGTTTCTCTTGTGGCCAGCAGGGGCATATTGCTAGGATGTTTCCTCAGAAGAACACTTCCAGATTTAATCAGAGGCCAGCAGCATCGGAGCTGACAACAGGTGATGCAGGGAGATCTCATTGTGTGTTCACTTCAATGGATAATCGTCAGGCAGTTCATCAGAACACTGTGGTTGAGGGATCAGGTGTGTTGAATAATTCTAGCATTTCTATACTTTTTTATTTTGGTGCATCTGATTCCTTTATATCACCTTTAGTAGTTGAGCGGTGTGGTTTGGTAGCAATTAGCCAAGGCATAAAATGGCATGTTGAATTAGCATTAGGGTCAAGGGTTGTGGTAGAGAAGCTTGTGCACGATTGTAATTTGTGTATAGGTGAAATTTCAACTAAGATGGACCTCAGAATCTTGCCACTCGGTTCTTATAATGTTGTCTTAGGTATGGACTGGTTGAGTGCACATCGTGCTATGATTGACTGCTGACGTAAAGCAGTGCGGTGCATTGATGACTCTGGTAAGGAGGTGGAGATCTTGGGTATTCAGAGACCCATTTCATTACGTATGATCTCTGCCATGCAGCTCAAAAGGCACTTTTGACAGGGTTGTCAGCTCTTTGCAGTATCTGTAAGTGACTTGGAATTTGAGGATAGTCAGGGGTTGTCATTGGCTGATTACCCCCTTCTTAAGGGTTTCTCTGATGTGTTTCCAGAGGAGATTCCTGGTATGCCACCGAAGCGAGATGTGGATTTCCAGATTGATCTGGTACCTGGAGCTGAGCCCATATCTCGAGCTCCATATCGGATGACAACACAGGAACTTCAGGAACTCCGTCTTCAGTTGGAAGAATTGTTGGCCAAGGGCTTCATCCACCCAAGTGTTTCTCCTTGGGGAGCACCTATGATATTTGTGAAAAAAAAAGATGGTTCTCTTCACTTGTGTATTGACTACAGACAGTTGAATAAGGTAATAGTGAAGAACCGATATCCATTACCCAAAATTGACGATCTCTTCAATCAGATAAAAGGGGCAAAGGTGTTCTCTAAGATTGATCTCAAATCGGGATATCATCAGTTGAGGATTGCAGATGCAGATATTCATAAAACCGCATTCCGAACTCGATACAGACATTACGAGTTCACTTTGATGTCGTTAGGGGTTAACAAATGCACCTTTAGTCTTTGAGTCTAATGAATGGCATATTTCGTACATACTTGGATAAATTTTTTCTAGTGTTTCTTGATGACATCCTGATCTATTCTAGGTCGATGGAGGAACATGAATAACATTTAAAACAGGTGTTGCAGTGCTTAAGGGATAATTAATTGTTTTCCAATCTCAAAAAGTGTGACTTTTACAAGACTAAAGTTCAGTATTTGGGCTATGTGATTTCTGGTGAGGGGATTTCAGTTGATCCAACAAAGATTCGGGGCATTGTGGATTGGCCTACACCCACAAATGTCTCAGAGATTCGCAGCTTCATGGGACTTGGATGATATTATAGGCGGTTTGTTCAGGGGTTTTCTAGGTTGGCTCATCCTATCACCTCTTTGCAGAGGAAGGGAAAGAAATTTCTTTGGTCCGAACAATGTCAGTTAGCTTTCCAGACTCTGAAGGATAAGTTGACTAGTGCTCCAATCTTAGCAGTTCCTGATTCATCAGGTGATTTCATTGTTTGTACAGATGCTTCTTTGGAAGGTTTAGGGGCTGTGTTGATGCAGGAAGGTCGAGTGATTGCTTATGAGTCACAAAAAATGAAGGACCATGAACTTAATTACCCCACTCATGATTTGGAGTTGGTCGCAGTTGTGCATGCCTTGGTGAGGTGGAGACACTTTCTCCTTGGGCATCAGTTCAAGTTGCATACAGATCACCGTAGTCTGCAGTACATCTTCACGCAACCGAACTTGAATGCGAGACAGAGAAGGTGGATGGAATTTTTGTGTGAATACAACTTTGAGGTGAAATATATTCAGGGCAAGGAGAATGTTGTAGCAGATGCATTGAGCAGACGCAAGCATGAGTTATCTGCTATGACTCTTGAGGTTGATTTAAAGAGTCAGATTATTGCAGCTCTTTCTTCTGATGATTGGTATCAGGTAGTGAACGCAGAGATTGAGTCGGGTAGAGCTCTGGAAGGTAAATTTGCAGGATAATCTTTGGATTCGGATGGTGTTTTGTGCTATGTAGGTCGTATGTATGTACCTCCTGTAGAGGGTCTTTGTACCCTTATCTTGACAGAAGCTCATAGGGCTCCTTATTTGGCACATCCAAGAGTTAAGAAAATGTACGCTGATCTTCGCTCACTATATTTTTGGGCAGGATTGAAGCGTGACATTGTCGATTTTGTGGCTAGGTGTCTTGAATGTCAGAGAATTAAGGCTGAGCATCATCATCTAGCAGGCTTGTTGCAGCTGCATCTTGTTCCAGAGTGGAAGTGGGACATCATTTCTATGGATTTTATAGTCGGGTTGCCTATGTCTTCCAGGCGACATGACGCTATCATGGTCACTATTGACAGGTTGACCAAGGTAGCCCATTTCTCTCCTATCCGATCTTCATATACTGCATCTGTGGTGGCTAGGGTGTTCATGGAGGATATCATAAGATTTCCTGGGATACCGTGTAGGATTATTTTTGACAGAGATCCGGTATTCACTTCTGCATTATGGACATCCCTTCAGTGCTCCTTAGGGACTAAGTTGAATTTTAGTTCTGCCTACCATCCAGAGACAGATGGTCAGACTGAGAGAGTCAATCAGGTGCTCGAGGACATTCTTCGTATGTACGTCATGGACCAACAATCTCATTGGGAGGACTACCTGCATTTGGTAGAATTTGCTTACAATAATGGCGATCATAGTTCGATTGGCATGGCTCCATTTCAGGCCTTGTATGGTCGTCCTTGTCATACCCCTCTGAGTTGGGATCGATTAGAGGACATAGTTCTTCTTGGACCTGAGATGGTACGTGACATGGAGCAACAGGTAGCTTGCATCCGAGAGCATCTGATAGTAGCCCAAGATAGGCAGAAGAAATTTGCTGATGCACACAGAGTAGATCGGCAGTTTGCAGTTGGAGATCAAGTGTTTCTCAGAGTTCGTCCTTAGAAGAGCCCTATTTGTTATGGAAAGGGTTCCAAGCTTGCACCCCGTTTCGTGGGTCCGTTCGAGGTGTTAGGGCATATTGGTCCTATTGCCTATCGCCTGGCATTGCCACCTAGTCTATCGTGGATTCACAATATTTTTCATGTATCAGTTCTTAGACCTTACTTTCCTGACATTACTCATGTTCTTGATTGGAATGCTCTACAGGTCGAGGATGGGCAGCTAGCTCTAGAGCCCATGGCCGTGGTGCAGCACAGGAGGCTCGTTCTCAGAGGCAGGGATATTGAGCAGGTGAGGGTCTAGTGGGATCCCAATGATGAGGCTTTAGTGACATGGGAGGATGCTTCCCGTATGAGAGAATCCTACCCTTACTTGTTTGCTGGCTTACAGGAGTAAGCCGGATTTAAGGGGGGAGGATGTAATAACCCTCCTGGTTGCTAGTTGGACTCAATAGTGTTATGATTTGTTTTGGTAATCATATACTATGATGATACTGTTATTGTTTGATTTGGCTTGGTAGATGTTTGATGATGTTGTTATTTCATTATGGACATGATTACTTTATATGACATTATGGTTGGTTATATCAGTTGATTTTCTGAATTATGATATGATGCAGTGATTTAATTTAATATGTTATGAGATGATTGTTAGTTAGAAATATTAATTGATTGGTTATATTATAATTGTTAGAATAGGTGTGATGAAGGACAATATGACATTTCTCGTTCATGAGTGCCCTGTTATGTTGCGATTCCTTCTCACAATGCAGTGTTATAATTTAATGCTTCGATTTTATATATGTATATGTATGCACATGTACACAACTTCGTTTGTATGTAGGACTTGCAGGTACAAGCCTCGATTCCACCTGCTTCGGCAGGACAGGGCGAGCACCAATAGTCCAACGGTTAAATGTTGAAACAGAGGTGACAATGAAGTCCTCCCGTTCCATGATGTCAGATCGTCTCGTTTGATTGGTATTGTCCATTTTTGTAATTGTTGTCATTTGTGGTTTTTGTGTTGTATTTTGTCATCTTTTGACTAATGTTGGTACTTTTTATGTTATGGTGTGTTTGATTTAAATAATGGAAATAATTAGTCGTTTTAATATTAGATTTATATTATATTCGAATATTTAAATGATTTAATTATCTTTGGAAGTCATATATTTCAATTAAATAATAATTAAATATTAAATGTGTCTTAATTACTTTAATCAATTATCTGGTGGAGGATAATTATTAGAATAATTTATTTAAATTAAATAAATAATGTGATGAGCAAGTAAAGTTGCAAAAATAGAAATTAAAACAATAAAACAAATAAAAGAATGAAAAGTGGTGCAAACAAATAGGAATTCAGATCTAATTAAGAAAGCTTGCTTTTAAAGAATGATTTTCTTTTAATTTTGATTTTTAGAGTTTTTGAAGAGAGGGACATTACCTTTTTATTTAATTAAGAATTTTTGTGAGTTTTTACACACATACAGAGGAGTATTGTTATAGAAGTTGAATAAGATTTTGGCTTTGTATTCTAAAAATTTAGAAAGGATATTGGGATTCTTTTGCTGTATTTTGTGGAAGAGTGTTAGAAAGGGGTTTTTCAATCTGCTACTGGTATTGTCTTGGAGAGTCTTTCTGGATAAATAATTGGAATCAAGTTCGAGGGAAAAATTCTGTAGAGGAGATCTGGAAGCAAGAACGAGGAGCTCTTCGGAGAGGCCATCAGAATCAACGAGCATCACCAGATTCTTGGATAAGCGTAGGACTCCAGGTTTTCAAATGTTTCATCTCATTCTTCTTTCTATTTCAAAAAGAAATTAGATAAATAAATGAATATATATGATTGATTTTATTTACAGAAAAAGAAAACCTTCATTTGATATTTAATGATTCTCAGTTAGCAAACCAATAGGAGACGATTATTGAGAAACCATTATCTAGTTTCATTTGTAATTGGATCTTGAATAAAATTGTTTGTTTTTGTTTAGAAAATACATTTGATTTGAATATACATATATATATATATGTTCTGATTAAAAATATAATATTAATGAATAAAAGATTGAGTACAGAAAAAACCTCTGTCTGGTTAGAATTATTAGATATTTTCTTAGAGAATAGAATATATATATATATACATATGTATTTATTTATTTAGTTAATATGAATTATAAACCTATATTTATATTGATTTCTTAAGTTTATTTTTATTTTTACTGTCAAACCAGAATTAAGTTTTTATTTAACATTTTTTTGGGGTTCGAGCCGAACCAGTACAAGGTCGGCCGAACTGCCTGGGATTTTATTTATTCTCGTTATTATAAAAGTTTTTTTTTATTTGGGAAACGAAATTTTATTTTCGTTATGGAATTATTTTAAAGAAAGAAATTTTAAATTAAATATTTTTTTATGTATAAGGAGTGGGAAGGGACGGCCGAAGCCATACCCGACCCCGTACCCCTGCCATGCCAGCACTGCGCGCAGCAATCTTAAAGACTGCCGCACGCAGCAGTCAGTAGACTGCTATGGGCAGTCTTTAATGGCCGCCGACTATGTTGAAAATTAAAATTTTATAATTTTATTTTTATTTTATACTTTGTGTTTTATATATATATATATATATATATATATATATTTATATTGATATTTAAGTAAATATATTTTGGTTTATATATATATCATTTTTATTTTATTAAATATTAAATATTAAAATTTATTTTATTTAAATGAAAGGATATTTATTTTAGTATATTATAGTTTATGATGCAAATTTTGTATTTTAATTTTTAAAAAGGTTAATTAGTGTTCTTTATATTCAAGAAGTTTCGATATATTTTGAAAACACTGTTGTAATTGTATTGGTTAAAGTAAATTATTGGGCAAGAATTAGTCTTTAACTATGATTGTGGACTTTATTGAGACAATAGTATTTAGTTATATAATCGGGATTGGAATCAAACCTAATGGTACAACCTTGCAAAGATGATCTGAGTTTTCTTTTTCTTTTATGTTAGTGTTTTTCTTTATTTAATGTTGTCGATGTGGGAACTGTATTGGTCTGTGAAAAAACCTTGTTCCAGAGGCTTGTTATTTAAAGTGTGATTTGCCTTTTTTTATGCTTCTGAGCGTTATTGGTGTTATGTTAGGAAGGGTTGAACAGGTTTGTAATAATTTTGATTATGAGCAATTGCGAGATGGTTAATGCCTTGTGTATCTAGTTTTTTTGGTTTTATGATTTATATGTGTTAGTTCAACCCTTGCCTATTTTGAGATATGTTAGGGGTCATAGGGAGAGTGGCTCTTCGTGGGCACCGGCGCCTCAGGATGAGGAAGGGCTTAGGATAACCCACGAAAGAGTAGTAAACAAGTGATAACCTAAACAATAGAATCTAGGGGTTGGGTAGTAAAACACACAAGATAATTAAAATTGGTTCCCTCGTCTATGCATTAGGGCTACCGTAGACTAGTGATAGATTGAGAAGGCCGTGGTCGGCATATTCATAGTCTCATCTTCATGAGAGATTATCGGCTCCGCATTAGCTACCCTATGGTGCCGGTGCCTCAGTTAGGAGGAAGGGCCAGGAGATCCATAGATGGGTCCTGGCGCCTCAGTTGGAGGAAGAGCCAGGAGAATCCCATGAGAGCTATGCGATGACACTCTCCACTTGACACCCTTGTTCTCATTTCTTGTCGCCTCTGGATTTTGTAATCTTTATGATTGTTTATGATTCTTGTGAATTTGTCTCATGATTGCTAATTGGTGTTGCTTCGTGTTATTGTGATGAGTTTCTTAGTTTTAACTTGTTATGTGATTTGTGGATGTTATTGGTTGTTCATCATATGCTTTGAGTTATACTTTTTCTGTATCATGTTGTTGTTGAGTCAGTTTGACATTCATGGTCGGGTTCACTTCCTCGGCAGCTCTGAGCACGGGGGGTGAGTTACTTGTAATTCACATGGTTGGGTGGAATGTGCTCCGCACCCTTTGGGTTCCCCATCAACTTCTTGTCTTCTCAGCATTTCCACATTGGAGTTGTAGCAGTATACACTTGTATTTCATATTTCATTATTCTTGTATCAATCCCCATGTTGGGAAATTCAATGTAATTCAGTTATCAGAAGATTGTAATGTAATATTAAACAATGATGTAATAGTAGGATCATTTGTAACTCTATTAAGAAATTTTTCATGGATGTAATTATGCGATGTTTATTATGCTCGCATCGTGGTTATGGGATGTATCATTGTTTATGGTTATTATAAAGTAAATGGTTATGTTGTAATTGTAATCTTTATTTTCATTTAGTTGTTGCGATGTAACCTCGCATGCCCCAGAGAACCAAGTGTGTTAATGCTATGTAATATGTAATGTGGTTATGGTTTAGTGTTATTGCATGTTTACTTTTGTTATTTAAAAAAATTTGCATTATGTGTTCTGGGGTTTTGCCACGGCCAGTTACAACTTGGTATCAGAGCCAAGGTTGCAAATGCTAGGGTCTTTGGGTAGTGTAGTCCATTAGGTTACCGTATGTGCAACTCTTGAGCTCATTTTGTACTTTATCTTGTGGTGCAAAATTATGCCTCGAGGTAGAGGATGTGGTCGTGCAAGAGGCCGTGGTGCCGGTCATAGAGCAAACCGATGAAGCCCCTCAGTTCCTAGCTCCCATGGTTCTGAGCATGAGGAACATCAGAGTCATCACAACATTCCATCAGGTGGCCAGAATCTGGCATAGCCTGGTCTAGACAGTCAGTTACAGCATATACTTGGAGAGATTCTTGACCGATTGGTACCCAGGCCAGATGAGGTACACCAGGTGGAGAGGGAGAGAGAGGTCTACGAGGCCGCGAGGGGATCTGAGATGTAGTTCAAAGATCTCTTTGATCATAGCGAGGCCATATAGAGATCGATGAGGGCCTCCTACTTTGATGGTTGGAGGAGGTCTTGAGGGCTAAGACTGGTTAGTTGACTTAGACGTTGTTTCACCATGCACCCTCGGTAGCAATACCAAGGCAGTCTTGGGAGTTATGCACTTACGAGGAAGCAGCATCTACTTAGTGGCCTTGAGGAACAAAGTTACATCTTGATATTAGTATGGTTACTTGGGAGTTGTTTCTAGATAGGTTTAGAGCTCGTTTCCTCTCAGACCATTGGAGGCAGCGTAGGGCTGACGAGTTTCATGATCTCAAGTAGTTGTCTATGTCAGTGGAGCAGTATGAGAGGCACTTCTATGAGTTGAAGCAGTATGCAGGGATTAGCCACGATGAGGGCATGTTAGTGCAGCATTTTGTTCGGGGCTTAAATGCCCGCATCAGTGGTGGTGTACGAGTCTTCGAGCCGAAGACGATGGAGATGGCAGTGGAGAAGGCTCGCTTAGTGGAGGAGAATTTGGCCATGGCTTTGGGTGGTCACATCGGAGTACAGATTGGTAGCACGCCCACACCTGGTTATGTTGCTCATGGAGGGCAGTCACAGGGAGCAGGATCTTCCAGGAACAGGTACCCACCCTCGAAAGGGGGTCATCAGCAGCAGCAGCAGTCGAGGTAGAAGAACACTCAATCTCAACAAGGTGGCAATTCTTAGTTTCGCAGGGATCAGAACAGGGACCAGATTCGTCAAGAACGTTTTGCACAGCCTGCACCTAGTTTCCAGTCAGCACCAAGTCATGGGAGTTTTTAGCAGTCAAATGCTCCATCAGGGGGCAGAGGTTTTGGCAGAGGTACTAGGTGTTTCTCTTGTGGCCAGCAGGGTCATATTGCTAGGATGTGTCCTCAGAACAACACTTCCGAATTTAATCAGAGGCCAGCAGCATCGGAGCCGACAGTAGGTGATGCAG
Source organism: Sequoia sempervirens (assembly GCA_007258455.2). Lineage (NCBI taxonomy): Eukaryota > Viridiplantae > Streptophyta > Pinopsida > Cupressales > Cupressaceae > Sequoia > Sequoia sempervirens. The sequence continues at coordinate 143,526,679 of VDFB02193867.1, read as the reverse complement.
GGAGATCTCATCATGTTTTCACTTCAGTGGATAATCATCAGGCAGTTCATCACAACACTGTGGTTGAGGCATCAGGTGTGTTGAATAATTCTAGCATTTCTATACTTTTTGATTCTGGTGCATCTGATTCCTTTATATCACCTTTAGTAGTTGAGCGATGTGGTTTGGTGGAAATTAGCCAAGGCGTAAAATGGCATGTCGAATTAGCATCAGGGTCAAGGGTTGTGGTAGAGAAGCTTGTGCAGGATTGCAATTTGAGTATAGGTGAAATGTCAACTAAGGTGGACCTCAGAATTCTGCCACTCGGTTCTTATGATGTTGTCCTAGGCATGGATTGGTTGAGTGCACATCGTGCTATGATTGACTGCCGACGTAAAGCAGTGCGGTGCATTGATGACTCTGGTAAGGAGGTGGAGATCTTGGGTATTCAGAGACCCATCTCATTACGTATGATCTCTGCCATGCAGCTCAAAAGGCACTTCCGATAGGGTTGTCAGCTATTTGGAGTATCTGTGAGTGACTTGGAATTCTAGGATAGTCAGGGGTTGTCATTGGATGATTACCCCCTTCTTAAGGGTTTTTCTGATGTGTTTCCAGAGGAGATTCCTGGTATGCCGCCCAAGTGAGATGTGGATTTCCGGATTGATCTGGTACCTGGAGCCGAGCCAATATCTCGAGCTCCATATCGGATGACAATGCAAGAACTTCAGGAACTCTATCTTCAGTTGGAAGAATTGTTGGCCAAGGGCTTTATCCGCCCAAGTGTTTCTCCTTGGGGAGCACCTGTGATATTTGTGAAAAAGAAGGATGGTTCTCTTCGCTTGTGTATTGACTACAGACAGTTGAATAAGGTAACAGTGAAGAACCGATATCCATTTCCCAGGATTGACGATCTCTTCGATCAGATAAAAGGGGCAAAGGTGTTCTCTAAAATTGATCTCAAATCGGGATACCACCAGTTGAGGATTGCAGATGCAGATATTCACAAAACAACATTTCGAACTCGATACGGACATTACGAGTTCACTGTGATGCCGTTCGGGTTAACGAATGCACCTTCAGTCTTTATGAGTCTAATGAATGGAGTCTTCCGTACATACTTGGATAAATTCGTTCTAGTGTTTCTCGATGACATCCTGATCTATTCTAGGTCGATGGAGGAACATGAAGAACATCTAAAGCAGGTATTGCAGTGTTTAAGGGATAATCAGTTGTTTGCCAATCTCAAAAAGTGTGACTTTTATAAGACTGAAGTTCAGTATTTGGGACATGTGATTTCCGGTGAGGGAATTTCAGTCGATCCTGCAAAGATTCAGGCTATTGTGGATTGGCCCGCACCCACCAATGTCTCAGAGATTCGCAGCTTCATGGGACTTGCAGGATATTATAGGCGGTTTGTTCAGGGGTTTTCTAGGTTGGCTCATCCTATCACCTCTTTGCAGAGGAAGGGAAAGAAATTTCTTTGGTCCGATCAATGTCAGTTAGCTTTCCAGACTCTGAAGGATAAGTTGACTAGTGCTCCAATCTTAGCAGTTCCTGATCCGGCAGGTGATTTTGTTGTCTGTACAGATGCCTCCTTGGAAGGTTTAGGGGCTGTGTTGATGCAGGAAGGTCGAGTGATTGCTTATGAGTCACGGAAACTGAAGGACCATGAACTTAATTACCCCACTCACGATTTGGAGTTGGCCGCAGTTGTGCATGCCTTGGTGAGGTGGAGACACTTTCTCCTTGGGCATCGGTTCGAGTTGCATATAGATCACCGTAGTCTACAGTGCATCTTCACATAGCCGAACTTGAATGCGAGATAGAGAAGGTGGATGGAATTTTTGTGTGAATACGACATTGAGGTGAAATATATTCAGGGCAAGGAGAATGTTGTAGCAGATTCATTGAGTAGATGCAGGCATGAGTTATCTGCTATGACTCTTGAGGTTGATTTCAAGAGTTAGATTATTGCAGCTCTTTCTTTTGATGATTGGTATCAAGTAGTGAAGGCAGAGATTGAGTCGGGTAGAGCTTTGGAAGGTAAATTTGCAGGTTACTCTTTGGATTCATATGGTGTTTTGTGTTATGTAGGCCATATGTATGTACCTCCTGCAGAGGGTTTTCGTACCCTTATCTTGACGGAAGCTCATAGAGCTCCTTATTTGGCACACCCAGGAGTTAAGAAAATGTACGCTAATCTTCACTCACTATATTTTTGGGCAGGATTGAAGTGTGACATTGCTGATTTTGTGGCTAGATGTCTTGAATGTCAGAGAGTTAAGGCTGAGCATCATCATCCGGCAGGCTTGTTGCAGCCGCATCTTGTTCCAGAGTGTAAGTGGGACATCATTTCTATGGATTTTATAGTCAAGTTGCCTATGTCTTCCAGGCGACATGATGCTATCATGGTCATTGTTGACAGGTTGACCAAGGTAGCCCATTTTTCCCCTATTCGATCTTCATATACTGCATCTGTGGTGGCTAGGGTGTTCATGGAGGATATTGTTAGATTACATGGGATACCGTGCAGGATTATTTCTGACAGAGATCCGGTATTCACTTCAGCATTATGGACATCCTTTTAGTGGTCCTTAGGGACTAAGTTGAATTTTAGTTCTGCCTACCATCTAGAGATAGATGGTCAGACTGAGAGAGTTAATCAGGTGCTCGAGGACATGCTTCGTATGTACGTCATGGACCAACAGTCTCGCTGGGAAGACTATCTGCATTTGGTTGAGTTTTCCTACAATAATGGATATCACAGTTCAATTGGCATGGCTCCATTTTAGGCTTTGTATGGTCTTCCTTGTCGTACCCCTTTGAGCTGGGATTGATTGGAGGACAAGGTGCTTCTTGGACCCAAGATGCTTCAGGATATGGAGCAGCAGGTAACTCGCATCCAAGAGCATCTGATAGCAGCTCAAGATAGGCTAAAGAAGTTCATTGATGCACACAAAGTAGATTGACAGTTTGCAGTTGGGGATTGAGTGTTTCTCAGAGTTCATCCTCGGAAGAGCCCTATTCGTTATGGAAAGGGTTCTAAGCTTGCACCCTATTTCATGGGTCTGTTCGAGGTGTTAGAGCATATTGGTCCAGTTGCCTATCGCTTGGCATTGCCACCCAGTCTGTCACGGATTCACGATGTTTTTCATGTATCAATTCTTAGACCTTCCTTTCCTGATGTTACTCACATACTTGATTGGAATGCTCTACAGGTTGAGGACGGGCAGCTAGCTCTAGAGCCCGTGGCTGTGGTGCAGCACAGGAGGCTCGTTCTCAGAGGCAGGGCTATTGAGCAGGTGAGGGTCCAGTGGGATCCTAATGATGAGACTTCAACGACATGGGAGGATGCTTCCCGTATGAGAGAATCCTACCCTTGTTTTCTAGCTTACAGGAGTAAGCTGGATTTAAGGGGGGGAGGATGTAATAACCCTCCTGGTTGCTAGTTGGACTCAGTAGTGTTATATTTTGTTTTGATACTCAGATACTATGATGACACTGTTATTGGTTGGTTTGGTTAGTTAGACGTTAGATGATGCTGTTATTTCATTATGGACATGATTATTTCATATGACATTATGGTTGGTTATATTAGTTGATTTTTAGAATTATGATATGATGCAATGATTTAATTAAATATGTTATGCGATGATTGTTAGTTAGAAATGTTAATTTATTGGTTATATTATAATTGTTAGAATAGGTGTGATGAAGGACAATATAGCATCACTCATTCGCGAGTGCCCTGCTATGTTGTGATTCCTTCTCATAATGTAGTGCTTTGATTTAATGGTTCGATTATATATATATATGCACATGTACATGACTTCATTTGTTTGCAGGTATTGCAGGTACACGTCTCGATTCCACCTGTTTTGGCAGGACAGGGCGAGCACCATTAGCCCAACGGTTAAATGTTGAAATAGAGGTGACGATGAAGTCATCCTGTCCCATGATGTCAGACCGTCTTGTTGGATTGGTATTGTTCATTTTTGTAGTTGTCGTCATTTGTGGTTTGTGTTTTGTGTTTTGTCGTATTTTATTTAAGGTGGCATTTTATAAGTTATGATTTATTTTATTTAAATGATTGAAATAATTGTTTATTTTAATGTTAGATTAAGTTCTATTTAAATATTTAAATGATTTAATTATTTTTGAAAGTCTTGTGTTTCAATTAAATGATAATTAAATATTAAATGTGTTTTAATTATTTTAATCAATTATCTGGTGGAGGATAATTATTAGAATAAATTATTTAAATTAGATAGATAATGTGAGGTGCAAGAAAAGTGGTAAAAATAGAAATTGAAACAATAAAACAAATAAAAGAATGAAAAAGTTGTGAGAACGAATAAGAATATAGATCTGATTAAAAAAGCTTGCTTTTAAAGAATTATTTTCTTTTATTTTTGATTTTTAGAGTTTTTGGAAGAAATGGACAATATCTTTTATTTAACTAGGAATTTTGTGAGTTTTTCACACACAGAGAGGATTATTGTTACATAAGTTACACAAGATATTGGCTTTGTATTTTGGAATTTTAGAAAGGACATTTGAATCTTTTGCTGTATTTTGAGAGATATAGAAAGGGATTTTCAATCTGTTACTGGTGATTGTTTTGGAGAGTTTTCTGAACAAAGAATTGGATTCGAGTTCGAGGGAGAAATTTTGTAGAGGATATTTGGAAGGACGAACAGGGAGCTCTTCGAGGTCATCAAAATCAAGCGAGCATCATCAGATTTTCGAATAAGCACAGGACACCAGGTTCTACTCGTATTTTCCTTCTAGTATTTTCTCTTTCATCTTTCTGCTTCAGAGAAAAAAGTAAAATTTATTAAATATGATTTGTGTGAAGAAAGAAAACTGTTGTTTGAATTGGAAATTAGTGAAAGATATTAGACTAGATTTTTTTAAAAAAAAAAAGAGAGTATTGAACTGGTTCCAAATTGTCAAAACAAAAACCTTTAGCTTCTGAAATATTCAACTTAACAATAATAAGATTTTAGGAAAGATAGTTCCCTTGTTGAGAATAATAGATTTGAGGTTTTGTTAATATACTTATATATAATGGATCTATTTAATTCTTTGTATTTTACTCTCTGGTTTTAGTATATATGCAAGCAATGTATATAAAATATATATATTTATATATATATATATATATTTATATATATATATATATTTATATATATATATTATATATATATATATACATATAATATATATATGTATAACTTAATATTTTCTATTGTGCTAGTACTGTGCATCAGCCGTGCGTCTGGCAAACGAATTTTAAATTTGCTCATAAATCGAAATATTCTATATTTTTGTTTTGGTTTATATTGAAATTAAAAAAGAAGAAGATATATATATAAAAAGAAAATTAAAAGTGCAGGGGAGGGCGAAGGGATGGCCGAAGCCGTACCCTCGACCCTCGCCTCCTGCAGTAAGTACTGCTCACAGCAGTCTTAAAGACTACTGTGCGCAACAGTCTTTATGACTGTTGTGCCCAGCAGTCAATAAGACTACTGCGTGCAGTATGGAGGCTACGACCTTTGATTTATTTTATTTTATTTTATTTTGTTTTGTTTGTTTTTTTATTATATATATTTTAAATATATATATATATATATATATATATATATATATATGTATATGTATATATATATAAATGTATATATATATGTATATATTTATATGTATATATTTAAATATAATTTAATGTGTTTTATTTAAAAAAAAGAAATAGAATTATAATCATTTTATTTCATATTTTTTTAATTCAAAAATAGAATTATAATTATTTAAATTTTAATGTTAATTTATTACATTTTAAGAATGTAATTTTGTAACGGAATTCAAATATTCAATTTTGTTTATATTTAGGTAATTTTGATATATTTTAAAAGAGCAATGTTTAATTATTATTTTGGTTAAACAAATTTCCTTTAGTTGTGATTGTGGACCTTATTGAGATAATTGTATTTTAGCTATTTAATTGGGATTGGAATCAAATTTAATGGTACAACCTTGCAAAATTTAATGTGATTTTTCTTTTATGTTATGTTTTTCTTTATCGCTTAGTGTTGTCTATGTGGGAACCCTCTTGTCTTGTAACCCTAGTCCAGAGGCATGTTTATTTTTTTGAAGTTGTCTTCATCTTAGTTATACCTTTGGTTTTGAAGCTTAATGGTTTATGCTTGGAAGGGTTGAACGGTTTCTTTGGAATTTTGTTATGTGTTGTTGCGAGAGGAATAATGCCTCACATGTGTTGATTTGAGTATTTTTTTTTTATGTGCTAGTTCAACCCTTGCCGATTTGAGATATGTTAAGGGTCATAGGGAGAGTGGCTCTTCGTGGGCATCGGTGCCTCAGAATGAGGAAGGGCTCAGGATAACCCACGTAAGAGTAGTTAAACAAGTGATAACCTAAACAATAGAATTTAGGGGGATGGGTAGTAAAACATACAAGATAATTAAAATTGGATTCCTCTTCTAAGCATTAGGGCTACCATAGACTAGTGATAGATTGAGAAGGCCGTGGTCGGCAAAGTCGTAGTCTCGTCTTCACGAGAGATTATCGGCTCCGCATTAGCTACCCTATGGTGCCAGTGCCTCAGTTAGGAGGAAGGGCCAGGAGATCCATAGATGGCTGCTAGTGCCTCAGTTGGAGGAAGGGCCAGGAGAATCCCGTGAGAGCTATGTAATGACACTCTCCACTTGACACCCTTGTGCTTTGTTTGTAGATGCTTCTGGATATTGTATCTTTATGTTGTTTCTGATTCTTGTGAATTTGGTTTATGATTGCTATTTAGTTACTTGTATAATTGATGATACTTTGTTTAATTGTGATGAGTTTCATAGTTTTAACTTGATTATGTAAGTTGTGAATGTTGATGGTTGTTCATTGTATGCCTTGAGTTGTACTTGTTTTTGTACTATGTTGTTGTTGAGTCAGTTTGGCATTCATGGTCGGGTTCTCTTCCTTTTCACCTTTGAGCATGGGGGGTGAGTTACTTGTAATTCACATGGTTGGGTGGAACACCCGTTGGGTTGCCCATCAACGTCCTGTCTTTTTAACATTTCCGCAGCTGGAGTTGTACCAATATTCACTTGTATTTTAGATTTCATTGTATTTGTAGCATCCCACATGTTTGGGAAATTCAATGTAATTCATTTATCCAGAGATTGTAATGTTACTTTAAAACGATGATGTAATAGTTAGGATCATTTGTATCTTTATTAAGAGATTTATTGTGGTTGTATTATGTGATGTTTATTATTCTTGCATCATGGTTATTGTATGTATTCTCATTCATGGATATTATAATTTAAATGGTTATGTTGTAAAATTTATCTTTATTTCCATTTAGTTGTTGCGATGTAACCTCGCGTGCCCCAAAGAACTAAGTGTGTTAATGTATGTAATGTGTTATATGAATATGATTTAATGTATTTACATGGTTAATTTAATTGTTTTAAAAAAAAATTATTCGCTTTGTGTGTGTTCTCTGGGGTTTGCACATCAGGCGTTACAACTTGGTATTAGAGCCAAGGTTGCAAACGCTAGGGTCTTAGGGTAGTGTAGTCCATTAGGTTATCGTGCGTGTGACTCTTGAGCTCATTTTGTACCGTTATCTTGTTGCGCAGAATTATGCCTCGAGGTAGAGGATGTGGCCATGCAAGAGGCCGTGGTGCCGGTCATTGAGAAAATCAGTGAAGCCCCTCAGTTCCTAGTTCCCATGGTTTCAAGCATGAGGAACAACAGAGTCTTCACAGCATTCCATCAGGTGGCCAGAATCTGGCATAGCCTAGTCTAGACGATCAGTTATAGCATATACTTGGAGAGATTCTTGACTGATTGGGACCCAGGCCAGATGAGGTGCACCAGGTGGAGAGAGAGGGAGAGATCTCCGAGGCGCAGGGATACAGATGTGGTTCAGGATGCAGTCATAGCAGGCCATATGAGAGATCTGATGAGGGCACACCCTCCTGTTTTTGATGGTTCTGGAGGAGGTCTAGAGGCTGAGACTTGGTTAATTGACTTAGATCGTTGCTTCGCTATGCACCCCTATGGTAGCAATACCAAGGCTCGGTGCGCAGTTATGCACCTACGAGGCTTCACATCTACTTGGTGGCGTCTTGAGGAACAAAAGTTGCATCTTGATCTTAGTATGGTTACTTGGGAGTTGTTCCTAGACAAGTTCAAAGCTCGTTTCCTCTCAGACCATTGGAGGCAGCGTAGGGATGACGAGTTTCATGATCTCAAGTAGTTGTCTATGTTAGTGGAGCAGTATGAGAGGCGCTTCTATGAGTTGAAGCAGTATGCAGGGATTAGCCACGATGAGGGCATGTTGGTGCAACACTATGTTCGGGTCCTTAATGCCCGCATTAGTGGTGGCATATGAGTCTTTGAGCCGAAGAGGATGGAAATGGCAGTTGAGAAGGCTCGCTTAGTAGAGGAAAATTTGGCCATGGCTTTGGGTGGTCACATTGGAGTACAATTGGCAGCACGCCCACACCTGGTTATGTTACTCATGGAGGGCAGTCACAGGGAGTAGGATCTTCCAAGAACAGGTACCCACCCTCGAAAGGGGGTCATCAGTAGCAGCAGCCTTAGCAGCAGCAGTAGAGACAGAATAACACTCAATCTTAGCAGGGTGGAAATTCCCAGTATTGCAGGGATAGGAATAGGAACCGTTTTCGTCAGGAGCATTTTGCACAGCCTACATCTAGTTTCTAGTCAGCGTCGAGTTGAGGGAGTTTTCAGCAGTCAAATGCTCCATCAGGGGGCAGAGGTTTTGGCAGAGGTACTGGGTGTTTCTCTTGTGGACAGTAGGGGCATATTGCTAGGATGTGTCCTCAGAAGAACACTTCCAGATTTAATCAGAGGCCAGCAGGATCAGAGCCGACAATAGGTGATGCAGGGAGATCTCATCGTGTGTTTGCTTCAGTGGATAATCGTTAGGCAGTTCATCAGAACATTGTAGTTGAGGCATCAGGTGTGTTGAATAATTCTAGCATTTCTATACTTTTTGATTCTAGTGCATCTGATTCCTTTATATCACCTTTAGTAGTTGAGCGATGTGGTCTGGTGGAAAATAGTCAAGGCATAAAATGGCAGGTCGAATTAGCCTCAGGGTTAAAGGTTGTCGTAGAAAAGCTTGTGCAAGATTGTAAATTGAGTATAGGTGTTTTGTCAACTAAAGTGGACCTCAGAATCCTGCCACTCGGTTCTTATGATGTTGTCTTAGGCATGGACTGGTTGAGTGAACACCGTGCTATGATTGACTGCCGACGTAAAGTAGTGCGGTGCATTGATGACTCTGGTAAGGAGGTGGAGATCTTGGGTATTCAGAGACCCATCTCATTACATATGATCTCTGCCATGCAGCTCAAAAGGCACTTCTGACAGGGTTGTCAGCTCTTTGCAGTATTTGTGAGTGACTTGGAATCTGAGGATAGTCAGGGGTTGTCATTGGATGATTACCCCCTTCTTAAGGATTTTTCTGATGTGTTTCCAGAGGAGATTCCTAGTATGCCTCCAAAGAGAGATGTGGATTTCCGGATTGATCTGGTACCTGGAGCTGAACTAATATCTCGAGCTCCATATCAGATGACAATGCAGGAACTTCAGGAACTTCATCTTCAATTGGAAGAATTGTTGGCCAAGGGATTTATCCACCCAAGTGTTTCTCCTTGGGGAGCACCTGTGATATTTGTGAAAAAGAAGGATGGTTCTCTTCGCTTTTGTATTGACTATAGGCAGTTGAACAAGGTAATAGTGAAGAACCGATATCCATTACCCAGAATTGACGATCTCTTCGATCAGATAAAAGGGGCAAAGTTGTTCTCTAAGATTGATCTCAAATCGGGATATCATCAGTTGAGGATTGCAGATGCAGATATTCACAAAACCACATTTTGAACTCGATACGGACATTATGAGTTCACTGTGATGCCGTTCGGGTTAATGAATGCACCTTCAGTCTTTATGAGTCTAATGAATGGAGTATTCCGTACATACTTGGATAGATTCGTCCAGGTGTTTCTTGATGACATTCTGATCTATTCTAGGTCTATGGAGGAACATGAGGAACATCTAAAGCAGGTGTTGTAGTGCTTAAGGGATAATCAGTTGTTTGCCAATCTCAAAAAGTGTGACTTTTACAAGACTGAAGTTCAATATTTGGGCCATGTGATTTCTGGTGAGGGGATTTCAGTTGGTCCTGCAAAGATTCAGGCCATTGTCGATTGGCCTACACCCACAAATGTCTCAGAAATTCGCAGCTTCATGGGACTTGCAGGGTATTATAGGCAATTTGTCCAGGGGTTTTCTAGGTTGGCTCATCCTATCACCTCTTTGCAGAGGAAGGGAAAGAAGTTTCTTTGGTCCGAACAATGTCAGTTAGCTTTCCAGACTTTGAAGGATAAGTTGACTAGTGCTCCAATCTTAGTAGTTCCTGATCCATTAGGTGATTTCATTGTTTGTACAGATGCTTCTTTGGAAGGTTTAGGGGCTGTGTTGATGCAGGAAGGTTGAGTGATTGCTTATGAATCACAGAAACTGAAGGACCATGAACTTAATTACCCCACTCACGATTTGGAGTTGGCCGCAGTTGTGCATGCCTTGGTGAGGTGGAGACACTTTCTCCTTGGGCATCGGTTCGAGTTGCATATAGATCACCGTAGTCTACAGTGCATCTTCACATAGCCGAACTTGAATGCGAGATAGAGAAGGTGGATGGAATTTTTGTGTGAATACGACATTGAGGTGAAATATATTCAGGGCAAGGAGAATGTTGTAGCAGATTCATTGAGTAGATGCAGGCATGAGTTATCTGCTATGACTCTTGAGGTTGATTTCAAGAGTTAGATTATTGCAGCTCTTTCTTTTGATGATTGGTATCAAGTAGTGAAGGCAGAGATTGAGTCGGGTAGAGCTTTGGAAGGTAAATTTGCAGGTTACTCTTTGGATTCATATGGTGTTTTGTGTTATGTAGGCCATATGTATGTACCTCCTGCAGAGGGTTTTCGTACCCTTATCTTGACGGAAGCTCATAGAGCTCCTTATTTGGCACACCCAGGAGTTAAGAAAATGTACGCTAATCTTCACTCACTATATTTTTGGGCAGGATTGAAGTGTGACATTGCTGATTTTGTGGCTAGATGTCTTGAATGTCAGAGAGTTAAGGCTGAGCATCATCATCCGGCAGGCTTGTTGCAGCCGCATCTTGTTCCAGAGTGTAAGTGGGACATCATTTCTATGGATTTTATAGTCAAGTTGCCTATGTCTTCCAGGCGACATGATGCTATCATGGTCATTGTTGACAGGTTGACCAAGGTAGCCCATTTTTCCCCTATTCGATCTTCATATACTGCATCTGTGGTGGCTAGGGTGTTCATGGAGGATATTGTTAGATTACATGGGATACCGTGCAGGATTATTTCTGACAGAGATCCGGTATTCACTTCAGCATTATGGACATCCTTTTAGTGGTCCTTAGGGACTAAGTTGAATTTTAGTTCTGCCTACCATCTAGAGATAGATGGTCAGACTGAGAGAGTTAATCAGGTGCTCGAGGACATGCTTCGTATGTACGTCATGGACCAACAGTCTCGCTGGGAAGACTATCTGCATTTGGTTGAGTTTTCCTACAATAATGGATATCACAGTTCAATTGGCATGGCTCCATTTTAGGCTTTGTATGGTCTTCCTTGTCGTACCCCTTTGAGCTGGGATTGATTGGAGGACAAGGTGCTTCTTGGACCCAAGATGCTTCAGGATATGGAGCAGCAGGTAACTCGCATCCAAGAGCATCTGATAGCAGCTCAAGATAGGCTAAAGAAGTTCATTGATGCACACAAAGTAGATTGACAGTTTGCAGTTGGGGATTGAGTGTTTCTCAGAGTTCATCCTCGGAAGAGCCCTATTCGTTATGGAAAGGGTTCTAAGCTTGCACCCTATTTCATGGGTCTGTTCGAGGTGTTAGAGCATATTGGTCCAGTTGCCTATCGCTTGGCATTGCCACCCAGTCTGTCACGGATTCACGATGTTTTTCATGTATCAATTCTTAGACCTTCCTTTCCTGATGTTACTCACATACTTGATTGGAATGCTCTACAGGTTGAGGACGGGCAGCTAGCTCTAGAGCCCGTGGCTGTGGTGCAGCACAGGAGGCTCGTTCTCAGAGGCAGGGCTATTGAGCAGGTGAGGGTCCAGTGGGATCCTAATGATGAGACTTCAACGACATGGGAGGATGCTTCCCGTATGAGAGAATCCTACCCTTGTTTTCTAGCTTACAGGAGTAAGCTGGATTTAAGGGGGGGAGGATGTAATAACCCTCCTGGTTGCTAGTTGGACTCAGTAGTGTTATATTTTGTTTTGATACTCAGATACTATGATGACACTGTTATTGGTTGGTTTGGTTAGTTAGACGTTAGATGATGCTGTTATTTCATTATGGACATGATTATTTCATATGACATTATGGTTGGTTATATTAGTTGATTTTTAGAATTATGATATGATGCAATGATTTAATTAAATATGTTATGCGATGATTGTTAGTTAGAAATGTTAATTTATTGGTTATATTATAATTGTTAGAATAGGTGTGATGAAGGACAATATAGCATCACTCATTCGCGAGTGCCCTGCTATGTTGTGATTCCTTCTCATAATGTAGTGCTTTGATTTAATGGTTCGATTATATATATATATGCACATGTACATGACTTCATTTGTTTGCAGGTATTGCAGGTACACGTCTCGATTCCACCTGTTTTGGCAGGACAGGGCGAGCACCATTAGCCCAACGGTTAAATGTTGAAATAGAGGTGACGATGAAGTCATCCTGTCCCATGATGTCAGACCGTCTTGTTGGATTGGTATTGTTCATTTTTGTAGTTGTCGTCATTTGTGGTTTGTGTTTTGTGTTTTGTCGTATTTTATTTAAGGTGGCATTTTATAAGTTATGATTTATTTTATTTAAATGATTGAAATAATTGTTTATTTTAATGTTAGATTAAGTTCTATTTAAATATTTAAATGATTTAATTATTTTTGAAAGTCTTGTGTTTCAATTAAATGATAATTAAATATTAAATGTGTTTTAATTATTTTAATCAATTATCTGGTGGAGGATAATTATTAGAATAAATTATTTAAATTAGATAGATAATGTGAGGTGCAAGAAAAGTGGTAAAAATAGAAATTAAAACAATAAAACAAATAAAAGAATGAAAAAGTTGTGAGAACGAATAAGAATATAGATCTGATTAAAAAAGCTTGCTTTTAAAGAATTATTTTCTTTTATTTTTGATTTTTAGAGTTTTTGGAAGAAATGGACAATATCTTTTATTTAACTAGGAATTTTGTGAGTTTTTCACACACAGAGAGGATTATTGTTACATAAGTTACACAAGATATTGGCTTTGTATTTTGGAATTTTAGAAAGGACATTTGAATCTTTTGCTGTATTTTGAGAGATATAGAAAGGGATTTTCAATCTGTTACTGGTGATTGTTTTGGAGAGTTTTCTGAACAAAGAATTGGATTCGAGTTCGAGGGAGAAATTTTGTAGAGGATATTTGGAAGGACGAACAGGGAGCTCTTCGAGGTCATCAAAATCAAGCGAGCATCATCAGATTTTCGAATAAGCACAGGACACCAGGTTCTACTCGTATTTTCCTTCTAGTATTTTCTCTTTCATCTTTCTGCTTCAGAGAAAAAAGTAAAATTTATTAAATATGATTTGTGTGAAGAAAGAAAACTGTTGTTTGAATTGGAAATTAGTGAAAGATATTAGACTAGATTTTTTTAAAAAAAAAAAGAGAGTATTGAACTGGTTCCAAATTGTCAAAACAAAAACCTTTAGCTTCTGAAATATTCAACTTAACAATAATAAGATTTTAGGAAAGATAGTTCCCTTGTTGAGAATAATAGATTTGAGGTTTTGTTAATATACTTATATATAATGGATCTATTCAATTCTCTGTATTTTACTCTCTGGTTTTAGTATATATGCAAGCAATATATATAATATATATATTTATATATATATTTTATATATATACATATAATATATATATATGTATACCTTAATATTTTCTATTGTGCTAGTACTATGCGTCAGCCGTGCGTCTGGCAAACAAATTTTAAATTTCAGAAATTGAAATATTCTATATTTTTGTTTTGGTTTATATTGAAATTAAAAAAAAAGGTATATATATATAATTTTTTTTTTAAAAGTGCAGGGGAGGGCGAAGGGATGGCCAAAGCCGTACCCTTGACCCTCGCCTCCTGCAGTAAGTACTGCTCACAACAGTCTTAAAGACTGCTGCGCCCAGTAGTCAATAAGACTGCTGCGTGCAGTATGGAGGCTATGACCTTTGATTTATTTTATGTTTTTTTTTAATTTTATTTTGTTTGTTTTTTTATTATATATATTTTAAATATATATATATATGTATATATATAAATGTATATATATATGTATATATTTATATTTATATTTATATATATATATTTAAATATAATTTAATGTGTTTTATTTAAAAAAAAGAAATAGAATTATAATCATTTTATTTAATATTTTTTTAATTCAAAAATGGAATTATAATTATTCAATTTTAACATTAATTTATTACATTTTAAGAATGCAATTTTGTAACAGAATTCAAATATTCAATTTTGTTTATATTTAGGTAATTTTGATATATTTTAAAAGGGCACTGTTTAATTATTATTTTGGTTAAACAAATTTCCTTTAGTTGTGATTGTGGACCTTGTTGAGATAATTGTATTTTAGCTATTTAATTGGGATTGGAATCAAATTTAATGGTACAACCTTGCAAAATTTAATGTGAGTTTTCTTTTATGTTATGTGTTGTCTATGTGGGAACCCTATTGTCTTGTAACCCTAGTCCAGAGGCATGTTTATTTTTTTGAAGTTGTCTTCATCTTAGTTATACCTTTGGTTTTGAAGCTTAATGGTTTATGCTTGGAAGGGTTGAACGGTTTCTTTGGACTTTTGTTATGTGTTGTTGTGAGAGGAATGATGCCTCACATGTGTTGATTTGAGTATTGTGTTTTTATGTGCTAGTTCAACCCTTGCCGATTTGAGATATGTTAAGGGTCATAGGGAGAGTGGCTCTTCGTGGGCGCCGATGCCTCGGAATGAGGAAGGGCTCAAGATAACCCATGTAAGAGTAGTTAAACAAGTGATAACCTAAACAATAAAATTTAGGGGGATGGGTAGTAAAATGTACAAGATAATTAAAATTGGATTCCTCATCTAAGCATTAGGGCTACCATAGACTAGTGATAGACTGAGAAGGCCGTGGTTGGAAAAGTTGTAGTCTCGTCTTCACAAGAGATTATCGGCTCTGCATTAGCTACCCTATGGTGCCGGCACCTCAGTTAGGAGGAAGGGCCAGGAGATCCATAGATGGGTGCCGACGCCTCAGTTGGAGGAAGGGCCAAGAGAATCCCATGAGAGCTATGCGATGACACTCTCCACCTGACACCCTTGTGCTTTGTTTGTAGATGCCTCTGGATATTGTATCTTTATGTTGTTTCTGATTCTTGTGAATTTGGTTTATGATTTCTATTTAGTTACTTGTATAATTGATGATACTTTGTTTAATTGTGATGAGTTTCATAGTTTTAACTTGATTATGTAAGTTGTGAATGTTGATGGTTGTTCATTATATGCCTTGAGTTGTACTTGTTTTTATACTATGTTGTTGTTGAGTCGGTTTGGCATTCATGGTCGGGTTCTCTTCCTTTTCACCTCTAAGCATGGGGGGTGAGTTACTTGTAATTCACATGGTTGGGTGGAACGTGCTCCGCACCCATTAGGTTCCCCATCAGCATCCTGTCTTCTCAGCATTTCCGCAGCTGGAGTTGTACCAGTATTCACTTGTATTTTAGATTTCATTGTATTTTTAGCATCCCACATGTTTGGGAAATTCAATGTAATTCATTTATCTAGAGATTGTAATGTAACTTTAAAATGATGATGTAATAGTTAGGATCATTTGTATCTTTATTAAGAGATTTATTGTGGTTGTATTAAGTGATGTTTATTATTCTCGCATCATGGTTATTGGATGTATTCTCATTCATGGATATTATAATTTAAATGGTTATGTTGTAAACTTTATCTTTATTTCCGTTTAGTTGTTGCAATGTAACCTCACGTGCCCCAGAGAACTAAGTGTGTTAATGTACATGTAATGTGTTATATGAATATGGTTTAATGTATTTACATGGTTAATTTAATTGTTTTAAAAAAAATTATTTGCTTTGTGTGTGTTCTCTGGGGTTTGCATGTCGGGCGTTACAAAATGCCACTTAGGAATACAACAAATGACACTAATACATAGTCATTTCCCACTAGGGGAAGGAAATAGATCATGTGTTTCCTTCACAGTCGACTAGATGGAGTTTCTATTGATTCTTTTGTCTTTTGAATGTGCCCACTAGTCCTCCCCTCTTCACTAATTTGGAGATGCAACTAATAGAATAAGAAGTATATGCATTAATATATAGAAGTTGAAAATTCTAGAATGACATATAATAAAATAATCATCAAACTCTTCCACAATAGTAGCATGTTGACAATATGGAGTGACAAGAACCTGTAGCAACCATCAAGATAGAAATTAAACTACACACAAGTATCATGGAAATTTTCAATAATAGACCATTGAAGATCAAATATAAACTCAAATTTACAAATCTATCACATACCTCTGCCAAAGGATCAAAATTGGCTATTTTTGTAGCAACTCCATGGTCCATTGCGCCACAAACATCACAATATACATAGAATAACAAATCCATATGATCATTAGCTTTTCATCACTTTTATTAGTTTCTTTGTTTAACTAAATATACTTAGAATAAAAAATCTATATTATTCTAAAAAACCTAAATGATAATGAAATGGTAATTTAAACTAGAAAAGATTCTTAAAATAACAAATCTATATTATTCTAAACAACCTAAATAATGAACCTTAGCAGATCAAGTAATTTAATTATTATGAATATTAGTCAAAATAAGATGAACAATATCATATCTATCCCATACAAAAAATGATTTGATACTCAATTGTGCCTGAGGGGTCATCTCTTACCTTCATAGTATCGAGTAATGCTTCATGATCAACACTATTAGTTATCCATAGTTCCTTTATTTTTTGTTTATGTAACGCCTTGCCATAGAACCCTAGAGGACAACACAAACATGCAACAATAATAGAACAATTTTTTTTTTTTGTTTTAAAGTGAAATATCAGATGATTGCAAATCATATTTGACATACATATAATTTAAGCTATGTCCTCTAAGGTTCCATGACTACATTAATAACACAACTACAAACATGAACATGACATTAGATAAACAGTCTTAAAGATCTTTTATAAACAACTAACAAATATATAAAACTTTCATTACATGAGGGTACATCATAATTGTTACATCATTACACCATGTACAATAAGACTTCGCCAATACTTTTGGGAAGATTACATCAATGCTTCCCTGAACACAATGGGAAGAGTACACCAAGATTACATTACATGGTACAAATGATATATAGGTTTAATACATTTAACACAAGTAACTGCCTCCTCAAACTAGTACCAAATCTAGAATCTGCTACATGAGGTACATCCTCCATGCACATGAACAATAGATAGGAAACCAAATGGAGGAATAAACACCAAATTCCAGACCATGTGGAACCCTAAGGTCCACCCTCGTGCTAGGAGATAGCATAAGGTCCCACAACAAGAAAATAGTCAAGAAGATAGTATGCTAATATATACAAGGGCTACACATGGCTCCAAAACAACACAACAACAACATTAACATCACATAAAAACATACATTGCTTCCAGAGGAATCCACACAATAGAAGGAGAAACACATAACTAGGGAATGCTAGACTACAATAGGGGAGAGTGTCATCACATGGTCCTAGCATGGGTTATCCTGATAGTATCTCACTAGACATCGAACCTCATCTATGGTTATCCTAACAGTCTCTCACTAGTGCCCACCCCATAGGGTGACACATGTGGAACCAACATTCCATTCATTAGGACAAAGAAGTTGATCTTTCCAACCAATTCTTCTCATCCCATCCTTAGCCTAAACAAGCACTACAAACATGGATGAGGCATCCAATTATCTTGATTAATGTGTAATCTACCCATACCCCCTAATTCATTAGTTAGGTTATCACTAGATTAATAAACTCTCTGATGGGTTATCCTGATAGTCTCTCACTAGACACTGGCCCCATTGAGAGCCACCCCCTACTTGAAACTAGTAAATCCTACAAACAAGCAAGGTAAAAACCATATCACACACTTATAAAATTCACATAAATCCCACACACAGAGCAAGGAATTGACTATATTGCTCACATATCACAATCACAAGAGTGGATAAACAGTTCAAGGCATAGATCCTCTTGCACACATCTCAACACATTACCAAGTCCTTCCAAAATGAAACAATCATAGAATATTAGCATAAAAGATACTCCCCCTAGCCTATGGAAGCCCACCTTAACCATTTTGCACAAAAGAATCCACTTTAAACAAAGGCTCAAGAATCACCTTCATTTCACAAATCAAACCCACTATTTAAAACTAGAACACAAACACCAATATAACCATGAAATCAACACATATTAACAAATCACCCATTGAATGATTATGGAAGACATCAACATTTTAAAAGAGGTAATCCAAATCAATCTTCTACATAAATCCCTCCAACTACTGATCAAAAGTAAATCAATTTATTTATCTAACATAGTAATTTAATTTTAAAAGCAATAATATTCTCTTTCTTTAACACCATAATTTTATACATATACAGGAAATAAATCAATTCACTTAAACCAATACCCAAATCATTTTCTATAACAAAGTAAATGCCCAATTTAATAATAACTCCCAATTAAAGTCTATTATTAAATAGCATTGTATTCTTCTCTAGTATTAAATCTACCACATATAAGAAACCTAAAGAATGGCATATTATTCTCAAACTTAAATTTTATTACTAGAATGTTTTACCTAAGACATAGTATAAAGATATTATATTTCTACAACCTAATAACATAATATTTCTACAGTAAATGTAGTACGATAACATCTTACAAATTTTATGGATGATTCTAAAATTCCTCTAATGATTTGCGCCTATATATATATATATATATATAACCTTAACTACATATTAAGACACAATTCCATACATATATCTATATTATTAATTTGAAATGCAAAATAAATGTATTTGATATCTATCATTACTAAGAAATACATCTCGCTAGACTTTATATTCATTACTAATATATTCAATAACCCAAGAATATCAAATAATAAATTCTACTTGGATAGAATTGTTCCACTAAACGCATACTTTAAATTCAATAATTCCTACCAATGCAAATTTATTTATTTATTTTTCTTTATTAATGAAAAAGTCTAAAGACAAAAATATCAATAAATTTACCTCTTCATATCATTATTTAAATCATAACTATTATGTATCAAATTATAAATGTTGCAATGCTAATTCTATTTGATGATTTATCTCTTGAGAATGCTTTATAAAATCAAAGAGTGAGTCCAGCGATTCTAAAAGAAATAGAACTTGTAAATTACTTACATCTACATGAGACAATATTTACAAGGATTAAACATCACTAAATTAATCATCGTATAAATGATTGTCTTAGACCACAAAACTAAGTCATATCATAAACTGACCTCTAAACATTGTATGGTGATTAATGATATGAACAAAGACTAGAACATAGGTAGCAACACTACTATAAATAAAGTGGCTACCAAGCATCAAACTTCAAAACATAGAAAAATAAAATAAAATTAAACCATTGATTATGCCAGCCATGGTTGGCTAGCGCCATGCCTAGCCCCAAGACCAATGCCAAGACACAAGCAAACAAAATAGAGAAATCATATCAAAGTTTAATTCCAAATGACACAAGGCGCCTGCTAAAGAGAAGTGTTGCAGCATACAAAACACATAAGCTAATTGAATGACTTAAGGAAAATAATAGGGATTAGTAACCCCCAATTTAGAGGAGGATTATCAAATGGACAAATTGATGTCTAAGCTTTAATGTTAACCATAGGGTAGAAAGATACAAAGAAAAGTCTTCAGTGCAAGATATCGTGCATGGGAATAAGTTATCAGATATTTGGAGATCTGGAGATGTGAACTATTTTCATCATTTAAATAGGGACCATGTTCTTCCGAAGAATATTGGTGACACTAAATGAAACAGTTTGAAGGATAGGCTTGCAAGCAGCAGTAGGGAGACACACATGATGCCGATAGAAGGTCTTGAGAGTTATGCCTCAAGGAGTGAGATGGAAGAAGGGATGCACACTAATTTGTTGGAAAGGCTAATAAACTTTTAGGGGCATGTATTTGATAGGGGGAAGAAGTCTTTATCTCAAGGATAGCAATGATTGTAGGATATGTAAAATTAACTCCACCATTTTCCCAACATTTTATTGGAAACTATGGAATTTGGCAAGGAAATCCATCCAAGCATAAGGATAGGGGAAATTCAACATTTTTGAGTGAAAGCATGGTTTCTTGATACATATGAAAGGACACCCTTTAGTGAGGAGAAGATCTACACTCATAGACTTGAACGATTGCACTAAAAGAAAATAAGTACATTATAAGTATCATGACCCATAAAAATTCTCACAAGAGTTCAAGGAAGACAAAAAAAATGCTCAAAGCATGAATGGTCTCCTAAAAAGGTTACTATGAGATTGAGTGTTTCCAGACAAAGGGCTGGGGGAAAAGAGCTTCGATGTAGGCTATAGTCCTCTATCAAGATCAAGATTATTATTACAAATAACCTACTTACATGTACATATTCAAGAAATAAGTAGACATAAGGATTTCATGACTCTGGCCTGATTCTCACTATTGCCCAGAGTAGGGAGACAAGAAGCAGTCACTGCCATCTAGAATAGGGAATAACAATGAAAAAATCTTAGGGGATAAGGCTACACACAAAATGATTGTTGAAACGGCTTAAGAAACTTTCAAGAAAATGCAATAAGTTTGTTGAAATCATGTTGTCGAAGAATGTTTCAACATGCATGCACAAGGAGAGGTTTGAGTGATAAAAGAGATACATTTTGAAAAGGTCTCAATGCAAAAGTAGATGATTGAGCTTAAGATCTACATGGGTTGATAGGAAAGATGCATTCTTAATGGACAAACAAGGTAAAATATGAGGCAAAAAAATACCTAAGAGAAGAAAGCTATAGATTTGGGTAGGTTTTAGTGTAGAAAAGAATAAGACAAAACCTGCACTAACTCACCCCTTTACCTTAAGATCCCTCATAGTGTTTTCTAGAGGGTAGTAGGCCTCTCATTAACCATCATTTAACCTACAACCCCAAGCTTTCATTCTTCTAGGAGAAATGAAATCTATTATCTTATTTACATATGTACATTACAATGGAAGGTGACAACACATTAAGGCAACCTTTTGTGCCCTAGACTTGTCTAAAGATTTTATGAAAGCATTATTCATTAAAGAAGGTAAGCAACAATGACTTGAGGAGTAAATGCTATCGCATAAAAATTTGATATTGGCCACTAGCAGGCTGTGAGCTAAGGAAGAGTTTCCCAACAAGGACAACTAAGAATTGATAAGCAAAAGCATCCTCCACAGTAAAAGTTAATATGGTGCAAATAATTTTTTTAATTATTCCTATCATACCTCTGAGGAAACAATGAAAATATTCTCAAAGAAATAATGGAAAGGAAACAAGTTAATCTTGTTGGGGACATACAAAATCTTAAAAGAATCAGTAAGAAAAAGTAGGAAGCCATCAATTTCAAATAAGGAATATTCTAAACCAAACTCCATTTCATACCTCTATGCTCTTTGAGGTTTTTACAGACCATTTCCCTTGATGGCTCTCTTTTCTCTACAATATCCTTCCTAATCCTTCTTCCTTTTTCAAAAATATATTGACCATTATTTCTTTTCCCCCAACCCCCCAAAAAATAGAAAGAGAAATCCCCAAAATATCAAATTTCTTGCCAAAAAACACCCTGAAAAATCTCTTCCCCCCAAAAATCCAAGAAAATCTCCATAATCCTAAAAAGGCATTCAATTTTTTTGTTGCAATTAATTAATTTCACAGTTGCATTTCAGTAATTGTCAAGAAATAAATTTATAATTATAGCCGACTCATATATATATATATATATATATATATTTGGCTATTTATTACTTGTAACTTCCCACTTGCAATTTTATTTATTTAAATATTACATTATGACTATGTTTATTTACAAATGTATTTATATTTATATTTATAGTTAGTTGTCAAAGTACTTTTTAACTGGATAATTTAATTTAATGAATTAATCAATCAAGGACAACTATATATCTATTTATCAACATGTTTTATTTAATAGTTTATTTAATCCATCAATTAATCAAACACATTTAACAAACATCATGAAGGGTAAATCATGGAGGGGTACTACATCCTCCCCCCCTAAGATTCAACTTACTCCTGGAAGTCACAAGGTTTGAATTAACATACACAAATACAAGCAACATAAAATTATAAAGCAAACCAAATGTCAAACAATTACCCAAACCTTAATCAAGATTGAAAAGCAGGACCAACTGACCACAAACATTTGATAACATTGACGAGGTAACAAACTGGATACTCAACCTCTTCGATGATGATGGCTAGGGTAGGGGATCTTATATTATCTCTGAATAAACTATTGCATTAGGTTTAAGGCATGCTTAGACCTATCAATTTAGGTGGAGTCGATGCTTGGTACCTATAACCTACAACAAACAAAATAGTTGAACATATATATATTCATACAATCGGGCACACCATGAAAGGAAATAATAGTATAGTAGGGTACTCATGAATGAATAATGTGGCATTGTCCCTTTCACTAAGACACATCTGAGACAACACTCAGTAATCAAATCAACTAGTAAGTTCTATCTACTACATATTAATCAAAATGGGATCAATCACATGATGATCACATAATGCTCATGATAAAATAATCACATATTGTTGATGATAGGGTTAGTCCTCATAATCAATCAAATCTCCATAGTACCCAAAGCTCTCAAAATCTGTACATACTAGCATTAACACCCATTAGTTTCTTTCAAATAATTGCACCCTTTTAACCCTAACGAGTAGAATTTCTCCTATAAAAGAATTCAATTTCAAATACATTACCATATCATTTTCTTTACCCTTAAATTACAATTCCTCTTTCAATACATTATTAAGTAATCAATACATCAAAGTGCTATACTTCCATAAAACACAACATATTTATACACATAAAACACACATTTTTCATCAAATATCCATCATTTATAGGCTAGACATTCCACTCTATTCGGTATACAACACTAAATCTCATAACATATTCAACAAAAAACCGTGATTTTACACCTTTTCAAAAGCAAGAAAACATAATTTATCACTTCATAAGCACAAAAGTCCAAATTAGCACACATTCTTCACATACACACACTATTCGCATCACCAAAAATCAAATCAAAAGGCTACACAAGAGTCCATAATGGATCTCTAATAGAAAGAATATCAATTTATTTCACACTACACCAAGGGTCCTATCCTTTCCACTAGTTTTCTACATTATTGGAAAAACACCACTAAAGGAAAAATCTCAGGTTGTTAAGCGAAGATGACAGAAGGGAGAAAACATAATCTCCAGAGTACAAGCAACTAGGACAACATAATGGGCTCATATGTATCTAGAGTTCCCAGTGTATGAATGATGAGGGCACAAACCCGAGACACAGAAAATAACCCACAAACAAGAGAATAATTTTATTATTCAGAAAATGGAACTTCTTACATGCAGAGGACCTCAAATCCCCAAGTTCTACAACACATACAAGCTACAAAAAGCTACAGAATAACCCTTTCGCAATATGTGAGCTTGTCCCCAAAAAGTTACCCAAAAATTAGAAAACCCACCCATAAATAGAGCTCCTCATTTGTTTGGAGCCAAAACAACATTCAATTTGAGTTTAGGCAGTTTGGCACCGAAAATTTACAACATGAAGTTCAAATTTCAAAAGAGCATTTGCAATGGTATCTTCTAGAAAGTGCGCCAACTTCACGGGGTCATAACTTTTGATCCAGGCCTCCAATTCGCGAACCGTTTGAACCGTTGGAAAGGTCTCGAAGTCAAGAACACGCTCAAAATTTGCTACACTGATTTTGGAAAGTTTTGGGGCCGATATAGGAGCTCTAAGTGCCTCAAATACCACTTGGAAGATTTTTAGGTGCAAATCTGAGAAACTAAAACTGCAATATCTTTCAACCGAGGAACCGAAATTAAAAATCATAAATTTGGAATTTCATTATGATGAAAAGGGTATCCAAAATGTAAAAACATCTAAAAACTGAGAAACTTGAAATTTAACTATTTTTGGGTGATGCAAGATTGCCCTTACACCACTGGATGCTCCTACATCAGACACCTAGGGTAATTTGAGAAGTGACCCCGTCACGTCTCAGATGATTGAGGAAAACCCAACCGGTCAACCGCTACCTTAGATAGCTAGGATGAATCTTCAACAGGCCTTCCTCTCCATTTCACCAGATATTCTTCATACTGCCTGTTTCTGGTACTCCTTCCCACACAACTATCCAAGATTGCTTCAATCTCTTCCTTTTCTGAAGTAGGTGCTAGAATCCTACACTGTTCCATCATTGGTACTTCCTCTATGCCACCTTCATGATACTCTATCAAATCTAAAATGTTGAACACATGGGAAATATTGATTCCATCAGGTAATTCTACCTCATATGCATTCCCTGAATCATGCTTCTTCAAAATCTTACAGGGACCGAACTTCTTCATCTTCATTTTGTTATATGTTCCCACCGGAAACCTTGCTTTCCTCAAGTGGACCATCACTTCATCACCAATCTAAAACTCCTTATACCTCCTCTTCTGATCTGCCTTAACCTTATACTGCATATTCATCTTGTTAATATGTTCTTTTACCTTCTCATGTATATTCTTGATGTGTTCTGCAAAATCTTCAGCTTCAACACTTGTTTTCTTCTCTTGGTCCATTTTCCTCAATTCTGGAGATGTTCTGGGGCTACCTCCATACACAATCTGAAATGGTGATCTACCAGTACTTCTGTTGACAGAATTGTTGTAAGAAAATTCTACTTGGGGTAAGATCAAGTCCCATCCCTTAGGTTTATCTTCTACCAAACATCTCAGTAGGTTACCCAGACTCCTGTTAACAACCTCTATCTGCCCATCTGTTTGTGGATGGTGTGTAGAACTGAACTTCAACTCTGTCTTCAGCTTCTTCCACAAGGTCCTCCAAAAGTATCCCACAAATTTGGTGTCATGAACTGAAACAATACTCTGTGGCAGACCATGTAGCCTCACCACCTCTTTGAAGAACGAGTCAGCAATGTGGACTGCATCATGGGTCTTCTGACATGGAATGAAATGTGCCATCTTCGAAAACCTATCAACCACCACAAAGACTGAATCATTCCCTCGTTGTCTCCTTGGCAAACCAAGAACAAAGTCCATACTTATATCCTCCCATGGCCTCTCTGGTATAGGTAAGGGATGATATAAGCCAGTATCCTGGCTCACTCCTTTAGCCATTTGACATACCCTGCAACTTTGTAAAAAATTCTTCACATCCTATGATAACTGAGGCCAATAATAATGCTCACCGATAATGGCAATGGTCTTATCCCGACCAAAATGTCTCACCATTCGTCCACTATGCTTCTCCTTTATCAGGTTCTCCCTCATAGAACTCCTCAGAATACACAATTGACTTCCCTTAAATAACATGCCATCCTGGATTATGAAATCCATCCACCTTGTCTTGTCCACTATAACAGGTTCCTTGCAAGCTTTCCAAGCCTCTGCAAAATTAGGATCTTCTGCATATAGTGTCTTGAGTTCATTGAACCCAACCACTTCAATCTGCATCTTTGTCATCAATGTATGCCTCCTACTTAAGGCATCTGCAACCCTATTTGACTTCCCACTCCTATGTTTCAAAACAAAGGTATAACTCTACAAAACTCTACCCATTTCATATGCCTCTGATTTAATTTTCCCTGACTATTTAGGTACTGCAAGGCCTGATGATCAGTATATAGAACAAATTCCTTCGGCAACAAATAATGTCTCCATTTCTTTAATGCTTGAACTATCACATAAAATTCCCGATCATATACAAATACTTTCTCTTGGCATCATTTAACTTTTCACTGAAATAGGCAATGGGCTTACCTTCTTGGCTCAACATCGCCCAATGGCACAACCACTAGCATCACAATCCACCTGAAACTCCCTTGTTGAAATCTAGGAGAGCTAGAACAGTTGCTCTATCACCTTCGCTTCAATAGTTCAAAACTTTTTGCTTGCTCCAGTGCTCCACTTGAATTCTTTTCTATCCCCTCTCATTGTTTCAGTCAAGGGTCCACAAATACTACTAAAATTTCTAATGAACTTTCTATAAAAACTAGCCAAACCATGGAAAGATCTCACCTCGGTAGCAGTTCTTGGGGTAGGCCATTCTAAAAAGCCTTCACCTTCTCCAGGTCCATTTTGAGACCTTCTGCTGAGATAACAAAACCCCAAGTACACTAACTCCCTCTTCACAAAACTACACTTCTTCAGATTAATCAACATTTCTCTTCTCTTAACTTCTCAAAGGCTCCCAAATATGCATTAGATGCTCATCCATCGTCTTACTGAAAATCAAAATATCATCTAAATACACAATAACAAAACTTCCTAGAAATTCTTTTAGTACCTCATTCATGAGCCGCATGAATGTGCTCGGTGCATTGGTTAGCCCAAAAGGCATGACTAACCACTCGTACAGGCCCTCTTTGGTCTTGAAGGTGGTCTTCCATTCATCTCCCTCTCGAATCTGATCTGGTGATATCCACTCTTCAGATCAATCTTTGTGAAGTATTGAGCTCCACTCAAACACCATTAGGTCATCCATCCTTGGCGGGGAAATCAGACTTGATTGTTATCTTGTTTATGGCCGGAGAATCTGTACACATCCTCCACTCCCCATCCTTCTCAGGCATGCACATGGACTCAAACTCTCCCGTATCAAACCCTTTCTCAACAACTCTTGAACTTGTCTGTTCAACTCCTCATTTTCTGCTGAGTCATTCTATGAGCTGCCTTATTTGGCAAAACTGGCTCCAAGAATCAAGTCAATTTGATGACTGATCTTCCTTATTGGTGGTAAACCCTTAGGTAGATTATTAGAAACAATATCCTGAAACTCATCCAACATCCCGTAAACTTCTTTTCCGAACCTTCTCACTATCCTCCTTACTCACTCTAGGAATCAATGCATAACACACATGCTCATGCTTCATACCTTCTAAAAAATTTCTTCCATCTATATAACAAATTCTAGCACTACTGCATACCTTTTCTTTGGTCTCCTTCAGGGGTTTCAACTTGTGACGAACCCCATCCTTTATCAAGGAATAAGTGTTTGCATGGCCATCATGTATAGCTCGCCTATCGAACTGCCACGACCTCCCCAACAACATGTGACATGCATCCATGGGGATGATATCACAGAGTACCTCATCATGGTAGCTCCCGATCTTGAACTTTACTAGGCACTACTCATTGACCAAAACTTTGTGGTCTTTCTGCAACCAGGCAATCCAATACGGATGCGGGTGCCTTTCCCTCTTCAGCTTCAACTTTGTGACCATCTCCTCTGACACCAATTATCGGTGCTCCCACTGTCAATAATGAAATCACAACATTTTCCTTTCACACTTGCACCTTGTAAACAAATTCTTCCTCCGCTTTTGGTTCCTTTTCTTCACCACTAGGGCTCTCCTAATCACTAGGGTTTCTCCTTTCAGCATTATCTGAATGTTCAGATTGGGCCTCCTCATCTGCATGCGCAACCCTTCCATGACCTTTTGGTCTTTTGTCTGCCCTTCCTTGGTGTTGTGGATATTCATAGGCTCGATGCCCTTCTTCACCACACTGGAAACATGTTCCTTTGAAACCACCTCTTCCAGATCCTTGTCCATATCTCCCTCGTCCTCTACCTCTTTGATCACCACTGTTTTGATCACGAGGGGAGTAGAAGTTCTCATTCCTTTGGCTTCGGCTGGTACCCACATCTTCACTTTTCTTTTTATCATCATTTCGGCTTCTTAAAGGTCTTCCACTGCCCCTTCCACTTTGACCTCCTTGTTCTTTTTGCTTGCCATCAAATCTTTTGTTCAGCTTCTCTTCCACCTTTAGAGCAAATTGATACATGTCTTCAATGGTGGTCATTCTGACTAGGCTTAACTCCTCCTGAATGCTCAGTCGTAACCCATTAAGATATCAAGCTACCTTCTCCTTATTGGTCTCTGTGTGACCCGTTCTGATGATTATCTTGTGAAAATATTCAGTATATTATTTCACAGATCTACTTCCTTGCTTCAACCCTTGCAATTTCTTCAATAGGTCTAACTCATAGTCCACTGGTATGAACTGCTTCTTCAGTTTCTCTACCATGTGATCCCATCTGGTGATCTTGACTTTTCCTCTTCGATTTCTTTCCAACTGGACCTCTTTCCACCAAATATTGGCATGGCCCTTTAGCTTCATTTTTGCAAACTTAACCTGATCTGGGTCCTCTATTTCCTCATACTCAAAATATTCTTCTAGCTCATTGATCCAATCGATCAACTCTTCCGGGTTCAGACTTCCGAAATAACTGGAGACTTCTGCTCTGGGTCTTTTCCCGATCTTCAAAATGGCCCTTATTAGCCGCATTTGGTCTTGATCAATTGCTTCTTCTTCCTCTTCTACATCTGAACCTTCTTCCTATCCTTCATCCTCACTTTCCTCCCTCAGGTTTAACCCTCTTCTCAACTGCTCTTGTAACGCATCAACCTGCCTTTGGAGGGCTACTAGTGCATCTCTTCCACCAGCATCTCTACCACCTCAACCACCTCTGGCACCACCACGCCTACCAGGTACCACTCTTGGAGGCATATTTCTTGACCTCGACCCACAACCACGGTCCTGGTGCGAACTGCCTCACGATCGATGATCTGTCCACACGCTCAAGAAAAACCCGCTCTGATACCACTTGACGAGGGCCCAAACCTGAGACACAGAAAATAACCCACAATCAAGAGAATAATTTTATTATTCAGAAAATGGAAATTCTTACATGCAGAGGACCTCAAATCCCCAAGTTCTACAACACATGCAAGCTACAGAAAGCTATAGAATAACCCTTTCGCAATATGTGAGCTTGTCCCCAAAAAGTTACCCAAAAATTAGAAAGCCCGCCCATAAATAGAGCTCCTCATTTTTTTGGAGCCAAAACAACAATCAATTTGAGTTTAGGCGGTTTGGCACCGAAAATTTACATGAATTTCAAATTTCAAAAGAGCATTTGCAATGGTATCTTCTAGGAAGTGCCCCAACTTCACGGGGTCATAACTTTTGATCCAGGCCTTCGATTCGCGAACCATTTGAACCGTTGGAAAGTTCTCGAAGTCAAGAATGCATTTAAAAATTGCTACACTGATTTCGGCAAGTTTCGGGGCCGATCCGGGAGCTCTAAGTGCCTCAAATCCCACTCGGAAGATTTTTAGGTGCAAATTTGGGAAACTAAAACTGCAATATCTTTCAACCCAGGAACCAAAATTAAAAACCGTAAATTGGGAATTTCATTATGACGAAAAGGGTATCCAAAAATGTAAAAATATCTAAAAACTGAGAAACTTGAAAATTAACTATTTTTGGGTGATGCAAGATTGCCCTTACACCACTGGATGCTCTTGCATCAATGAACCTGGTTTTGATACCAAATGTAACACCCCACCATAGAACCCCAAAGGACAACACTTGAACATGTAGCAATAATGGAACATTTTTGTTTGTTTGTTTTAAAGTGAAATAACAAATGATTGTAAATCATAGCTAACATACATATAAGTTAAGCTATGTCCTCTAAGGTTTAATGACTACATTAATAACATAACTACAGACATGAACATGCCATCAAATAAATAGTCTTAAAGATCTTTTATAAACAATTAACAAATATATACAACTTCCATTACATGAGGGTACATCATAATTGTTACATCATTACACTATGTACAATTAGACTTCCCCAATACTTTTGGGAGGATTACATCAATGCTTCCCTGAATACAATAGGAAGAGTACATCAAGATTACAGTACATTATACAAATGATATACAGGTTTAATACATAACACAAGCAACTATCTC
Organism: Sequoia sempervirens; assembly: GCA_007258455.2. NCBI lineage: Eukaryota > Viridiplantae > Streptophyta > Pinopsida > Cupressales > Cupressaceae > Sequoia > Sequoia sempervirens. The sequence goes on along the minus strand of VDFB02193867.1, from coordinate 143,496,276 downwards.
CGAGCAAACTAGTACCAAATCTAGAATCTGCCACATGAGGTACATCCTCCATGCACATGAACAACATCTAGGAAACCCAATGGAGGAAAAAACACCAACCTCCCAACCATGTGGAACCCTAAGGTCCACCCCCATGATAGGAGATAACATAAGGCCCCACAACAAGAAAATGGTCAAGAAGACAATAGACTAACATATACAAGGGCTACACATGACTCCAACACAACACTGCAAAAACATTAACATCAAATAAACACATACACCACTTCCAAAGGCATCCACACAACAAAAGTAGAAACACATAACTAGGGAATGCTAGACTACAATAGGGGAGAGTGTCATCACATGGTCCTAGCATGGGTTATCCTGACAATCTCTCACTAGACGCCGACCCCCATCTATGGTTATCCTGAAAGTATCTCACTAGACGCTAACCCCATAAAGTGACACATGTGGAACCAACATTCCTTTCATGAGGACAAGGAAGTTGATTTTGCCAACCAGGCCTTATTATCCCATCCTTAGCTTAAACGAGCACTACAGGGATGGGAAAGGCATCTGATTATCTTGATTAATGTGTATCTACACATAACCCCTATTCATTATTTAGGTTATCACTGGATTAAGAAACTCTACAATGGGTTATCCCAATAGTCTCTCACTAGATGTCGACCCCCATTGAGAGCCATTCCCCCTACTTGAAACTAGTAAACCCTACAAACAAGCAGGGTAAAAACCATCTCCCACTTAACAAATTCACATAAATACCACACACAGAGCAAGGCATTGACCATCTCACTAACATATCACAATCACAAGAGTGCATAAATAGTGCAAGGCATAGACCCTCTTGCACACATCTCAACACATTACCAATTCCTTCCAAAATGAAACAATCATAAAATCCTAGCATAGAAGATACTCCCCCTAACCTCTAGAAGCCCACCTTAACCATTTTTCACAAAAGACTTCACTTTAAACAAAGAATCCAAAATCACCTTCATTTCACAAATCGAACCCACTGTTTTAAATTAGAACACAAATACCAATATAACCATGAAACCAACACATATTAACAAATCATCCATTGAATGATTATGGAAGAAATCAACATTTTAAAAGAGATAATATAAATCAATATTCTACATAAATCCCTCCAATTATTGATCAAAAGTAAATAAATTTATTCATCTAACATAGTAATTTAATTTTAAAAGAAATAATATTCTCTTTCTTTAACACCATAATTTTATACATCTACAGGAAATAAATCAATTCACTTAAACCAATACACAAATCATTGTCTATAACCAATTAAATGCACAATTTAATAATAACTCCCAATTAAAGTCTATTATTAAATAACATTGTATTCTTCTCTAATATTTAATCTACCACATATAAGAAACCTAAAGAATGACATATTATTCTCAAGCTTAAATTTTATTACTAGAATATTTTACCTAAGACACAATATAAAGCTATTATATTTCTACAGCCTAATGGCATAATATTTATATAGTAACTCTAGTATGATAACATCTTACAAATTTTATGGATGATTTGAATCTATATATATATATATATATATATATATACTACCTTAACTACATATTAAGACACGATTCCATACATATATCTATATTATAAATTTGAAATTCAAAATAAATGTATTTGATATCTATCATTACTAAGAAATACATCTCACTAGCCTTTATATTCATTACTAATATATTCAATAACCCAAGAATTTCGAATAATAAATTCTACTTGGATATAGTTGTTCCACTAAACAAATACTCTAAATTCAATAATTCCTACCAATACAAAATTATTTATTTATTTATTTATTTTTCTATATTAATGGAAAAGTCTAAAGACAAAAATATCAATAAATTTACCTCTTCATATCATTATTTAAATCATAAATATCAATGAATTTAATTATGGCAAGAATTTAATAATTTTTCTTTCCAAATCTGGTGTTGGCCTTAATTCTTTGAATTTTGGGGTTAATCTCCTACTTTAGTATAAATAAGGGGTTTTAAATTCACATTGTTTCTCCGAACAAGAGCTAAAAATTCATTCTAAGCATTCAAGAATTCAAGTGATCAAGAATTAGAGCATTTTCAAGGAATTTCAAGGTAGATTTAAAGAGTTTATTGCAACAATTTAAGATCATATCATCATGTTGAGGGTTTGATGCATGCATTCATGTTTCTAAGCAAAGAAATGGATGTAGCATTGAAGATCTACTTGCAAATATTTTTCACATCATATTCAAGGATCCTAGATCTACATTCTTCATGGCCACTACATGTTAGTTTGAAAATTTGTTCCACAAGACATCACCTAAGGTGATATCAATTGCATTATTTCACATTTCATGCTTCATTCCTTTATTTTCATCAATTGATTTGATTACCTAAAAGGGGTTTGATTGAGGAAAACCCCATTCACTAAAAAACAACAAGTTTTTCTACCCTTGAGTGTGTGATTGCAGATGTACAAGTTGATGATCAAGTTGAGCAAGATTTGGAGCAAAATTGTCAAAGTTGTAAAAGTTGTCATTCAAAGTGCAAGATGACGGAAAGAGCTCTCCAAAATTGCATACAGACTTCCAGAACTTGATAATAGGGAATTTGAGAGTCCAAACATCAAGGAATAGGAGCCTAAAGTTAGTTTTCTAAAACCCTAAAAGGACCCATTCGCCACTAAAGGCGAATGAGTCCTCTATAGCTCAAAAACAACTTTATAGCCAAGTACACAACTTTTTATGCTCTAAAAAATTCCCCCATAGTTGCTATAACAGTTAGGTAGCATTTTTTATTATTATTTGAATCTTTTAGCTCTCATAATTACATCTTTTTGTAGTGATTTAGTGTAAAAAAAATCTTAGCCGTAGATCCTCTTCATGCATTTGGGTCTACCCTATTTTTCACCTAATCGCTAATTTGATATTTTATGATATTTTGTATTAATGTTAGGAGGTTTTTTTATTTTAATCCATGCATGATATATGGTGGTTGTTTTTAATTTTCATGATATTTAACTAGTCCTTGAGATATATAATCATATTATGTTTCTAACTATGTTTCTAACTAGTCCTTGACATTAGTTTTTCTAAATATCTATATATAGAGTAATTAATTTATTTATTCATGAATGATGATGGTCTTATAATTGATCTTGTTTAGGTAGGTAGTCCATGGTGTTGGACTCATTAAAAGTTCTATTAGGTTACATAATCTATAACTTTGAATTTTTATAACAACAATGTAATTCACTCTAACTTTGGTTGAATAATCCACTCCAACTCAAGTTATGCAACTCATCTAGACTTAGGTTTTGTAATTCATGTATTACACCATCTCTTATGGTGAATATTTCTCATTTAAGTATTATTTTTTCTTTCTTGGATTCATTATTATTTATATAATTTTTGTCAATATGATATATATTTTGTTCTTAAATTTTTTTTTTATAGTGTTCATTTAGATTACTTGAAAATTACTACGTGAGTCATAATATGTATTGTCGATATTATAATTCATTTTTATGATGATTAATTTTATTTCTAATTTTTTATTTTTTTATTGTTGAATTGGTTATTTATTAGTTGAGATTTTAATAAAATTTATGTGGATATAAAAAGTATGAAGTGTAATTATAATAGATAAATGTAATGTAAGATGTTATGATAATAAGATTAATGAAGAGTATTATACATATCATTTTTTTGTTATGTTATCAATTTCTTTTTTGCATGATATACATATGTAAAAGAAAAACATATGCTTAAAAAAAGTAGTTGATTGTATTCTTAGCTAGTGATCCATTGGGTTGGTTCATTGTAATTAAATTATTAACTATTTATTTTCTAAACCATACATATTTCTCAAAGTTTCTTGTTAAGATTGTTTTATAAATATTTAATTTCCTAAAATAGAATAAAGCTAGTAATAAATAATTGATCATAATATAGTTTTTAACACTTTAAATGTTTTAAGATAAAAGAAAGAAGGTTTTTGAGTAAAATATTCCAACATTGCTAACAACTCCAAATACCTATATAATGTGATTCTTGGCTATGAAATAGACAAAATATTGCTTGGAGAATATAAATATTTAAAAATATATTATGAAGACATGATGTCTCATATTATGACTCACGTAGTAATTTGCAAGTAATCTAGATGACCACTAAAAATATTAATCTAAAGAACAAAATATATGATGTCTTATATGTATGTTTCTTTGCTTTCAGCCTAGTGTAAAGCTAAGTTTGGATGCTTAGGGCTAGTAGACCCTGCATGGTCATTTTGGTGTAACATAGTTTGGGGTAGGATAAGTCTGAATAGGGGTGATTTGTGATCTAATTTGATAAAATTGACTGTTCTTCAATCCAAGATCATTACAAATTAATTTCTTAATGATAAAATAGTCAATATTCTTACTAAATATATATAATATAATTTTTTAATATAATACAAGTACAAAAATTGAAATTTTTTTTTTAGATAATCTATAGTAGAAAATTATATGGACAAAATACAACAAATATTAAAGAAATGATAAAATTATTTACATTATTTAGACTAAGATTATTAATTATATCTCTATATCTATTATATGGACATATTTTTTTATAAAGTTAATGTTTCCTTTAAAATATTCGTTATTGATAGATAGAGAATAATAAATTGATGGGCCTTCACTACTTTTTTAAAACAAATTTTCAATCTTTCATTTAAAAGATTCCTAAAAAAATGATACGAGAAAAAAATATAATATTGATGCAGAATTCAAACAATTTTTTAAAAAATATATAGAGTAGAAAATTATATAGATAAAACAAAAGAAATACTAAATTAAAGCAATTTTTTTTCACATTATTTAGACTAAAACTAATATCTATACTTATGTAGATACTTTTCTATAAAATTGATGTTTCATTTCTTTATCTTTCTTCGAATAATATGAAGTGAGACACAATAATAAATTGACACTCCTTCATTTTCATTTAAAAGATTTCTTAAAATTGATATATATGAAGAAAGAATAATAAATTGATGCTTTCCTATTACTTTTATAAAATGTTCCATCTAAGAGATAGGAAGAAAAGATTCCTTAAAATTGATATATATCAAGAAAGAATAATAAATTGATGCTGTTCTATTACTTTTATAAAATGTTCCATCTAAAAGATGGGAAGAAAGAATAACGAGTCGATTTCAAGAAAGAATAACAAGTCGACGATTGGTAAATATCTTCACTCTCTATAAATACGCATATGTTTCTCCCGACACTGCATCCATACATAGAATTTGCCCTTTGAGAGGAAGGACATAATACTGCCCAGTAAGATAAATTAAAAGTTTTTCATCTTTATTCTTTTCCTGCATTGATTTGTATTATTGACTAAGCTGGAAATTTCTGAACATCTTTTCCTGGTCACGTTGAAACAGAAATCTGAAAACGGCGATGGCCGAAGTGGTTGAGAAGAATGGCTGGAAAGAATGGCTCAAGTGGTTAGAAGAACAGCTGAGTAGGTCGGTTACGCTCACAAGCGCAAAGTCTGAGCAGAATTTGGACGGGCAAGGTGAATACGTTAATTTGAAAGATATAAATACTGGAGATCCTTTTCAGGTTAGTGTTTGTTTCGATTCAAAGTTTATCGATCACTTTCAATCGTAATTATGTCGATAGAAGTAACTCTACAATGACAGCACGATATATAAAAGATGTGAAAGAAAAATAAAAAATTACATTTGCAAATTTGAAATGCAATGAACACCTGTGCTTGCTTGACAGAAATAGAGGATAGCTCTGCAAAAGTCACCATATCTAAATTCGGACCCATCCCAACAGAGTTTTCCTTGCACTTTCCAAAACGTTGAAACTGGTCTTTTCATGCGTCCGGGCAAGAATTATCACATCCTGTTGTGTGAACAAGTCAGGAGATTTCTATGGTATATATATATATATATATATATATATATATATATATATATATATATATATATATATATATATATATATAAATTGTTTTTGACATTTTCATGTTTCTAGTGCAGGCGACGACAAGTGCAGACCCATTTGTATGGTGAGTGCAGCCCTCGGTGACTGTTACTGATTCGCCTATACGTTGTAAAATCTGGTATGAGAAACCCTCGAACGGGGATACCAACTCTAAAGAAAAGTCTTACATAAAAGCTATGGAGAAGAATCAACCTGTTACTCTTGAAGCCTTTTGCTCGTGTGAGCAGCCTGCGTTCAAATGGGCCATCACCATTTTACCAAAATAGTGCTGTTTAATAGATATAGGGAGTATTACTAGCCTAAATAAAGCAGAGGGTTATTTTCATTGTGTTTGTTTGCTAGACACAATTTTTTCCCTTTGTTAATGTAAATTTATTTATATTTTGACTGTCTTAATGCTATATAATGAAATCCTTATATATAATTTTTAAGAATATTATTAATTTTGTTAATAATCTATATATATTAAAAAAATAAATTGTAAAAGTAAAATTTGTGATTATGATAAATATTGTTCTTGTTGCAATCAATTTTTTTAGAATAATAGTGAAGATCATATTTTTGAACTTGACATCATTAAATTTAAGTTATTTTCTTATATTTAATTGTCTACAATGATGATGGAATTTTGATTCATTCAAACAAAATATAAAAGAATAAGAAAATTTCATCTAAATATTCGTCTTATGAAATAATAGAATCCATCATAAGAATACAATGTATTTATACCATAAGAATAAAATGAATTTAAAAATAATATTATCTTTTATACTTTTTTTTAAAGAAAACATTACATACTTGATTTTTTCAATGCATTTATACATCAATTATATCACATAATCAACAAAACAAGCAAGTGTTTATCAATATTTATTAAAATGATATTTATATATTCTAGATAATATATTTTTTACTTCCTAGCCAAGTATAACATTAAATAAAAATATTTAGAACTATTAGGAATGCTTAGAAATTGGAGGTATAATTTGTGATTGATGCATTCCTAATAGTTCTAAACATTTACTTCCTAGACATAAATTTTAGAACCATTAAAATTAAAGATCCTTCCATCGATCACATTCGAAAAAATGGAGAACTCTCTCATAGGAAGGTTTGTGGGTAGGCGCCCTAACATCAAATCCATTCATGTAGATGTGCATCCTATAGATGGCCAGTGAAAGGATTATTTTCCATTTCTACTCTCCCGAAAGTCTTTTTTTGCTTTACCTTCACCCTTTAGGAGGATTCTTTGAAGGCATTAACATGTAGTCCTTGGTTATTTAGTAAGCATAGTCTTTCCATGTGCAAGTGGCACCTTGGTTTTGATCCTTTTGCATATTTGGCTATAGCCTTTCCTACCTAAGTGTGGCTCCCAGGTCTTCCACTAGTGTTTTGGGATGAGGAGATCATCATTGGTGTGGCCAACTCTTTTGGTAATTTCCTCTCTTTGGAAAATGTCACCATGGAATGATCCAAGTTGGTGTTCACACACTTCTGTGGAAGTATTGAGCTTAATAAGGTTTTTCCTTCCTTAGTTACTCTAGAATCCAAGATTGGTAAGTAGTCTCAAACCATTAAATATGAAAATTTGGCTTTCTTTTGTCAACTTTTTTCTTTTTTCATCCATCTCTACAATGCTTTCCCTAAAAGGGTGATTAAGGAGTCAAATCCTATTAGAAAGGGGGAAAATGTGGCTCACCCCTCCTCGTGTCTAGACATAAGGCGCTCTTTAGATTTTCCTCCCTAGTTGATGTCTGAGTTGGTCTTGCCCTTTGGTTTGAATATTTCTCATTCTTCTTTTGACCTAGCTTTGTCTCGAGAGGTTTATGTTTTGAATGAACCCCCCAAGGTGCTTATTCAAACATCCCCTAAGGTGTCTAATCCCCTAGAGTTGATCTTTTCCAAAGGGACACCCCTCTCCTTGCATTCCTCCTAGTATTTATTCAAAGATGTTCCTATCCTTACTGCCTCTCCTTTGTTTCATGATGTTCTCATTGCCATGGGACCCTAGATGGAGGCAATTATATAACCCCTTATGGTGCCTTCCTTGGACCTGGTCATTCCCTATGTGGTTCCACCTGATTCTGACCCTGCTTCAGTGGTGTGGGTTACCTCTCTTACCAAGTATGCTACCACCCTTATTTTAGCTAGTTTTCCAAGCTCCTCAAAGCTAGTGGGACTATGTAAGTTGACTAACATTGGGTCCAATTCAAAACCTGGCCAAAAATCATCTAAAGTTACAAGCTAGAAGAACACAACTAAATAAATTGCTAATGGGAACTAGGTGAGTTTGGAGCAACTAGGCTCTAGAAGATTTGAAAAATGTTGATCCTATCATGGAATGTTAGGGGGCTTAATAGCCTTCAAAAGAAACATATTATCAGGGATCTTATTGAAGAATTCAAGCCTAGAATTTTTTCCATTCAAGAAACTAAAATGAGTGTTGTTGACTTTGACAAATCAAGTTAGTATGTATGGCCTAATGCTCTTTTTTCGGCGGTTGATGTGGATGGGGCTTCTAGTGGTCTTGTTACCATGTGGAAACCTTTCTTTAATGGCTCTTTAATTTCAAAGGATAAAAACTACCTCAATGCCCATTTTTCACAATGTTCTAGTCTTTAGGATAGGGTATTGTCTATTTTTTATGCTCCAAACAATGTTGTCCTTAGAAGAGCCACTGGGACCAGCTTGTTGGGTTGTAGAAATTATTTCCTTCATAGTCATTAGATGTTGTTGGGAAAATTTAACATCTCTCTTTCCCTTGGAGAATATGGGAGGTTATATTGATTTGACTAATAGTATGTTGGATCTCAATAATCTCCTTTTAATGGGTGGCCTTTCAAACCTAGAGCTTGAAGGAAGCTCTTTAGCTTGGTCCAAGAAAAATATGAGAGATAATTTTATTCAAGTCAGACTAGACCATTGCTTGGTCTCCTCTAATTGGTATTTATCTTCTTGCCTCTCATTATCCTCTCTTTCGTGGGTGGGGTTGCATCACACTTCTCTACTCCTAAGAAGGAACACTCATATTCAAGCTAAGCACCCTTTTTGGTTGAAATTGATGTGGTCACATCCTCCTCACCTTAGAGGGCTCTTGTAAGAATGGTGGAATATCAAGGTAAGTGGTTCAACTATATTTAGGCTTGCTTTCAAACCTCAAATTTTTAAAAGAAACCTAAAAAAAATGAACAAGAATTGTTTTGAAAAAATATTTTATCAAAAAAGTATCTCATAAGGTCTAACTTAGGCTGGTTCAAAAAGATTTGGATGGTACATGGAAGCCTTTAAGGACTTGGTCAATAAAAAAAAATCCATGTTAAGTGATTTTCATAATATTATTGAGAAAGATGAAACTTATTGGAAATAGTGGGCTAGAAACTAGTGGCTTCATAAGGGGGATGCCACAACATGTTCACCTCTCTACCTCTAGGCATAGGAATATGAATAATATTTTTGAATTGATTATCACAGATGGTTCTATTTATAATTGATGGGGAGGATATTTTACTTTAAGGTGTCAATTTATTTGATAACCTCTTTTACCTAGTCAATGTCAACCCCCATTTTTTGGTGGACCTCTTGTTGGATGCAATTCCCCATTCCATCACTCCCCTTCAATTTTTTTTAATGGAATGTAGAGCCTAAGATGATGAAATTAGGGAGGTTGTTTCTTCCCTTAACCCTTTTAAGGCCCTAAGGCCTGATGGCTTTCCTCCTTTCTTTTAAAAATTCTAGGATCTTGTTAATTTAGATGTGATTCTTGCTATTAAGGAATTCCTCTCTTCTGCCTACATTCTAAAGGAGTTCATTAACACTTTTATTATCATCATTCCCCAAAAATTGGTGCTAGTTCAGGTTATCTAACTTTCTACCTATTATCCTTTGTAATACCTTCTACAAAATTTATTCTAAACTACTGGTTTGTTATATTAAACCTCCCCTTGGTAAAATGATACATTCATTTTAGAAAGGTTTTGTACTAGGGAGGCAACTTATTGATGCTATAATGCTTGTTAAAAATCTAAAATATATTGAATAACCCAAGGAACTTCTTAAGAGAAAACTAAAGTTACATAAAATAGAAAAACATAAGAATGAAAATAGGAATCTGAGAAATTATGCAATGTTTATGTGAAAATATTTCATTAAGAGATTCCAATCTAAAAGATATAATGCAAAAGATGCATAAAAGATGAAAATACAAGCTAGGTAGTGAGTTTATATAGAACTTAGGAAAGGAGGTAGGTGGAAAATCCAACCAATAAAAATCAACCACAAAAAGTGGAGATGGACCACCAAAAGTGGAGGATACCACTAAAAGTGGAAAGTGGTTTTGGACCCTTTAAGGAAGGGGATACCACATAGTTATCTCCTGGTAATAATCTCACTTTATTATCATAATCAAGCTTAATTAAGTGTAGGAAAAACCTAGGGCTAAGGGAAAATAAATTAACCCACTAAGAAAATAAAAATCCTAAACCAACACCCCCCCTTAAGCACAACTTAGGTGGATTTAAAAGATGATGGCTCCCAATAAATGAGGCCATGTTAAGTACCCATGTATATTCCAAATTCCCATCCAAGTAAGAAGAAGCCCCCCACAAATAGAGAGAGAACATCCCGCCATAAGAGAGAGAAGAAATGGACTAAGTATCCCCCCAAGGAGGGCACCAACCGCACCCCAAGCAAAGCTCGCAAATGAAGGAAATTTCTCTCAATGAAGAGTTTGGTGATGATGTCTACATTCTAATTTGATGTCAGATAGTACTTGAGATCAATGGTCTCTATATGAATTAGCTCTTGAATATAGTGAATATGGATCTCAATGTGCTTGGTCCACTGATGATGGACTAGATTGTGAGAGATCTAAATCGCAATCTAGTTGTCACAATATATGACAGTTGGCTTCTAAAAGGGAATACTAAACTCAGTGAGAATGTTTTGAAGCTAGATGACCTCAGTAGTAGCATTAACTTCTCCTTGATACTTAACATCTGTAGATGAAAGAGAAATAGTAAATTTCTTCTATTTTGGCCAAAAAATTGGACTAGAACCAAGAGAGAAGGAATACCTTAAAGTAGACTTGAGATCCTAAGTATCACCTACGTAATATGAATCTATGCATCCTACCAAGTCAAAATCCAAACCTATTGCATAATGAATCCCATAATTGTGAGTACCCTTGATGTAGTGAAGAATATCTTAGTTGCTTTCTAGTGCAACTCATGTCCAACTCCTGCATGAATCAAGAGACCATTCGTACTGCATATATGAAATATTAGGTGTCGTATGAGTTAGATAGATTAGCTAGCAACAAGCTATTGATACTAAGTTCCATCAATGAAGGGTGAAGAACACTTAGCCTCAAGTTTGACCCTTGACAAGAATTGAGTTGGCGCATGCTTAGAATTAGCCATGTAAAACCTTAGGAGCATATCAAGTGCGTACTTAGACTATTCAAGAGTGATAATCGAAGACGATTGAGTGATCTTAATCCCTAAGAAGTAGTGCAACAAACCCAAGTATGAAATAAAAAACTAATCATGAAGGGTAGTTATCACTACCTAAATGGTGCATGAGTGACTTCCTGTGATCAACAAGTCATCAACATAGAGAACCACGAAGGTGTGAATATCATCCTATTATAATATGTAGACATTAGGATAAAAACAACATCAAGTGAACCTCACATTTTAGAAGTAAGGATTCCATCTTGGCATACCAAACTCGAGGGGCTTTACTAAAGCCATAAAGAGACTTATGAAGATGACACATAAGTGAAGAATCCTAAATGAACCCTTTTGGTTGCTCAATGTATATTTCCTCTTGAAGATCATCATGAAGAAAATCACTCTTCACATCCATCTAATGAACATCGCATCTACGTGTTGTAGCTATAGAAATAACAAGTTAGATGGAATTCATTTTGGCGACTAGTGCAAAATTATTAGAGTAGTCAACCCCTAGAACTTGTTAGAATCCTTTAGCAACCAAGTGAGCCTTATGCTTGTCAACCACCCCATCTATCACATTTTTTTTCAATATACCCACTTGCATCAAACATGTTTTCTTCCCTTAGTATGTGGGACAAGATCCCAAGTATGGTTCCTCTCCAAGGAACTGAATTCTTCCTAGATGGCTACATCCCACTCGAGGACATAATAAGCTTCCCAAAAATTCTATGGATCAAAAGTTGAAGTAAGGAAGGCTTGTGGAGCATCCTTAAATTATGATCTTTTTCTTCTATGATCTCAAGGATCCCCTACCCTATCACCTACTGACTGTAATTTTTGAAAATCCCAAAGAGGCCCTAAGATTGGGGGAGTATAATTTGGAGGAGATTCACCATTGTCTAAAGAGGAATTGTGTGCATTCTCATGATCGCTATCATCATCTGAAGTGGAGGAAGAAGACTCCTCATCATGATACAAGGACTCCAAAATGATGGTGGTAGGAGAAGTGTCAAGAGAAGGACAAGAATTAATATCCTCAAATTGAAGACTCCTCTCAATGAAAAGCTCATGTTTGGTAGGATGAAGAAGCCTATATCCTTTGACATCATTTGGAATGTGGGCCCATGCACTAGCCTTATGTTTATCTATTGGAATGTGGGCCCATGCACTAGAGAAAAACACTTGAAAGTGCTTAACTGATAGTTTCTTATTGGTACAAGCTTGAAAAGGAGTTACCCCCTTCACACATTTGTGGGGAACCCAATTTTGGACATAACACACATAGTTAATGGCTTATGTTGAGAAAGGTGGTGATAAATACTTTGAGTGAATCATATAATTAGACATTTCTTTCAAGGACTGATTCTTTCATTTTGCAACTCCATTCTACTAAGGAATATAGGGAACGATATGCTACAAATAAATTCCCTCTAAAGCATGTAATACTAAACAAAAATATGGTTGACATAGTACCCCCATTATCTATATGCAAAACATTGATAGATTTTCCAATTTATTTCTCTACAAAAGCCTTATTCTCCAAGAATGAATCAAAGACTTCAAAATTTTGTTTGAGAAAGTACACAATGGTGTACTTGGAGAAATCATCAATGAATTCCAAAACATATCGAACTCTACTAAAAAAGGTTGTGGAAATGCCCCTTCCAAATCACTATATACCAACTCCAAAAAATGTGAGGCTCTCCAAGCTTTTCCTTTGTCAAAATTCTCTTCAAGATTCTTTCCAAGAGTGCAACCATGACAAACACCTTTAGAAAAGAAAAATTTAGGAAATCTTGTAACCACGTCCTATTTTTTGAGCTACTACAACTAGGGATAATTCAGGTGGCCTTAAACTATTGATGCCACAAATTACTCACGTCATTTGAATGAGTTAGTAGAAAAATCAAGGGAGGACCAAGAAAAAAGTGAGAAAAAATAGATATGAGATTGATGATCTACTCTCCCAACTGCAAATTTATTATCATTGTGTATCTCATGAATCATCACTAGATCAAGAGTAAACTCAACCCTCTCACATGTACCTATGTGAGTGATTTGATAGATAGATAGGAGATTAGTTGAAAATGAGGGCACACAAAGAACATTTTGGAATGTGCCATCCTCCATATCAAAAAACCCTTTCCCACACACCTCAAGTGGAGTGTCATCACCTATCAAAATGGAAGGAATAGTACATGGCTCTATATATTCAATTTCATCTTTAGTTGAATCCATGTGGTGTGAAGCACCTGAATCAAGAACCCATGCAGATAGTGGAGAAGCAACTCCTACAAGGGCCTTGCCCTTTCCTTTCCCCTTGTTTTCTTTGGGCTTGTGAGAACCCTCTTTTGAACTCTATTTGATGGAATCGGGTACACTGATATTATTATTCTCAAGAATGTGTGTTAGATGATCAAATTATTTCTTCAAAAATTTGGCTCATCATGAACAAGTTTATTACAATAGGCACATTTGACTGGGTACGTGCAGGATCATGATGGGCCAAAAAGTGGTGATATGATGGGTATGTGTAGGGTATGTGGTTGACAACTTTTTCTTTACCCAAAATTGATGAAATAAAAAGGGTTTTTAAAGGAGATTCTCAAGTTTCTGCCAATATAAATTATTCTTTACTTTGAATTTAATAAATAATTATTATTCATTTTCTATTCGAATTATGACTAAAGTCTTGATTGATAGGCTAATTGAAAAAACATCTATAGCTTTCAAATGGTATCACATTTTTTGAATTTGAAACATACATCACATTCTATGCTTTGCATACTATAGGATTAAAAATAAAATGGATTTCATGAAATTTTGACCAAGTTAAGGTAGTCAGACATACAATTTTTTATATTTTTTAAAAGTTGTAATAAAAAATTCATAATTAATTATTTACTCGGAAAAAAAATACCAAAAAATATGCATAACATCGAGACATGATTCCTCTAATTATATCTAAAATATTATAAAAAAATATTATCATTTTATTGTGGTTAGGGTGGTTAGACAAACACCTACTTCTTATTTTTTCTTTGAAATTTAAGTACTACTGCATTGAAATTTCAAATTTTCACCAAATAGATTTTTTTTTTAATAAACCTAGTAGTTTAGAAACTATATTCAATTTTCTATAGGTTCTATTCTTATATATTTTTGAAATAATATAGATAACTTATTCAAACTTTTATGTCAAGTTTCCTAACTCTATTTTTTCTGAAATTTTCACCACTTAAGGGCCTATTTTTTCCATGATGATCTTGCACATACCCGACCATCTCTTTCTTAGGATTTTAACCCTTAGAATAGGGGTTTGCAATGTAACCTTACTCTCTTTAACAAGTAATGTTGTCATGCACCAAGCAGTTGCTTTTGCACATTATCAAATGCATGGATAGACAAATAATTTGGACACCTCAATCTTATCAAGAAGGCTTACACTACAAAAATTGGGTGCTGACCAATTATCAATGAGAGTACGCCTTATGTCATGCACTTGGTAATGACAACCATTATAATCAAAGCCTCATTTTATTTTTGTACTTCTAATGGAGGTAATTCATCTTGATGAAAGATAGTGTTTATGTTAACTGAATTCATACCTTGAATTAGGGATGCTACATCATCTAATTGCACTAGGAGGGACCACAACTTGTTGTAAAGCACTTTGAAGAATGATATGATATAATTAGGGGATGCTTGAATGAGGGCATAAAAAAATCTTAGCAAGAGTGTTTCTAAGTTGTTCCACAATATAATACTCCTTTCCATTATGCAAAGGAAAGCAAGGAGCACTAGGAAAAATAGGTTGAGGTAGAATGGTAATGAATTATGTATGGTTTGTTGTTGACTATTATTCCTTTTATTATATGTGTGAGCAACAATATTGTAAATTGGTTGCTATGAAATATTCTTACTAGTGAGTTGCCTTACAAAGTTTAAGATATGCCCTGGAGGTTTTGATTTTTTTATACATGTGGTCCTATTATTAGTGTAGAATTGGTTTGGACTTGTGGTTGTTTTGAAGGTTGGTAGATGATAAGTTGAGGTGTAATGGCATTAAATTCCCTATGTTTTCATTTGTTATGACAAGCCTTGGTGGATGGAATTTGTGAGATAAAATCCTCAAGGGATTCATTTAACATGTCAAATTCATCACTACTAAAGGGTTTGAAGGATATATTAACTTGAAAAAAGAGGTCTAATCATTACTATGCTTTCTCCAAGTTTTATCATTTAGTGTACGGTTTTTTGTTTGATGTTTTGGGATAGTTTATGATTTCCAATGTTTGCAAAATGAAGACTAATCTATCTAAAATATGCAATAATGTAAAAAGAAAAGAAAATTTCCAAAGATATGAAATTATCTAATACTGAAACAAAAAAATAAGTTTAACTTTCTATAATATTTTAATTTTCTTTAATATTCTATTTTTAATACAAAAAGAAAAACTAGGAATAGAGACAAAAATGGACCCAAAAAATTGTTACGACATTGTCCAAGGATAAACTCACCAAAGGGAAAATTGGTCTTTTCTTAGGGTTTTGAAAAATAAAAATTTAAATTTCTAAACTATTGTCCGTGTTTACTATTTCGAGTTGCAGAATGTTGCTTCTATGGATAATTTTCTAAATTTTTCTATCTAAATGAAAAGATGAACAATAATGACAACTTTTTAAATGCAATTTTGACTGAAATTTTAGATCTAAATGAGTACAAGACACCCGATACAACCAATATGCAGGCTACTATATGGAATGATGAAAAATATAATTTTGAATGATGCAAGATGAAAATTTGAAACCCTAAATGAGATGAAATACTAACTAATGTAAATCCTAGATCTAGGGTTTTAGAGACTTCCAAATCAAAGTTTATGATGTACAATGTTACGTTCACCAAAATGAAATAAAGGAAAAGGGTATAAGTGTGTTGTGTGTGTAATGTGGTATTTGTCAATATGGAATGATCTAAAGGTTTAAAAACACCTACACTTTCCCTAATTTATTAGAAAAATAGATCTCTCAAGGATAGGATTGACTTTCAACCTTAAGGTGAGTTAACCCTATTAGGAAGGTCTATTGTTTCCTTATAAAAAAATCATTGATTGGTACTTTTGGATGATAATTTAAAATGAATTAACCAACTAAACTACATTAGGTAACACTTGAAATAAAAAATATTATGATAACAAAAAAGGAAATAGTAATTTGCAGGTAGATCTGAGAATGAAAAAATGGTATGCAAATGACCTAAAAACTATGTTTTGAACACTATAGTAGGACTCATTCACCCAAGGGTGAATGGGTCCTTGTACATTTCTTTCTGAAACCTCAAAATATGGATCTATAGCACTTTTTCTACACTTTGCTCTTGTACCTACAAATCTTGTCTTCTAGATCTGTACTTGTAATAAACCTACAAAAGAAAATGTTGTTTATGTGTATAGGGGTTTTCCTCGATTAAACCTAAAGTTTGGTAATTAAAACTTGATGAATGATATAGATATGATAAATGAAAATATGTGCAATCCCTAACCTAAAGTACATATAAGGTTGTTATGAGATAATATACAAATAAATCTTACTCAAGTGCATTAGAGCATGATTCCTATATGACAATGATAAATGATAATGATCTAATTAGGGAGAAGTCAAAACACTTTAATAAATCTGAAATATGAAAATACCTTATTGTAGGTTACTAGTACAATGAAGCTTGAATATGAGAACACTAGGAAACAAGTTATTAAGTTAAGGGAAATGACCAAATGCATCTCCAAAACCTAGAATCCATCATGATCCACCATAGGCATCAACCTTCAATCATGAATAATGGTTGATCAAATATTTGAAAAATTATCTTGAAGACCTATAAATGTAGTAAAATGTTGCTCGAAGACTTCAAAATTTCTTTCTTGAATATTCTCTCCTTGCTCTTCAAAAGTTGTCTTCTCTTTCTTGTCCAAATCTCTCATCAATCTAGTTTGAAATGATGAAAAGACTAGGATTTATAGGCTTCTTCTCTAATTTCTTGAATATTAGATCTTGATAGTCGACATTTGAAACTTAATCTGAGACTTTAAAACACCTCCAAAACATATTTAAAATTCTAGGACCAATGTATTTTTGGGTCATTAATTAATTAAATGCATTAATTCAATGGATGTTTTAATGCTAGAGAACAATAAAAATAAGCCTTGGGATGCATTTATTCCTCTTAGTGGTTTGATGTGACGGACTGCATCCCCTAAGTTGTGAATATTTTATTCTTTTATTAGTCCTCTCTTGGAGACATTAGACACAACGTTCCCTAAGTGATAGACCTTGCATGAACTTAGCAAGACTCCTTTGAACATCTTTTAAATTATTTTACACTTTATATTTTTACATTTTTACATCTTAAATTTTTGCATTTTACATCTTTGCCACCTTGCATAATGCAACTTGCATGCCTATGGTACCTTGCTATTTTTTCATGGGTTCTAGGCATACATGTCTCATGAAGCATGAACTCGTATTTTCTCTTATGGTGCTTTGTTAAAGCTCTCAAGAGGTATAACTTTAATATGGTTGAGTGGGAAGCCCATTTAGTAGCATGACTTTCCCCATAGCCACCTTTGTGTTTGTGAGTGCATACCAACTAGTGTATATACTTCACCTTCTTGGGTCTTCTCACCTGGTGGACCACCATGAGTTATGTCGCCCCAGAGTGAGTATACATTTTTATTTTTCAAAACGGCCTAGATCTAATCCACAACTAGTTGGACAGACGATCGAAGCCCAATTCAATTTCCCTTTCACATGTGTGTTCCTTTTTTCCTTATGTATAGTTTGCCATGGGATCTTCATTCTAGGGGCTTGATCATTCCTCTTGATCATTGTTATTCCATCTTGCTGGTGTAAGTGCATTGGGAACTCTCTCTTGATATGCATGGCTACTTTAGTGTGAGTTTGAAGCAAGTTCATCCTCTCACTAAAGTGGGGGCTAAATTTTCCATAGAAAAATGGCCCCTTGTCATTTTCATGGTCTTTTAGGCCTTTCTTCATGAAATTGGTTCATTTTTGCTTTGATTTAATGTTGCAATGCAGCTTGAACACTCACATTAGGTCCTTACAATTCAAATTATGACATCTTGTGAAGGTTTTGTAAAAAAATTCTACACTTTTCTAGACTCTATTTATTACAATTAAAAAAAAAATCACCTTTTCATCACTTATCAAGTCCTATTTTGAAGTGTTGTTAAGTCTTGTAACAAGATTTCATGCTTTTCTAGGCATAATTTCACTATTTACACCTTTCTTATGTTTTATTTGAACCCTTTATGCCCTTATATGGCTTAATTAAGTGTATTTTTGAATGTAAACCTAACAAACAACATTAAATGTGACTTAATTCCCAACACCCACATTCAAGTCCAAGGTGGAACCCATTCGCCATGGGTCGCAAATGAGTCCCTCTATGCTCAAAATTCAAAATATTTTAAATTTTCTTTCAGGTTTTTATTTAAAATCACCTTATGTCGGCCTGGGATGAGGTATCATCGGGTTACTAAGGAACATGTGTGTATTAATAAGTGGTTTTCTTCTCATTCTAACCTCCATTCATCAAGTTCAATTATTCACACTTTCATTCAAGTATTCAAGCACTTTGCATCATTCAATCAAGCATTGATCGAGTACTTTGGAGTAGCCATTGTTGTATCTTCAAATTTTATTCAATAAGGGTTTGGTAAGTTTATATCATTTGCATGTTATTTTTTTATCATTCTCTTCCATTCCATTTCTTCTTTAAGGGTTTGATTACCAAAGTGGGATTTGACCAAGGGAAATCCCTATAACCTAACCCTTTACCATTTTTCTCCGTTTGCATGTGTGTTTGTAGACTTGTGTATGTAGATTTGACAAGTTATCAGGTCTTCAAAAGTGGACAAGAAGTCAATAAAGTGTTTGAAGCCAACAACAACCTATTTCAAGCTTGGATAAGACATTTTTTTGTTTTCTACAAAATTAACTTCATCAACCTAACAAGCAGTCAACCTCAGATATGGTGCTACAAGATTGGTCCCTAATTTATCAAAATTTTGGGAGTGGACTGATTCACCATCAGTGGCGAATGAGTCCCCCCTTAAGGCTAGAAATCCATATTTTGTCAAATTTCAGATCCTAACACTCAGAAACCAACTTTCAATAGTTTTCATCAGAAGTAGGATTGATTTTCCATTAGTGGTGAATGAGTCCCACTAGTGATTTTCAGTGATCTTAGTTAGCACCCAGAATATTCCAGATTCTCCATTCTCTTCCCAGGTGCACTCTAAATCAACCTTTTTCTTTTCTATTTTACATTTGTTCATACCTAGTTCATGTTTGCATATCACATTGTGTTTTCCAGCATTGCATAATACTTAGATTTTGCACTCATAACCTCTCAATTTCATAGTTTAATTGCACTTAGATAGTTCCATTTACTCTAAATAACATCATACATTACATAATTTGAGTGAACCTAGTGTAGATCTCTTGAGTAGGGTTTATCTCTCTCCTTTTAGGTGAAACATCCTAAGAGTGCAAGAGTAGCCTATAAGCCCTACCCAAAAATATATGGTTCACCACCCCTCTTCTCCTCCATTGAAGAGACAACATTAAAATCCCCAACCATAATCTAGGGAAGATAAGGGTCAAATGACCTCACATATCTAACTAGGGCCCACAGAAGAACTTGACCCTAAAATTCAGTCAGAGCATACATGTTAGAAAAGAGAACTCTCTCCCTTGACTCAAGATGAGAGGCAACACAAGAAATTAATCCCCTGCAATAGAACTACCAAAGTGAGCTAACTTTTCATCCATCCCATAAACAAGCCACCCCACCCGAGCTACCAAAAGCTCCAGTGCACTGACACTATCTACGACCCAAAATCTTCGTAGCCACACTCAACATACTATCCACAGATAACTTAGTTTCCTGAAGGAAGACCACATTAGGAGAATGCATGTGAATCAACTCCTGAATAGCCTTTTGTTTAGAGATACTATCCATACCCCTCACATTCCAATAGACAACTGTCATTAATGAGGTTGGGAGAAGTGAGCATCAATTGTCTTCATTGCACCTAAATCCACCAAAGTCTCACTCGTTAACTTTAATTTTTCCTAATATATCTTTCTACCCACCTTAGAAGGCTTCTCAAGAGCCCCTTTTTTTGGAGGTGGCTTCTGAAGCAAACCCAAGGATGGGGAAGGAGACTTAAGTTTACTAGAATCAAGAGCACCATGCACCTCAAAGAGAACACCACCAGCAATAGGGGAACCACCAAAAGCCTCCATTATCAAACCTAAAGAACTCTCAGCAGGGGCTAGGGGAGACACTTTAGTATCCATCTAAGAACTCACCAAGCTGAACTAAACTAGGGACCCCCACAGGTTGATCCTCAAGAGCAAACTCAGCAAGAGAACAAACAGTTACCTACAGATCCACATGAAATCCTTCCTCCTGAACTAAATCTTCCAACACCTCAAATATATTGAGTGTTTCTTCCTCTTGCCTATCCTTTAGAGATCTCTTCTGACCTCTTCTTGGATTAGAGGACTTCACCAAAATAAACCCTTCTGTGTTAGTCATCTCCCACTGCATGGGAGCCTTACCCTTGTCTAATTTTGAGTTGGGCTGAGAGGGAGCAGTACTTGTTCCAGCAACACTGGAAGCACAAGGACACTTCTACTGTAGATGACCATATTCATGACACAGCAAACACTTGAAATGTAACATCTCGTAATCCAACAGCTGAGTCCAAGAGCATGAGCCAACAATCATATCAATTGAATCTAGCAATGGGTGACTCAAATCAATTTCAACACCTAATACTAGGCGCATGCAACACCATCACTATCTAGCACGGAGAGACCCCGAAAAAAATCCGCACCCTTACAAATCAAAACCTTTGTTGCCCCACACAAGGTGCTCCACAAAAGGAGATCATGGGCTAAGAAGAAATCCCGCTCCACACCATAGCCCACACCACACCATAGATCACATTGAGAAAACAAAAACGACCTTAGAAAAGATGGCCCCACCATAGGATAGAGCACACTAAAGAAATGAAAAGAACCGGTCACAGCCCCGACCGATAGTAAGAAACCTCACCCTAGATCGTACCTACAAAATACCAGATAAAGGCTCCCAAAAAAGCTCGAGAACATGCAAAGTCAGTGCGTCCTCATGCAGGTCGTGGCCTCTGCATGGCCGCGGGAACCTCCCAAAAGATAAGTGAATTAATAAATGATAATTAATTCATGGATGGTAAGAAACTATGATAAATGTGATTGATTAATAAGTGATTGATTAATGGTATGGAAAACTAATGTGATTAATAATTAATGAATGTTACGAAGATAATTAAATGTGATGATTAGATAAATAATTTTAGTGTTTACAATTAATTTTTTATATTCTCAAATAGAATAAAAGATATTAATAAATAATTATTTCTTAGCACTATAATTCTTTTATGCCACATGGAAAAGGGTGTTTGAGTAAAAAATTTGACTAATGCCAACAACTCTCAAGATTTGTACAATATGGCATTTGGATATAAAATGGACAATATAATTCTTAAATAATATAAATAGTTTTGAACACTTTCTACTCATAATTGTCTATTGATATATTTATGTACAAATAATTAGAAGAAAATAACATGACCATGTGTTGAATTATTCTTGAATGAAAGTATAAAATTTAAGATCATCTTCAAATTTTATTAAATCTTGTAATATGTCCGAGTAATATTTAGCACAAATATTTGGAAGAACATCATAATTTCTTTTTTTGTGAAACGGAAATAATGTTAAACTCAACATCAAATTCTTATATTTGAATAATGATTTTCTAGTAATTAAATTATTTTATTTTCTTATATCCTTTTGGAACAAATTAAATTTTAATTAAATAAATAATTTAATGCGATAAAATTATTTAACGTACATAAATTTTCTATAGGATTGACGTTTCATTAAAAGGTTCCTTATCATCTTTACAAAGAATAATAAGTTGATGGTCCTCCACTACTTTTATAAAATTTTCCTTATCATCCTTACAAAGAATAATAGGTTGATGGTCCTTCATTACTTTTATAATTTTATTTTAAAGATTCCTCAAAATTGAAATGAGAAGAAAGAATAATAAGTTGATATCATGAAAGAATAAAAAAATCCTCTTCCACTACCCTTACAATTTATGTTTTAAATTGATTTTCTTCCATTATTTTTATAAAAAATATTCCATTTAAACAATTCCTCAAAATTAAAATAGGAAGATAAATCTTCGATTATTGAAGAAAGATATTAATTTGACTCATACTCTCGATATTAAGGAAGCCCCCAAAAAAAAAGAACCATCTAAAAATGATTAGAAACCTTAAAGAAAGATGGAAAAAAGGAACAAGAAGTTGATATCATGAAAGAATAATAGGTCAATTGCCCTGAACCGCTTTTATAAGGTTGATTCTGCTCGTGGAGGATAAGACATGGGAATAGGAGATCGTTTCAAGATAACACAATAGTTCAAGTCTCAGATTTTCAAGTTTAAGGTGGAAGTTCATTCTGCAGTGCACTCCGGGCAATTTTAAAATTATTCTGGTTTAAAGTGAAGGAATTATCTAAAGTGACTCAAGTTTTCTGTCAATGAATGTTAGTACTGATTTTATTTAATTCAATTGACGGGGATAGCGTAGGGACAGTGACCTCATCATTATCCTCTTTCTCTATAAATACACAGATGTGGCACCCGTTACACACAGCATTTGCACTTTGCATCAAGGATAGCTCGTTATAATATTACCGAGTAAAACAGAAATTATAGATTTTCATCTTTAATCTTTTCTGAATTGATTTGTATTATTGAGTAAGTGAGAAACTTCTGAATGTCTTTTCCTGGTAATGGTGTTGCAGAACTCCGAAAACGCTAATGGCTGAAGTTGCTGGGCTGAATGGTTGCTTTGACCAACCGGTTATGATCACAAGCGTAGAGTTTAACCAGAATATAGGTGTTCCTCTCATCCCGGGCCTTCCCTCCAAGAAAGATGATATCGTTGTTTTGCAACAAAAAGGTAGCCGCGATCTATTTGTGGTGAATGAGGTGAATGCTTGTTTCCGTCTATATAAATTTTGAATAGATTTTACTGTAAAAAATAATAATTAAACCAAAACATACTATCAATTTCAATACTCATATTAATATATGGAAACACTTACCTTCTATTTCAATAGCATTTGTGTGCAATGATTAGACCTTTGTGCTTGCTTGACAGCAATTGTGGAGGGTTCAAAAATATTGCGAGAAGGAAGGAGAATTCTGGACTTTTCAAAATGCTGCAAATGGAGGTTTCATGTATCCGGACATCTGTTCGGACCCCAATAACCTTAAGACTATAAAGGTTTAAGACTTTACTCCACATATTTCTATGGTGTGTGCATATCTATCTGTATGTATATGAATTTTACGACATTTTCATGTTTCCACTACAGGTGAGAACAAGTCGAGAAAATCCGTTTAAATGGAGGGTGCAGAAGTCAGTGATTCTTACTTATCCACCTATTGAGGAAAAACACTTTACTATCTCTCCTCAAGAACCCTTGAATGAGGTCATCATCCCCCTGAAAGACACTTTTCTAAAGGGGGTGGGATGGAATCTACCTGTTCATATTTCCCAGCTCCCACCTGATTTTTGCGGTGGTGTTCCGCCGGAGTTTAAATGGGACATCACTTTTATAGAAAATAGTACTCTTTAATAGATATAGGAATATAGTTATTAAAGTACTCTCTAATAGATATAGGAATATAGTTATTATACTTAGTCTAAATAAAGTATAAGGGGTTTTTTTCATTGTGTTTGTTTGTTCTTTAGTAGATAAATGCAATTTTTCCCCTTTTGTTCATGTAGTTTCTTATCTATATTGTTATATAATAAAATTATTATTATATATAATTTGCATGTGTTGTTAATTTTGTAGTTGATGAATTAAATTTGAATGTTAAGATTAAAATATGTTTATTTTTTTAAGAAGATCTATTTAGAAAGTAAGATTTTTTATTATCATATATGTTTTTTAGATAATAACAAAAGAAATATGTTTTTATAAATTATAGTGAAGATTATGATTTCAGAAATTTAAATTATTTTATTATGATGAAAGAATTTTGACTCATTCTAGTAAAATATAAGGAAATATAATTTATTTATTTAATAATTAATGAGAATTAAAATTCAATAGTTTGATGTTGATTTTATAGTTGGTTAAACTTAGTAGAAAGACTATTATGTTGAATCTAGTTCAAAGAGTTGTTCGAAGGAGTAGTGGAACCTATCATAACAATAAAATGAATTTGAAGCTCATCTTAAATTTTATAGTTTCTCAAAAAAATCAATACATAGTTTATTTTCTTTGAAGGATTTGTATATCAGTTATATCAATGAACCAATTAGAGCATCAAGAACTTATGAATATTTTTAAAAACTACTTGTGAAAGAATTCTCATCAAGAAATCCTCACAATGAAGTGTTATGAGGTTGATAATAATTCAAATGCTTATGTTCCTCCTAATGTTGTTGAGGCATTGGTTCCTAATCCTCTTGTACCATCAATTCATACTACTTCCCCATTGGTTCTTGGGGGTTTTGTGGGTGAGGGCGGGCACCTATGGCTCACATGATTCCTCTTTAGCATTTTTCATCTCCAATTTGGCTCCTCTCTAGTGGATCATCTCTTTTTAGTGACTAGGAGATGGGTTCTTCTCCCCCCTCTCCTTTCACTAGTGGTGGCGATAATGAGTTTTATTGTACTTTTTTTTAATAAAGGAAGAAAGATATTTCGAAAGATGTATTACACTCTAATGCCAAGATTAAGAGTATGCATTTATCTAGATCTAATTATGTAATTTTTTTAGTTATGTTATTTTCTGGTTGATGGTTGATAATACAATTATAAAATGGCTTCAACCTTCATAATACCTTATTCTTTCCTTGCTTTATTGTTATTTTTGTGCATCTTAGTTGCAGCTATGTTTGGCGGTTGATCGAGTTCAATAGGTAGCTTTGTTAAAGGGTTGAGACCCTTTAAAATGCCCTAATTAATTAATTAAAAAATGTTTTCTAAGAAATATTTTTCCACTTCATAGAAGAGTACCATATTAAATAAAATGTTGGGAGCTATTAAGTTTTTTAGAATGGTTTAGTTTAATCCCCTTTTTCTTATGACATGAAAAATTGATGCTTTTGAGAATTATGTTAAAAGTAATTATTTATCAATACATTTTATTAGACTTGAGAAGATTAAATTAAATGATATTCTCAAGGAGTACTAATATGGTGGTTTGGAGGAATATTTATGTTTTTTTTCACTAGAAATAGTCATCTCGTCTATAGTATAATACATGTGTAGTTTTCTCACCCAATTCCAAAAAAAATATGTCATAAAACATAAGGGAAATAGAGTCTTCTTATACCATCCTTTTTAGCTTGTCCCTTCCCTTTTAACTCATTAGGTAGTATGAGGTAGTTTAAGGTAGTTCATTCCCTTAGGCTCTTCCGTGACCTAAGAGTCTGAGGGGAAAATATCACCCTTCTCTACACCAGGATTAGTCATAAAATGACTAACGACTCCTGCTTGGGTAATGTCTAGTCTTATACACACCATAGCATACAAAAAATTGCAAAAAAAAACTAGCATATGGTACTCTGGTCATTTCCTCCATCTTAATAGGATATTTTGGACAATCATTGATATAAATCTTTGTACCCTGCATCACAAGAATAACCAACTATTTCCAATATGTCATGTTGAATTTCTTCACTACTGGAGTCTCATACTTTCTTTAACTTGGCCAATTCTTTATGCTAGCTCTATCTCTCCTGATATCCATCCCTAGAATATACCTAGTTGCACCTAGGTATTTCATGTCAAACTGTGCTGACAACTAAATCTTCAAATCTGAAATCATACTTTTACCATTTCCAATGAACAACTTATCATCTATGTATAAAACAATAATGCTAATGTGACCATTATCCAATTTATAATACACATAATAATCAAATTTAGATCTTAGAAATCCCAATAAAAACACATAGGTATCAAACTTATAGTACGACATTTTAGGAGACTGTTTCAAACCATAGAAAGACTTCTTCAGTTTGCAATCCATACTTTTTTTACCTTTTTCAATGAAGTACTTTGTCTATGATATGTAAATCTATTTGTCCAAGTCGCCATGAAGGAATGTTGTCTTCACATCCATTGGTTCCACTTCTAAATCATACAGTGTTACAAGTGAGATCAAGAACTGGATAGATGTTAGCTTTGCAACAAGAGATAATATTGCACCATAGTCAATTCCCTCAACCTGAGAAAATCACTTAGTGACCAACTCTTCCTTATGCTTCTCAATACTGCCATCAAGTCCACACTTCTTCTTGAAAAACCATTTACAACCAATAGGTTTTGTGTCCAATAGGAAAAAGGTACCAAATCCCAAGTCTCATTTTTCTTCAATGTAGCCATCTCCTCATCCATAGATTTCATCCCGAAGTCTTCATCACTCATATCCATAGCCTCTCTAATAGTCCTAGGCTCATCAAGGTTAGAAATCAAAGAAAAAATGTAATTGGAATCCAATAATGAATAACCAAACCTTTCATGTTGTCACCTAACTCGTGTAAGCCTCCTCAATTTTTAGAAATTTTAGAGTTTGTCGAGCTCTACCCCTTATCATGTCCAATAAGAGTGCATA
Source organism: Sequoia sempervirens (assembly GCA_007258455.2). Lineage (NCBI taxonomy): Eukaryota > Viridiplantae > Streptophyta > Pinopsida > Cupressales > Cupressaceae > Sequoia > Sequoia sempervirens. The sequence continues at coordinate 143,468,988 of VDFB02193867.1, read as the reverse complement.
ATTCATCTTTTATCAAAGTGGGCAGAATCTGAACTACCTCCTTATTTTATTTATCCTCTTTCTTTGGTGAGAGCTCAATAATGGAAGGCTTTATCTCTCTAAAAATTACACTTCTATTGTAGATAACCTTATGATCCTCTAGATCCAAAAGCTTGTATCCCTTCACACCAATAGAATAGATAATAAATATCCACTTAACGACCTATTTCTCCAACTTAAACCTCTTCTCAATTGAAACATGAGCATAATATTTAAAGCCAAATAATCTGAGATGTTTCATTGAAGGATTTTTACTAGATCATGTCACCATGGATGTCTTTCCAACAAGCATCGACGTAGGAGATCTTTTCATTAGATAACATGTAGTGGCTACCACTTCAGCCCAAAACTTATGTTGAAGGCCAACACCACTCAGTATACTCCTAGCCCTCTCCATCAATGTCTTGTTCATCCTCTTTGCAACTCCCTTTTGTTATGGGGTGTATGGATTTGTCTTATATCTCTCAATCTTGTGCTCTTTATAAAACTTGTTGATTTCTAATAAACAAAACTCACCACCATTTTCAGTCCTCAAACACTTAATCTTTCTACTAGTCTAATTTTCTACCAAGGCCTTAAACTCCTTAAAATGACTAAAGATTTCAGCTTTACTTCTAAGAAAACAAATAAATGTGCTTCTACTATAATAATCTATGAAAGATAAAAAAATATATAGATTTTGATAATGAAGGAACATTCATAGGACCAAACAAATCTGCATGAACATAGTCCAAAACCCACAAGACTTGTGAGAACTAGAGTAAAAAGAAGCACAGTGTTTTTTTCTATAAACACAATGTTCACAAAAGTCAAACTTGGGATTAAAATCATCAAGGCCTTCAACAAGGCTCTTATTTTTTAGGGTTCTAAGACCCTTCACACTAATGTGACAAAATTTTTAGTCCCATAGAATTGTCTTCTTTGTAAGAAGCTTCATTTCCATGGAATTAGCACCTTTAGGTAACCAAAATACATGACCATCGGACGTAGCTGCAACGGAATTCTTCTCTATATGATCTAATGGCGAGGATGAAGAATCTAAAGGTCTCTTCTTCGGTATGTAATAAGAACTATTGCACTATACTATGCATGCATCTAGCTTGTACAAGGTGCCAACCTGAACACCCTTAGCCAATGTCAAAGGAGGTTCAAGTGTACAACTATTGGAAATATAAGATGACTAAAGATCAAGGAGAGTGATCAAGCCCCAAGGTCTATGATCTCATGGAAAACCAACGTAGGGAAAAAACAACGCACACATGTAGCAGTGATATAAGGCACATAAGCATTAAATTTTAAAGATAATGTAAAAAAAAGTAAAAAAAAGATGGACTAGCAAGTTGTGTTATGCTATGTGTCCATAAAATACTCACAAGGGCTAGTGAAGTCTGATATTCACTAGGCGAGACCCCAAGGAAAAAATGAGAAACACACACTATGTCTACAAGGTGTATACTCATAAAAAAGGGTGGGAAGGATGCACTAGGTCTATAGGTGTGTACCCACAAAAAGGTGTCATAAATGGGAAGGATGCACTAGGTATACAATTGTGTACCCATTTATCAAACCATACCAAAATTTATACTCCCTGATAACTTTGATAAGGTGCCACAAAATGCTCAATGTGCTATGCTAATGATTACACTAGGTTCAACTCGCGAGCAATGTGAAGCCAAGAAAACAAAAAGGCTTAGTATCTTAATGGATGGAATGAAAGTAAAAATCTTAATGTCTCAATAGATGGAATAAAAGTAAAAATATTAACATCTAGGTGGAAAAAATAAAAGGAAAGTGCTACAAATGATTGATAATGTTGCTCTTGAATGCTATAGATAATAATATTTTCTAAATAGGATTGCTTCATAAAGTGTGTTTTCTTTCAAATGATAAAATGAATATGTACTTATAGGTGTTTATCTAATTTCTTGAAAATTAGATTCCAAAAGCCAACACTTACAATTTGAATTTTGATAATTAAAATGCCACCAAAAACATATTTTAATTTGCATTCTGACTCATAAAGGGGACCCATTCACTCATGGCCAAATGGGTCCTGGCCTATATATCTAGGACACACATGATCCAAGGCAATTCAATAATTAAATGCATTTATTTAATGTTATTTCACTTTTTAAGAAAATGGTAAGAAAAATGATTTTGAATGCATAATTTGGTAAATTAGAACCCTAATAAAGTCTAATAAATTAAGGGACATAAACAAAGTGTGAAAATATAGTGGTATACAACTTCCTACACTACAATCAACACCATAGCTCCTCTTGTCATCTTGCATCGTCCATTAGATAAAAAAATTGCACTCTTGAATCATTTAATTTACTCATAGAAAGGAGATTTCATTACAAACCTAGGATGTGCAAGGCATCATCAATCCCCCTCACTCTTTCATTAGGGAATTTGATTTTGACTATTCCATGGCCAACAATCTTTAGGTGAGAGTTGTCACCCAGATACACCTTACCACCATCATACTCCTCATATTTTGAGAACCATCCTTTGTGAGAAGTTGTGTGGAAAGAAGCACCCAATTCTATCAAACACACATCTTTTGATACATGGGTTTCCATGGATGCAATAAATGCTTTTGCCTCATCTCAAGGAGAACACTTATCAAATTCAAAATCAAAGAATGACTTGTTTTCCTTATTCTCCTCCTTATAGTCTTTCCAAAAATGATCAATTTTGTCACAATTACAACATTTTTCCTTGGAATTCTTACTAAGAGACTTATATCTGGGTATGTGTAGGATCATCATGGAAAAAATAGGCCCCTAAGTGGCAAAAAATTCAGAAAAATCAGTGTTAGGAAAACTTGACATAAAAATTTGAATAAGTTATCTATATTATTTCAAAAATATGTAAGAATAGAATCTTTAGAAAATTGAATGTTGTTTCTAAACTACTAGGTTTATTTAAAAATAAATAAAATCTATTTGGTGAAATTTTGAAATTTCAATGCAGTAGTACTTAAATTTCAGGGAAAAAATAAGAAGTAGGTGTCTGTCTGACCACCCTAACCTTAATAAAATGATAATATTTTTTTATAAACTTTTATCTATAAGTAGAGGATTCATGTCTGGATGTGATGCATATTTTTTTGTAATTATTTTCCAAGTAAATGATTAATTATGAATTTTTTAATACAACTTTAAAAAAATATAATAACTCGTATGTCTGACCACCTTAACTTGGTCAAAACTTCATGAAATTTAATTTTTCTTTTTTTAATTCTATAGTATCTGAAGCATACAATGTGACGCATGTTTCGGATTCAAAAAATGTGATACCGTTTGAAAGTTATAGATTTTTTTGATCAGCCTATCGATTAGGACTTTAGTCGTAATTCTAATAGAAAATAAATAATAATTATTTATTAAATTCAAATTAAAGCATAATTTGTATTGGTGGAAAGCTGAAGATCTCCTCTAAAAATTGTTTTCGTTTCATCAATTTTGGGTTAAAAAAAAGTCGTCAGCCACATACCCTACAAATACCCATAATATTACCACTTTTTGGCTCATCATGATCCTGCACATACCCATCTCCTTGGAGACTTGGACTTGGACTTCTTTTCTTTCTTCTTTGCTTTCTCCTTCAATTTTCCATGAATAATAAGGCCATCCCTGGCCATCTCGAAAGACTTTCTCCATATTTCTTTAGATAGTAATGAAGAAACCACCTCATGCATCTTGAAAGTGGTTATTGTGCTTCCAATAGCCATCACTAAGTTTTCCCATGAGTCTAGAAAATAACACAATATTAGCATGCAATGTTCTTATTCATCAATCTTGTCTCCAATGAAGCCCAGTTGAGCAATCAACATGTTAAATGAATTTAAATGATCTACCATGGATCTTCCATCTTCCATATTTAGAGAATACATTTTCTTTCTCAAGAACTACTTTTTTACTAGGGATTTAGCCTAATAAATGTCTCCAAGTTTCAACCATAAAGAATTAGAGCTCTTCTCTTTATGAACATTCAGGAAAATAGAATTAGCCAAATAGAGACTAATCAGACCCTTGGATTTCCTATCCATGAGATCCTAGTCTTTTTGTTTCATGCCCATTGGTCTGGTTCTAGAAACAACTATCCATAAATGATGATCTACAAGCATATCTTTCATCTTGAGCTTCGACAACTCAAAATTACCACTATTAAACTTCTCCATCTCAATCCTTCCAGATGTTCCTACCATCTCTTGCCTACAACAAGGTCATAAAATGCACTTCTACAAAACTCCCACTAAAACAAAGATTATCTCAAGAAACCCTTGGGTGTGTGCAGGATCATGATGGGCCAAAAAGTGGCGATATGATGGATATTTGTAGGGTATGTGGCTGACGACTTTTTTTTACCCAAAATTGATGAAATGAAAAAGGTTTTAAAAGGAGATTCTCAACTTTCCACCAATATAAACTATTCTTTACTTTGAATTTAATAAATAATTAATATTCATTTTCTATTTGAATTATGACTAAAGTCCTAATTGATAGGCTGATTGAAAAACATCTATAGCTTTCAAACGGTATCACATTTTTTGAATCCAAAAAATACATCACATTTTATGCTTCGTATACTATAAGATTAAAAAATAAAAATGAATTTCATGAATTTTGACCAAGTTAAGGTGGTCAAACATAATGATTTTTTATATTTTTAAAAGTTGTAATAAAATTCATAATTAATTATTTACTTAAAAAAAAAAATTACAAAAAAATATGCATCACACCTGGACATGAGTCCTCTACTTCTGTCTAAAATCTTATAAAAAATAATTATCATTTTGTTGTGGTTAGGGTGGTCAGACAAACACCTACTTATTTTTTTCTGAAATTTAAGTAATACTGCATTGAAATTTTAAATTTTCACCAAATAGTTTTTAAAACTAAATAAATAAACCTAGTAGTTTAGAAACTACATTCAATTTTCTATAGATTCTATTCTTACATATTTTTGAAATAATATAGATAAATTACTCAAATTTTTATGTCAAGTTTCCTAGCTCTGATTTTTCTGAATTTTTTGCCACTTAAGGGCCTATCTTTTCCATGATGATCCTGTGCATACCCCCTTCTAACCTAAAAAAGAAATCGAGGATGGCTAGGTACTGATACCGACTAAAAGGAAGCCAAGTGAATGGAAACAACTTCCTACTATACATAAATAGTTACAAAAAAATTCTACTAACACCTTAAGCAGTTATAGAAAGAGAATCACATAGAAAGAAAGAAATAGGACAAGTACACATAAACAAAAAACACCAAATATACATGGGAAAACCCTTTTGGATAAAAAACCCACCCTCCAAGATCATAGTAATTCTTTATTATGTCAAATAGAGATTGCAATGTAGCTCCAAGTAAAAATCTCCTTCAATAATAATTTTGAAAAAACACATATTCTAGAGTCAATCTACCAACACTTCATTACCTGAAAACAAACTATATATTCTCCAATGCAAGGAATACAATATATAGAGATAGATACAAGATAAGAGAAGAATCTAGAAGTGGATGGACATCAAAATTCACATAGAACAATCTCCCATGCCATACATAGGATCTGGACACATGTAAAAATATTTACTTACACCTCTTAGAACTGTCACAAGATTTGATTCTTCCTCCTCAAGCTTGGGCACCCAAAATATGCTAATAATAGGTTATGACAAATTCCTTACAACTGTTATAGAATATATCATAAAATATTCCATATGTACAACACTTACAACTATAAGAGAATTCATCATAATTAATCAAGAATATTTGATTCTCTTAAATCCTATCATAATCCAACATGGGTGCCAAGTTTCTCCATGTACAAAGATGCCTTATGAAACATCACATAATCTATCATAAGTCTAAGATTCTAAAGTGGTATGCCTACCACCACTTGGGATGATGATGAGTCATCCAATCACCTCCAATGGGGATACCACTAAGCTGATAGGTCCCAATTGATGACATGACATTATAGGCAATTAAATGATACAAATAAATATAATAATACATTAAAATTGATCATGTTAGGACTCTAAAGATGATAAACCTTAAAATTAAATAGCAAGTTATGCTAGGTTTCTAGGTTGAAAGGGATTCATGACTCACATCATAGTAAAGTCTAATTTTTGCTAGGTGAATCACAAAATGGAAGGCACACGGGCTAGTGAAGTATGATATTCCCTAGATGAGCCTTCAAGACAAGCTAAAGTGAGAAACACAATAATTAATTAAATGAATTTATTCAATGGATGTTTTAATGTTAGAGAACAATAAAAATAAGCCTTGGGATGCATTTATTCCTCTTAGTGGCTTGATGTGACGCACTGCATCCCCTAAGTTGTGAATATTTTATTCTTTTATTGGTCCTCTCTTGGAGACATTAGACACAATGTTCCCTAAGCGATAGACCTTGCATGAACTTAGCAAGACTCCTTTGAACATCTTTTAAATTATTTTACACTTTATATTTTTACATTTTTACATCTTACATTTTTTCATTTTACATCTTTGCCACCTTGCATAATGCAACTTGCATGCATGTGGTACCTTGCTCTTTTTTCATGGGTTCTAGGAATACATGTCTCATGAAGCATGAACTGACATTTTCTCTTATGGTGATTTTTTAAAGCTCTCAAGAGGTATAACTTTAATATGGTTGAGTGGGAAGCCCATTCATTAGCATGACTTTCCCCATAGCCACCTTTGTGTTTGTGAGTGCATACCAACTAGTGTATATACTTTACCTTCTTGGGTCTTCTCACCTGGTGGACCACCATGAGTTCTGTCGCCCCAGAGTGAGTATACACTTTTATTTTTCAAAACGGCCTAGATCTAATCCACAACTAGTTGGATAGACGATCGAAGCCCAATTCAATTTCCCTTTCGCATGTGTGTTCCTTTTTTCCTTATGTATAGTTTGCCATGGGATCTTCATTCTGGGGGCTTGATCATTCCTCTTGATCATTGTTATTCCATCTTGCTAGTGTAAGTGCATTGGGAGCTCTCTCTCGATATGCATGGCTACTTTAGTGTGAGTTTGAAGCAAGTTCATCCTCTCACTAAAGTGGGGGCTAAATTTTCCATAGAAAAATGGCCCCTTGTCATTTTCATGGTCTTTTAGGCCTTTCTTCATGAAATTGGTCCATTTTTGCTTTGATTTAATGTTGCAATGTGGCTTGAAAACTCACATTAGGTCCTTAAAATTCAAATTATGACGTCTTGTGAAGGTGTTGTGAAGTGTTGTAAAAAAATTCTACACTTTTCTAGACTCTATTTATTACAATTCAGAAAAAAATCACCTTTTCATCACTTATCAAGTCCTATTTTGAAGTGTTGTTAAGTCTTGTAACAAGATTTCATGCTTTTCTAGGCATAATTTCACTATTTACACCTTTCTTATGTTTTATTTGAACCCTTTATGCCCTTATATGGCTTAATTAAGTGTATTTTTGAATGTAAACCTGACAAACAACATTAAATGTGACTTAATTCCCAACACCCACATTCAAGTCCAAGGTGGGACCCACTCGCCATGGGTGGCGAATGAGTCCCTCTATGCTCAAAATTTAAAATATTTTAAATTTTCTTTCAGGTTTTTATTTAAAATCACCTTATGTCGGCCTGGGATGAGGTATCATTGGGTTACTAAGGCACATGTGTGTATTAATAAGTTTTTTTCTTCTCATTCTAACCCCCATTCATCAAGTTCAATTATTCACACATTCATTCAAGTATTCAAGCACTTTGCATCATTCAATCAAGCATTGATCGAGTACTTTGGAGTAGCCATTATTGTATCTTCAAATTTTCTTCAATAAGGGTTTGGTAAGTTTATATCATTTGCATGTTATTTGTTTATCATTCTCTTCCATTCCGTTTCTTCTTTAAGGGTTTGATTACCAAAGTGGGATTTAACCAAGGGAAATCCCTATAACCTAACCCTTTACCATTTTTCTCCGTTTGCATGTGTGTTTGTAGACTTGTGTACGTAGATTTGACAAGTTATCAGGTCTTCAAAAGTGGACAAGAAGTCAATAAAGTGTTTGAAGCCAACAACAACCTATTTCAAGCTTGGAGAAGACATTTTTTTATTTTCTACAAAATTAACTTCATCAACCTGACAGGCAATCAACCTCAGATATGGTGCTATAGGATTGGTCCCTAATTTCTCAAAATTTTGGGAGTGGACTGATTCACCATCAGTGGCAAATGAGTCCCCCTTAAGGCTCGAAATCCATATTTTGTCAAATTTCATATCCCGACACTCAGAAACCAACTTTCAATAGTTTTCATCAGAAGTAGGATTGATTTTCCATTAGTGGCGAATGAGTCCCACTAGTGATTTTCGGTGATCTTAGTCAGCACCCAGAATTTTCTAGATTCTCCATTCTCTTCCCAGGTGCACTCTAAATCAACCTTTTTCTTTTCTATTTTACATTTGTTCATACCTAGTTCATGTTTGCATATCACATTGTGTTTTCCAACATTGCACAATACTTAGATTTTGCACTCATAACCTCTCAATTTCATAGTTTAATTGCACTTAGATAGTTCCATTTAGCCTAAATAACATCATACATTACATAGTTTGAGTGAACCTAGTGTAGATCTCTTGAGTAGGGTTTATCTCTCTCCTTTTAGGTGAAACATCCTAAGAGTGCAAGAGTAGCCTATAAGCCCTACCCAAAAATCTATGGCTCACCACCCCTCTTCTCCTCCATTGAAGAGACAAAATTAAAATCCCCAACCATAATCTAGGGAAGATAAGGGTCCAATGACCTCACATATCTAACTAGGGCCCATAGAAGAACTTTACCCTAAAATTCAGTCAGAGCATACATGTTAGAAAAGAGAACTCTCTCCCTTGACTCAAGATGAGAGGCAACACAAGAAATTAATCCCCTACAATAGAACTACCAAAGTGAGCTAACTTTTCATCCATCCCATAAACAAGCCACCCCACCCGAGCTACCAAAACCTCCAGCACACTGACACTATCTACGACCCAAAATCTTCATAGCCACTCTCAACATACTATCCACAGATAACTTAGTTTCCTGAAGGAAGACCACATTAGGAGAATGCATGTGAATCAACTCCTGAATAGCCTTTTGTTTAGGGATACTATCCATACCCCTCACATTCCAATAGAGAACTGTCATTAATGAGGTTGGGAGAAGCGAGCATCAATTGTCTTGATTGCACCTGAATCCACCAAAGTCTCACTCGTTAACTTTACTTTTTCCTGATATTTCTTTCTACCCACCTTAGAAGGCTTCTCAAGAGCCCCTTTTTTTGGAGGTGGCTTCTGAAGCAAACCCAAGGATGGGGAAGGAGACTTAAGTTTACTAGAATCAAGAGCACCATGCACCTCAAAGAGAACACCACCAGCAATAGGGGAACCACCAAAATCCTCCATTATCAAACCTAAAGAACTCTGAGCAGGGGCTAGGGGAGACACTTTAGTATCCATCTAAGAACCCTGCTCACCAAGCTGAACTAAACTAGGGACCCCCGCAGGTTGATCCTCAAGAGCAATCTCAACAAGAGAACGAATAGTTACCTATAGATCCACATGAAATCCTTCCTCCTGAACTAAATCTTCCAACACCTCAAATATATTGAGTGTTTCTTCCTCTTTCCTATCCTTTAGAGATCTCTTCTGACCTCTTCCCTGATTATAGGACTTCACCAAAATAAACCCTTCTGTGTCAGTCATCTCCCACTTCATGGGAGCCTTACCCTTGTCTAATTTTGAGTTGGGCTAAGAGGGAGCAGTACTTGTGCCAGCAACACTAGAAGCACAAGGACACTTCTGCTGCAGATGACCATATTCATGACACAGTTAACACTTGAAATGTAACATCTCATAATCCAATGACTAAGTCCAAGAGCATGAGCCAACAATCATATCCATTGAATCTAGCAATGGGTGACTCAAATCAATTTCAACACCTAATACTAGGCACATGCAACACCATCACTATCTAGCACGGAGAGACCCCGAACAAAATCCGCACCCTTGCAAATCAAAACCTTTGTCGCCCCACACAAGGTGCTCCACAAAACGAGATCACAGGCTAAGAAGAAATCCCGCTCCACACCATAGCCCACACCACACCATAGATCACATTGAGAAAACAAAAACGACCTTAGCAAAGATGGCCCCACCATAGGATAGAGCACACTAAAGAAATGAAAAGAACTGGTCACAGCCCCGACCAACAGTAAGAAACCCCACCCTAGATAGTACCTACAAAATACCAGATAAAGGCTCCCAACAAAGCTCGAGAACATGCAAAGTCAGTGCGTCCTCATGTAGGCCGTGGCCTGTGCATGGCCGTGGGCACCTCCCAAAGATAAGTGAATTAATAAATGATAATTTATGATAATTAATTCATGGATGGTAATAAACTATGATAAATGTGATTGATTAATGGTATGGAAAACTAATGCGATTAATAATTAATGAATGTTACGAAGATAATTAAATGTGATGATTAGATAAATAATTTTAGTGTTTACAATTAATTTTTTATATTCTCAAATAGAATAAAAGATATTAATAAATAATTATTTCTTAGCACTATAATTCTTTTATGCCTCATGGAAAAGGGTGTTTGAGTAAAAAAATTGACTAATGCCAACAACTCTCAAGGTTTGTACAATATGGCATTCGGATATAAAATGGACAATATAATTCTTAAATAATATAAATAGTTTTGAACACTTTCTACTCATAATTGTCTATTGATATATTTATGTACAAATAATTAGAAGAAAATAACATGACCATGTGTTGAATTCTTCTTGAATGAAAGTATAAAATTTAAGATCATCTTCAAATTTTATTAAATCTTGTAATATGTCCGAGTAAGATTTAGCACAAATATTTGGATGAACATCATAATTTCTTTTTTTGTGAAACATAAATAATGTTAAACTCAACATCAAATTCTTATATTTGAATAATGATTTTCTATTAATTAAATTATTTTATTTTCTTATATCCTTTTGGAACAAATTAAATTTTAATTAAATAAATAATTTAATGCGATAAAATTATTTAAAGTACATAAATTTTCTATAGGATTGACGTTTCATTAAAAGGTTCCTTATCATCTTTACAAAGAATAATAGGTTGATGCGAAGAAAGAATAATAAGTTGATGGTCCTCCACTACTTTTATAAAAATTTCCTTATCATCCTTACAAAGAATAATAGGTTGATGGTCCTCCATTACTTTTATAATTTTATTTTAAAGATTCCTCAAAATTGAAATGAGAAAAAAGAATAATAAGTTGATATCATGAAAGAATAAAAAAATGCTCTTCCACTACCCTTACAATTTATGTTTTAAATTGATTTTCTTCCATTATATTTATAAAAAATATTCCATTTAAACAATTCCTCAAAATTAAAATAGGAAGATAAATCTTTGATTATTGAAGAATTATATTAATTTGACTCATACTCTCGATATTAAGGAAGACCCCAAAAAAAAAGAACCATCTAAAAATGATTAGAAACCTTAAAGAAAGATGGAAAAAAGGAACAAGAAGTTGATATCATGAAAGAATAATAGGTCAATTGCCCTGAACCGCTTTTATAAGGTTGATTCTGCTCATGGAGGATAAGACATGGGAATAGGAGATCATTCCAAGATAACACAACAGTTCAAGGCTTAGATTTTCAAGTTTAAGGTGGAAGTTCATTCTGCAGTGCACTCCGGGCAATTTTAAAATTATTCTGGTTTAAAGTGAAGGAATTATCTAAAGTGACTCAAGTTTTTTGTCAATGAATGTTAGTACTATATAAATTTTGAATAGATTTTACTGTAAAAAATAATAATTAAACCAAAACATACTATCAATTTCAATACTCATATTAATATATGGAAACACTTACCTTCTATTTCAATAGCATTTGTGTGCAATGATTAGACCTTTGTGCTTGCTTGACAACAATTGTGGAGGGTTCAAAAATATTGCGAGAAGGAAGGAGAATTCTGGACTTTTCAAAATGTTGCAAATGGAGGATTCATGTATTCGGACATCTGTTCGGACCCCAATAACCTTAAGATCAATTTAGAATGTAAGATTTTTTATTATCACATATGTTTTTTTAGATAATAACAAAAGAAATATGTTTTTAGAAATTATAGTGAAGATTATGATTTCAGAAATTTAAATTATTTTATTACGATGAAAGAATTTTGACTCATTCTATTAAAATATAAGGAAATGTAATTTTTTTATTTAATAATTAATGAGAATTTAAATTCAATAGTTTGATGTTGAGTTTATAGATGGTTAAACTTAATAGAAAGACTATTATGCTGAATCTAGTTCAAAGAGTTGTTCAAAGGAGTAGTGGAACCTATCATAAGAATAAAATGAATTTGAAGCTCATCTTAAATTTTATAGTTTCTCAAAAAAATCAATACATAGTTTATTTTCTTTGAAGGATTTGTATATCAGTTATATCAATGAACCAATTAGAGCATCAAGAACTTATGAATATTTTTAAAAACTACTTGTGAAAGAATTCTCATCAAGAAATCCTCACAATGAAGTGTTATGAGGTTGATACTAATTCAAATGCTTATGTTCCTCCTAATGTTGTTGAGGAATTGGTTCCTAATCCTCTTGTACCATCAATTGATACTAATTCCCCATTGGTTCTTGGGGGTTTTGTGGGTGATCCACCTATGGCTCACACAATTCCTCTCTAGAATTTTTCATCTCCAACTCAGCTCCTCTCTAGTGGATCATCTCCTTTTAGTGACTAGGAGATGGTTTCTTCTCCCCCCTCTCCTTTCACTAGTGGTGACGATAATGATTTTTATTGTACTTTTGTTTAATGAAGGAAGAAATATATTTTGAAAGATGTATTACACTCTCATGCCAAGATTAAGAGTATTCATTTATCTAGATCTAATTATGTAATTTTTTTAGTTATGTTATTTATTGGTTGATGGTTGATAATATAATCATAAAATGGCTTCAACCTTCATAATACCTTATTCTTTCCTTTCTTTATTGTTATTTTTGTGCATCTTAGTTCCAGCTATGTTTGGAGGTTGATCAAGTTCAATAGGTAGCTTTGTAAAAGGGTTGAGACCCTTTAAAATGCCCTAATTAATTAATTAAAAAAAAAAATTCTAAGAAATATTTGTCAACTTCATAGAAAAGTACCATATTAAATAGAAAGTTGGGAGCTATTAAGATTTTTAGAATAGTTTTACTTTAATCCCGAATAGTTTTACTTTAATCCCTTTTTTTCTTATGACATGAAAAATTGATCCTTTTCAAAATTATGTTAAAAGTAATTATTTATCAATACATTTTATTAGACTTGAGAAGATTAAATTAAATTATATTCTCAAGGAGTACTAATATGGTGGTTTGGAGGAATATTTATGGTTTTTTTCACTGGAAATAGTCATCTCGTCTATAGTCTAATACCTATGTAGTTTTCTCACCCAATTCCAAAAAAATCATGTCATAGAACATGAGGGAAATAGAGTCTTGTAATACCTTCCTTTTTAGCTTGTCCTTTCCCTTTTAACTCATTAGGTAGTATGAGGTAGTTTAAGGTAGTTCATTCCCTTAGGATCTTTCGTGACCTAAGAGTCTGAGGGGCAAAGATCACCCTTCTCTGCACTAGGATTAGTCATAAAATGACTAGGGACTCCCACTACTTGGGTAATGTCTAGTCTTTTACACACCATAGCATACAAAAAAATTCCAAAAAGAACTAGCATATGGTACTTTGTTCATGTCCTCCATCTTAGTAGGATATTTTGGACAATCATTGATACAAATCTTTGTACCCTGCATCACAAGAATAACCAACTGTTTGCAATATGTCATGTTGAATCTCTCCACCACTGGAGTCTCATACTTTCTTTAACTTAGTCAATTCTTTATGCTAGCTCTATCTCTCTTGATCTCCATCCCTAGAATATACCTAGCTGCACCTAGGTCTTTCATGTCAAAATGTGCTGACAACTAAATCTTCAAATCTGAAATCATACTTTTACCATTTCCAATGAACAACTTAGCATCTACGTATAAAACAATAATTGTAATGTTACCATTATCATATTTATAATACACATAATAATAAAATTTAGATCTTAGAAATTCCAATGAAAAAATATAGGTACCAAACTTATAGTACAACATTTTAGGAGACTATTTCAAACCATAGAAAGACTTCTTCAGTTTTCAATCTAGATTTTCTTTACCTTTTTCAACAAAGTGCTTTGGCTATGGCATGTAAATCTATTCATCCAAGTCACCATGAAGGAATGTTGTCTTCACATCCATTTGTTCCACTTCTAAATCATCCATTGTTAAAAGTGAGATCAAGAAGTGGATAGATGTTAGCTTTGCAACAAGAGATAATATCTCACCATAGTCAATTCCCTCAACTTGAGAAAAATGCTTAGCAACCAACTCTTCCTTATGCTTCTCAATACTACCATCAAGGCCACACTTCTTGAAAAACCATTTACAACCAATAGGTTTTATGTCCAATAGGAAAAGGTACCAAATCCCAAGTCTTATTTTTCTTCAATGCAGCCATCTCCTCATCCATAGCTTTCATCCCAAAATTGTTATCACTCATACCCATAGCCTCTCTAATAGTCCTAGGCTCATCAATGTTAGAAATAAAAGAAAAAATGTAATTGGAATCCAATATTTAATAACCAAACCTTTCATGTTGTCACCTAACTCATGTAAACCTCCTCAATTTTTGAGGTTGAGGTTCTTCTTCTTTATAACTTTCAGGGCTGCTCGAGCTCTACCCATTATCATTTCCAACAAGAGTGCATAATTCATCTTTTTTCAGAGTAGGAAGAATCTAAACTACCTCCTTATTTTATTTCTCCTCTTTCTTTGGTGAGAGCTTAATAGTGGAAGGCTTTATCTCTCTAAAAATTACACTTCTATTGTAGCGAACCTTATGATCCTTTGGATCCCAAAGCTTGTACCCCTTCACACGGATAGAATAGCTAATAAATATCCACTTAACTACCTATTTCTCCAGCTTAAACCTCTTCTCAATCAAAACATGAGCATAATCTTTAAAGCCAAATAATATGAGATGTCTCATTGCAGGATTTTTACAAGACCATGCCGCCATGGATGTCTTTCCAACAAGCATCGATGTAGGAGATCTATTGATTAGATAACATGTAGTGGCTACCACTTCAGCCCAAAACTTATGTTGAAGGCCAACACCACTCAACATACTCCTAGCCCTCTCCATCAATGTCTTGGTCATCCTCTTTGTAACTCCATTATGTTATGGGGTGTATGGAGTTGTCTTATATCTCTCAATCTCATGCTCTTTACAAAACTTATCGAGTTCTACTACAAAAAACTCACAACCATTTTCAATCCTCAAGCACTTAATCTTTTTCCTAGTCTAATTTTCTACCAAGGCCTTAAACTCGATAAAATGACTAAAGAATTCAACTTTACTTCTAAGAAAATAAATAAATGTATTTCTACTATAATAATCTATGAAAGAAACAAAATATATAGATTTTGATAATGAAGGAACATTCACAAGACCAAACACATCTGCATGAACATAGTCCAAAACCCCACAAGACTTGTGAGAACTAGAGTAAAAAGCAACACAATGTTCACAAAAGTAAAACTCAAGATTAAAATCATCAAGGCCTTCAACAAAACTCTTATTTTTTAGGGTTCTAAGACCCTTCACACTGATGTGACAAATTTCTTAGTTCCATAGCATTGTCTTCTTTGCAAGAAGCTTCATTTCCATGGAATTAGCACCTTTAGGTAACTAAAATGCATGACCATCGAACGTAGTTGCAATAGAATTCTTCTCTATATGATCTGATGGTGAGGATGAGGAATATAAAGGTCTCTTCTTTGGTATTTCATAGGAACTATTGCACTATACTATGCATGCATCTAGTTTGTACAAGGTACCAATCCCAAACACCCTTAGCTAATGTCAAGGGAGGTCCAAGTGTACAACTATTGGAAAGATAAGATGACTAAGGATAAAGGAGAGTGATCAATCCCAAAGATCTATGATCTCATGGAAAACCAACATAGGAAATAAACAACACACACATGTGTAGTAGTGATATAAGGTACACAAACATTCAATTTTAAAGATAATGCAAAAAAAGGAAAAAGATGGACTAGGGTATGTGTAGGATCATGATGGGCCAAAAAGTGGCAATATGATGGGTATGTGGTTGATGAATTTTTTCTTACCCAAAATTGATGAAACGAAAAGGGTTTTTAAAAGATATTCTTAGCTTTCCACCAATATAAATTATGCTTTACTTTGAATTTAATAAGTCATTTTTATTCATTTTCTATTCAAATTACGACTAAATTCTTAATTGATAGACTGATTGAAAAACATCTATAGTTTTCAAATGGTATCACATTTTTTGAATCCAAAATATGTGTCACATTCTATGTTTTGCATACTATAGGATTTAAAAAAGAAAAATTGAATTTCATGAAGTTTTGACCAAGTTAAGGTGGTAGACATATGAGTTTTTTATATTTTTAAAAGTTGTAATAAAAATTCATAATTAATTATTTACTTGGAAAAAAATTACAAAAATATGCATCACATTAGTACATGAGTCCTTTACTTATATCTAAAATATTATAAAAAATATTATCATTTTATTGTGGTTAGGGTGGTTAGAAGACACCTACTTCTTATTTTTCCTAAAATTTAAGTACTACTACATTGAAATTTCAAATTTTCACCAAATAGATTTTTCTTTATTTAAAAACCTAGTAGTTTAGAAACTACATTCAATTTTCTACAAATTTTATTCTTACATATTTTTGAAATAATATAGATAACTTATTCAAATTTTTACGTCAAGTTGCCTAACTTTGATTTTTCTAATTTTTTTGCCACTTAAGGGCCTATTTTTTCCATGATGATCCTGCACATACCCACTAGCAAGTTGTGTTATACTATGTCCATAAAATACTCACAAGGGCTAGTGAAGCATGATATTCACTAGGTGAGTCCCCAAGGAAAAAATGAGAAACACACACTATGTCTACAAGGTGTACACTCGTTAAAAGGGGTGGGAAGGATGTAGTAGGTCTATAGATGTGTACCCACAAAAAGGTGTCATAAATGGGAAGGATACACTAGGTATACAGTTGTGTACCCATTTATCAAACCATACCAAAAGTTATACTCCCTGATAACTTTGATAAGGTTCCACAAAATGCTCAATGCGTTATGCCAATGATTACACTAGGTTCAACTCGCAAGCAATGTGAAGCTAAGAAAATAAAAAGGCTTAGTATCTCAATGGATGGAATGAAAGTAAAAATCTTAATGTCTCAACAGATGGAATAAAAGTAAAAAGCTTAACGTCTAGGTGGAAAAAATAAAAGGAGAGTGCTACAAATGATTGATAATGTTGCTCTTGAATGCTCTAGACAGTAATATTTTATCAATAGGATTGCTTCATAAAGTGTGTTTTCTTTCAAATGATAAAATGAATATGTACTTATGGGTTTTTATCTAATTTCTTGAAAATTAGTTTCCAAAAGCCAACACTTACAATTTGAACTTTGATAATTAAAATGCCACCAAAAACATATTTTAATTTGGGTTTTGACTCATAAAGGGGACCCATTTACTCATGGCCAAATGGGTCCTAGCCTATATATCTAGGACACACATGATCCAAGGAAATTCAATAATTAAATGCATTTATTTAATGTTGGTTCACTTTTTAAGAAAACGGTAAGAAAAAGGATTTTGAATGCATAATTTGGTAAATTAGAATCCTAATTAAGTCTAATAAATTAAGGGACATAAACAAAGTGCGAAAATATAGAGGATACAATTTCCTAAACTACAACCAAAACCATAGCTCCTCTTGTCATCTTGCATCATCCATTAGATAAAAAAATTGCACTCTCAAATCATTTAATTTACTCATAGAAATGAGGTTTCATACCAACCTTAGGATGTGCAGGGAATCATCAATCCCCTCCACTCTTTCATTAGGGAATCTGATTTTGACTATTCCATCGCCAATGATCTTTAGGCGAGACTCGTCACCCAGATACACCTTACCACCATCATACTCCTCATATTTTGAGAACCATCCTTTGTGATAATTTGTGTGTAAAGAAGCACCCAAGTCTATAAAACACACATATTTTGATACATGGGTTGCCATGGCTGCAATAAATTCTTTTTCCTCATCTCAAGGAGAAGACTTATCAGATTCAAAATCAAAGAATGACTTGTTTTTCTTATTCTCCTCCTCTTTATAATCTTTCCAAAAATGATCAATTTTGTCACAATTACAACATTTTGCCTTGGAATTCTTACTAAGAGACTTAGATCTCCCCGAAGACTTGGACTTAGACTTCTTTTCTTTCTTCTTTCCTTTCTCCTTCGATTTTCCAGGAATAATAAGGTCATCCTTGGCCATCTTAAAAGACTTTCTCCATATTTATTCATATAGCAATGAAAAAACCACCTCATGCATCTTGAAAGTGGCTATTGTGCTTCCAATAGCCATCACTAAGTTTTCCCATGAGTCTATAAAAGAACACAATATTAGCATGCAACATTCTTTTTCATCAATCTTATCTCCAATGAAACCCAGTTGAGCAATCAACACGTTAAATGTATTTAAATGATCTACCATGGATCTTGCATCTTCCATATTCAAAGAATGCATTTTCTTTCTCAAGAACTACTTTTTTACTAGGGATTTAGCTTGATAAATGTCTCCAAGTTTCTCCCATAAAGAATTAGAGCTCTTCTCTTTATGAACATTTAGGAGAAGAAAATTATCCAAATAGAGACTAATCAAACCCTTGGATTTCCTATCCATGAGATCCTAGTCTTCTAGTTTCATCCCCATTGGTCTGGTTCTAGAAAGAACTATCCATAAATGATGATCTACAAGCATATCTTTCATCTTGAGCTTCGACAACTCAAAATTACCACTATTAAAATTCTCCATCTCAATCCTTCCAGATGTGCCTACCATCTCTTGCCTACAATAAGGTCACAAAATGTACTTCTGCAAAACTCCCACTAAAAAAAAGATCATCTCAAGAATCTCTTCTAAGCCAACAAATAAATCAATGATGGCTAGGTACTGATACCAACCGAAAGGAAGCCAAGTGAATGGAAACAATTTCCTACTATACATAAATAGTTACAAAAAAATTCTACTAACACCTTAAACAGTTATAGAAATAGAATCACATAGAAAGAAAGAAATAGGACAACAAGTACAAATAAGCAAACAACACCAAATATACATGGGAAAACCCTTATGGGTAAAAAACCCATCCTCCAAGATCATAGTACTTCTTTATTATGTCAAATAGATATTACAATGTAGCTCCAAGTGCAAATCTCCTTCAATAAGAATTTTGAAAAAACACATATTCTAGAGTCAATCTAGCAACACTTCATTACTTGCAAACAAACTATATATTCTACAATGAAAGGAATACAATATATGGAGAGATACAAGATAAGAGAAGAATCTAGAATCGGATGGGCATCAAAATCCTCATGGAACAATCTCACATGCCATACATAGGATCTGGACACATGTACAATATTTCCTTACACCTCTTACAACCGTCACAAGATTTGATTCTTCCTCCTCAAGCTTGGGCACCCAAAATATGCTAATAATAGGTTATGACAGATTCCTTACAACTGTGATAGAATATATCATAAAATATTCCATAGGTACAACACTTACAACTGTAAGATAATTCATCATAACTGACTAAGAATGTTTTATTCTCTTAAAGCCTATCATAACCCAACTTGGGTGCCAAGTTTCTCCATGTACAAAGATGCCTTATGATACATCATATAATCTATCATAAGTCCAAGATTATAAAGTGGGATGCCTACCACCACTTGGGATGATGATGTGTCATCCAATCACTTCCAATGGGGATACCACTAAGCTGATAGGTCCCAATTGATGGCATGACATTATAGGCAATTAAATAATACAAGTAAATATAATAAGACATTAAAATTGATCATGTTAGGACTCTAAGGATGAGAAACCTTAAAATTAAATAGAAATTTATGTTATGCTAGGTTTCCAAGTTGAAATGAATTCATGACTCACATCATAGTAAAGTCTAATTTTTACTAGGTGAATCACAAAATGGAAGGCACATGGGCTAGTGAAGTCTGATATTCACTAGATGAGCCTTGAAGACAAGTTAAAGTGAGAAACACAATAGGTTTAGTGAAGTATGATATTCATTAGGTGTGTACCCACTAACAGCCATACCAAGAGTTATAATCATTGATGACCTCATTAAGGTGCTAAAATGATCAAGATGTTATGCAACACTAAGTTTAGTGACTGTGAACAAGGTGAGGAAAATTTTATGATGTCAACATATCACTAAGTCCAACATGTGTAAAAAAAGTGAAGAAAAAATTCCAAACTCACGTAAGGAGGTATACAAACTCTCCTAAGGAGGTGTATAAATAATGGCAGAATAAGGCCAAAATTCTCAAGGGGTGTTGTAACAACACCACAAGAAAAGGTGATTTACAAAAGAAACAAAGGGGTTTTTCTCAATATATGAAAGGTCACACCTTAGGGAATATCACACATGAAATCACCACCAAGAGAGGACTAGACATCAAATAGAAGAATCACACCTTAGGGTAACCATAGCATTACCACCAAGGGGAACACCATATGCCAATAAATGTCAAACACTTAGAGGACATCAATCCCAATATCACCATAAAGGAGATACTCACATAGATCAAGAAGGCCACAGTTTGATTGAGAAGGTTGGTCG
Organism: Sequoia sempervirens; assembly: GCA_007258455.2. Taxonomy (NCBI): domain Eukaryota; kingdom Viridiplantae; phylum Streptophyta; class Pinopsida; order Cupressales; family Cupressaceae; genus Sequoia; species Sequoia sempervirens. The sequence goes on along the minus strand of VDFB02193867.1, from coordinate 143,448,062 downwards.
CGCACACAAAAGGATATAATAATCACAGTAAAAACTTTCTTGGGAATTGGACATTCCAACAGGTGACTAATATCTTTCTATGGACGTTCATTTACTTGTCCAACCAGGGAACGTATACTTTAAATGGCGCAGCACAATATATGCACTAAGAACTAGTTTCGGTCACAACTTAACAAAAATAAATACCTGGAAAGAATTCTATCTACGCTACAGGAAAGTAATGCAAAGTTATTTTAACTCAACCATGATTTGACTAAAAAAAAAACCATAACAACTACGACTGAAACACAAACTATGAACTAGCCTTATGCTGTAGGAATAGGCATAGGGATGGATTCCCTATGCTGCAGGAGCAATACAAGACTGAGTTTGTATGGAAACTTCAAAGATGAAAGCTAACTAATGATCAACAGAAAATAACAGCTAACTAACTAGCTATAGATACTTACTTAGTGGGCCCCCTTAGCAAGCATCTACTGATTATGCAAGTGCTGAACTCAGAACTTTATCAAACTTTATTCATGAAAACAGAATGATATACATTGCTTTGTTGATATAGAAACTAACAACAAACTTTGTCTCTTGTCATACAGATTCCGCTTTTCATTATTATCATACTGACTCTTACATGATATTTGCTATCTCTCTATCACTATGCTTCTATCTTACTTCTAACTATCATCTCCTTCCTCACTCACGCAGGAGGATTACTTTATTTAAAATCAAGAGAACAACTAACTAACTAACCCTATCAAAGAAAGACGTGGAAGTAAAGTGTATCCCAAAATCAAGGAACAGACTTCATAAATGAATTTATCCGTTCAACCCAATCCAGAGAGAATCTAGTGCTCCACTATTTCCAGATTGATAGTCATTAAAAATATTTCCCAACGGTTTCGGTCAAAGAGTCTTCGCCAGAGCTTCCTCGAAGTCATGCAGGAAATGGACTTTACTGCAAGGCTGAGATCGGCTGCGCTTGACTCAATCATACTTTCTTCAAAAACCTACGAAACACAAGGTAACAGATGCGAAAGAAAAGGCGCATGGCACATACATAATATCTATTCATTAATCACATATTTAAATCTATTTTATCATTCAAAAAGTATATGCAATATACCAGTCATTTAGGGAGTCAACGGGGTAATAAATGTAGTCAAGTCAACACAATAGGCTGTAGGAATATGAAAATATTTTGCTATAGGATATCCCAATAAAAGGTTCCAAAAGAGTTTAAACAACCACGAATAACAAAAGTAAAGGTATTAAAATTTCATCATAATATCCAAACTATGAGCACATTTTGGGCTCATCATTCTGCCCCCTACTTAGCCCAATGCTGGTCCTCCAGCATTAACTTTCCTGGTAGTTTCTCTAAAATTAGTGGTTGCGGCATGACTCTGAAATGGAGTTCCAAACCTATAATAAAATCCTCTGAAAGTCTGCCACCTCTCATACGTAAGATCTTCTGAATCATCATTAAGATTTGTAGCCCGATAAGGATAAAGGGGCCACATTAACACAGGAGGTCTAAATGTCAATGGCAACCACAGTTCAAATCTCTTTTGAAGTCCCAACTATATATATCTGCTTGATCGTTTAAGAGCTGCTGTGAAATTTAGGGGACTGTGAGGTTCAGACCTTCTTAGTCCAACAGTTAATCTTTCCCACCTTTTCTCACTTCTGGTGTATGCCAGTCTCCAAAATAAATATGACTGTTCCTGAAATTCATCATATACCTATTTCTTGAGATCAAATATTTTCTCTCTGGCTATACTATTATTAATGCCATATGTCAGAGTAAACTAGGTTTTCAACATTGCATGGGGGTTTGAACTTTGAGAGCATAATGGAATAGGCTCATTCCTTTCGGTTTCCTCATATGTCTTCCATTGTCTGCCATAATTTGCTTCATTTGTTTCCCATGACATAAATGATCTCAAATGGATATCACCAATATACAAAAGAGGATTCCATTCTGTTTCAAATGGAATTAAGAAGCCATGTAAATAAAATTCACACAGAGAATTTCTTAACCAATTAGGGGTTGCCTGGTATGCTTCGTAAAATTCTTTAGCAGTGTGAAGTATAGGATCTTGATTTCTGGAAATTCTCATTAGTTGGAACCATAAGAATTGTTCCTTAAGGCACATAGCATAAACTCTAGGTGGTGGTCTGCATTCTATAATCTGACTAGTTACTTTTAACATTTCATCTATTTTTTCTTTTAACTTAGAAATTTCATGTTTCTGACTTTCAATTTCCTTTTTCAATTTCTTCCTTTCTACCTCCCATAGACTTTGTTGCATGTCAATCTGGGCTATGTGCCGGAAAGTCATGGTTTGCAATGTAACTATTTCCTAGTTAGCTTTGACATATTCTAGAAACTCAATCAAAAATGTCTTCTTATAAACAAAAATGGCTTTACAAGTTGTAGGGGGAAATGTAGCTTCACTAGCCACATCCAACTGTTCAGTCTATTCCTGCTCTTACTGTAGGATGAATTCTTGTTGCTGCGGTGGAGAAGACTGTGCTTCCTCCGAAAACTGCATAGCAGCGGTAGCCAAGTCATCAAGACTTGGTAACCCTTTTTCATTATGCCCCATTTCCTTTGTCTCAACTTGTTCCTCTTCAGGAATGAATGAACTCTATGCAGCATTCTCGGACACATTCTGAGAAACATCAAATTTAGACTCTACAGACTCTTCTGAAATTACAATAACCTCCATTTGAGGTGAAGCAGGGGAGGTCTTGCATTGTTTCCTTGTGGAAACTCTTCTTAGCACTGGTGCGGCTGCAGGATATGTTCTGATAGCCTTCCTCTTTCCAATCTGCCTAGAGGGTTTTTCCCTACCAGAGGATAATGGTGAACTGGTGTTAGCAACAGGTCTTGTTGTAGGAGAGACGGCTGCAAGGGAAGGTGCTGTAGGAAAAGAGCATTGCCTTTTCTGAGAACGACGGTCAGACTCTGGGGTTTGTTCCACCCTAGATGACTCTCCTGCCTTTGTTTTTCCCTTCTCTCTCCTAGTGGCAGACCTAGTTTGTACCCGAGCAGAGGATTCTGGTGGGGGAGCTGCAGGACCAGGTACTACATGAGTAGATGACCCTTGCCCTATTCTTCTATTGGTAGACGCAATTTCTCCTTTCTTTTTCTGAGGCCGTAGGGTAAGTACCCTAGGGGGTTATGGAATTTGCAAGCTCTTTTGGGCAACGAATTGTTGCCAAGAGAGAGGTGAGACATCTCTCAAAGAGCGTTCAATCAATAATTTGATAAGGCCATGGTGAGCAACAAAATTATCTTTCCCTTGTTGGGTTCCGTGGGCACTTTGTTCTAGAAATTTTAATAGGAAATTCAGAACATTTACAACTAACACATGCCTCATATGACTTAATAATTTGAAATGATAAAAATGCAGGTAGGAGAAACGATCTTCACAGGTTAAATACTTGATTATGTAAGCAGCGTATTCTGAATACGGAGGAAACAATACCTGCTTGCATCCCTGCTTGGAGACTTCCAAAGGTCCATCAGTGGGTATTGAAAATTCATCCCTTGCAGCGGCAGCATCTGAAGAAAAATTTTCTCCAACGGCTGGAAGTCCAGTTACTTCAGCAATTCTGTCTTTAGTTGCAACAACCGTTAGAACCCATACAGTAGCTTCCCCTTCAGAAAGGGTTCTCAAAAATTCTCCAGTAGCCTCCTCATCAAAAGCATTTAAACTCAAGAAGTAGTTTAACCATCCATAGAGGCTGAATGCCTGGACTGTTTGAGGATTTTGCAATAACAATTCATGAGCTACAGGCTCATGTCGCACCAGCTGACCACCCATGTTCACAGTTTTCCCTTAGCTGAACTCAACTCCCTGTTGAAAATTCAAAAAATTTCCTCTCTGTTTCCCTTTCTGTTCTAGTTTTTTCTTCTGTCATGCTATCACATTTCTCTCTTTTCCAAAAATGAACTTTTTGAACAAGCAGATTTGATTGTATTTTACAAGAAAAACATGCAATAAAAAGGACATGCAATCATATTTGGAAAGTACCAGAAAAATAATAAAAAAAGGTTATTTGCGCAGTTATGGCAGCAGCGAAAAGACAGGTTTTAAAAGGTGGATTACCCCGTCCCCTACTTAGAGTATGACATGTGTCCTCACATGTACTAAAGAATAGGCAGAGATCGGGTAATAATGACTGGTACTTTCATAATAGTAAATAAATAGAATAAAATAAATCAAATATGCGATAACAAAAGATATGGCGTACCTTTGATAATTGTGTGTACGTGTGAAGAAAGATGATGGCATCCTCATGAATTGACAGTTGGGAATGATATAATAATTAAGGGTGATGCGGATGGATGAAGTGGATGGGTGACGTGGGCGGACGAGATGAAATGGATGGAATGGATGGATGGGATGGATGGATGAAAAATAAAGAAGTCAGATGTGGCAACAAGTGAGAATGGAGAAAAAGGGGTTTCCTTAGAAAGAAAACTTTTATTATGGGCATGCTTTTCAAAATTACGGTGAAGCTGCAGGAGAAAGGCTAAAGCCTTCAGCTACAGGAAGAGTAGTGGCGGGATCCTGAACGAACTGCTGCATGAATTCTTCTTTTGAGACTGGTTTATGGTACAACTAGAGTCGGTGGCCATTAACTAGCAATTTGAAATGGACTGGATCAATTGTTGCCAGCTGTATAGCTTCGTTGTCGAACAAATTCTCAACTTCATAGGGACCAAGCCAGTGTGTTGTGAGCTTACCTTGGTTTTCTTGATATCTGGAATCAGATAACAGAGCCCAATCACTAGCAGAAAATTGTTTGGTCTTGATGTGTTGATCATGCCATTTTTTTCTTTGCTGTTGGATCGCTTTTGTATGCTGCAAGGTAGCTTTTCTCATTTCGTCCAAAGCGTTTAGCTGCAGGAGATGTTCCTTCTATGCTTCAGATATTTCCATATTGAGTTCAAGAGCTGTCATCAAAGTTTTGTGCTCAAATTCTATGGGCAACATGGCTATTTTCCCATAAAGCAGCTCAAAAGGTGTAAATCTAGTTGTTGTCTTCCATGTAGTTCTGTAAGCCCAGACTGCTTCAGGAAGTCTACTGCTCCAATATTTTCTATGGAGCTACACTGTCTTTGTTAGGATCACCTCAATTTCCCTATTTGTAACCTCAGCCTAACCATTGGCTTGAGGGTGATAGGGGCTGGACTTCCTATGTTTGATTTTATAGTCATTCATTAGTGCGGTGATCAAATTGGAGGTGAACTAAGCTCCCTGATCAGTTACAAGCTCTCTGGGAACTCCAAATCTAGTGAAAATTTATTCATACAGAAATTCAGCAACCTTGTTATCTCGAGCATGAATCATAGCTTTTACCTCAACCCATTTTGTGACATAATCTGTATAAACTAGAATGTATGACTTGCCATTTGATGGTGGATCAATTGGTCCCACAAAATCCATTCCCCACTTATCAAAAGGGGTGACTATTACCTGTGGATATAGTGGCATTTCATCTAACTTGGTTGGTCTTCCCATACGTTGGCATCTGTCACATTTCCTTGTATAGGCCACAACATCCTTGTGTAACATTGGCCAGTAGTACCCTGTTGTAAGAACCTTCATTGATGTTCTCTTTGCTGCAAAATGTCCCCCACATGGTTCATCATGGAAAGCATGCAAGATATCATAGGTCTCATCTTCTCTTACACATCTTCGCATCATTTGATCAAGTCCAGTATAAAATAGACAATTTACAATTCATGAAAAGTTAAAACTTTTCTCTATTAACAATTTCTTTTCTTTTGGAGAAAAATGAGCTGGTATTTTGCTAGCTGCTAGACAATTGGCAATGTCTGCATACCATGGAGTATGTGTAGCAATGGAAAACAAGTGTTCATCTGGGAATCTATCATCAATGACCTCATGTTCAGCAGGTGCATCTATTTGAAGTCTTGATAAAAAGTCAGCCACAACATTAGCTCTTCTTGGTTTATCAATGATTGTAATGTCAAATTCTTGTAACAACAGGAGCCATCTTGCTAATCTACCAGAGATGGCAGGTTTGTTCATCAAATACCTGATTGTTGCATGGTCAGTGTGGACGAATATCTGATAACTTGTGACATAATGCCTAAATTTATTCAAAGCATATACTATTGCGAGCAATTCCTTTTTGTAACAGTATAGTTTAGCTCAAGACTTTGAAGGTTCTTGCTGATAAAGTAGATAACATGCTCAATTGAATTTTCTTTTTGACTTAAGACTGCTCCTATACCAAAATCAGAGGCATCAGCATGTATGTGAAAAGGAAAATTCCATTTCGGACCTTGAAGAACAGGGGCTTTAGTAAGCAAGTCCTTTAGTTGCAGAAATGATTTTTCACAAGCCTCTGTCTACTCAAATTGAAAATCCTTAGTTAATAAGGCATAAAGTGGACTGAAAATTTTACTGAAATCTTTTATAAACCTTCTATAATACCCTACATGGCCAAGGAAGCTTCTGACATCCTTTTGTTTTGCAGGAGTTTGTAAATTCAGGATAACTTCAATTTTAGCAGGGTCAACCTAAATTCCATTCTTGGAAATATGATGGCCTAGAACAATACCTTCTTCCATCACTAGAAAAAAATTTCACTGTTTAGATACAAATTTTGCTCTCTGCACCTTTTCAACACTTTTTCTAAATTCACCAGTGCTTCTTCAAATGTAACTCCATAGGTAGTGAAATCATCCATATAAATCTCCATACAGTCATGAGATACATCAGCAAAGATACCAATTACTGCTCTCTAAAATGTTGCTGACACATTGCATAGACCAAAAGGAAAGACTGAGTAAGCAAATGTTCCCCAAGGACAAGTAAAAGTGGTCTTATCTTGATCTTCAGGGGCAATTTTTATTTGATTATACCCATTGTAACCATCCAAAAAGGAAAAATAACTTTTTCCAGACAGTGAGTCTAGTACTTGGTCTACAAATGGTAATGGAAAGTGATTTTTTTTAGTGGCAGTGTTCAACTCTCTGTAATCTACACACACTCTCCATTTTCCACCTTTCTTAGGGACAATAACTAATGGAGATACCTATTGACTATCAGAAATTGGGTAAATAAAACCAACATTAAGCAGCTTTTGAAGCTCATTTTTAACTATTTCTTTAAGTGTTGGGTTTACTCTTCTTTGAGGCTGCCTGATTGGTAAACAATCTTCTTTGATATAGATCATGTGAGTACAAATTCGAGGATCTATTCCTTGCATGTCCCCATATTCCCATGCAAAAACTTTATGCTGATCTTGTAGCATTTTTAATAAGACAGCCTATTGAGATTGTGACAGCTTGCTATTGATGTTCAAACAGTGACCTGGAGACAATTCTATCTACTTAGTGAGATTACTCATAGAATCTACAGGTGATGTTTGTACCTCTTGTGGAAGCAAGTTATGGAAAATTGCAGGAAGTTTAGGCAGCAAACTTTCAGAATTTAGTTGCTGCAGGAAACATTGTAGATGACTACTATTTAGATCAGATGAACTACCCGTATCAGAGTTAAACTGCAGAATTTAAAAAAATAAGGCATCCTCATTCTGAAGTTGTGAGAATGGATCATTTTAAAGCATCATTAATTGAACCAACAAATTGGCTTCTTCAGTTTCTTCCCCCACATCTGGCCAAACAGGTTGGGACAAATCTGGTTGAGGTCTAGCAGGCGGATACAAAGCCAATTTTTTTGTGGACTGTCCATCAGAAATGGTCATATCTCCATAATGACATCCTATAAAAGCATCAGCAGTGGCTAACCATGGTCTACCAGGGATAACTGGATACCCACCTAAAGTTTCCTTAACTGATAATATTGTGAAATCAGCTGGATACTCCCAAGATTCAAGAGTGACAATTACATCTTCCACCAGCCCATCAGGTTTAACTGTGGAGCTATCTGCAAGCTGTAGAACTGTAGGTGTAGACCTAATGTTTAGAATGTTCAAGGAGTCCTTAGTATGCTTTTTCATGACATTAATGGCAGCACCTAAGTCAATAAAAATATTTTTGACAATTTGGCCATTTATATGTATTTGCACTACAGGACTTCCAGGGTCAACATACTTTGGAATGACTACATTTCCCAACATTATATCAGCCAATTTCCCTAAGACATGAATTGTTTGGGGATCCTTTTTCTTCTGTCCAGGCTTCTTCAAACAGGCCTCTTTAATAGCTTTTCTAAAAATGGGAACATCTTTAATAGCTTCAAATAAGGGGATTTGAATTTGTACATTCTTGAGCTAATCCAAAATGTCAAAAGTGGGTTCTTCCATGGATTTAGATGCAGTACTTTGCAACCTCTAAGGAAAAGGTGGTTTTTCTTGACTTTGCAAAACAGACTCCTTAGAAACTGTATCAGTTATAGGCATATCCTCAATAGGAACAACAGGTGCAGTAGATTCTTCAAGGGGAGAATCTGGTATTTCAGTAATTAGAGGTGGTTGTGGAGCAGGTAGAGTGGTTCCAGATCTCAAATAGATATCATTAACATTTAAGGCATAAGCTTGATATTGGTTGGCTTCGGCAAGATACGTAGGTTGTTGTGGCTGTTGTTGTTGCTTATTATTGGGATTTGGCAATGGCTGGGCATGCATAGGCGTTTGCTTTGGAGGGCCAAGATTTGTGGCAGTTGCTTTAGGAGGTGGCATGAGGGCCTGTGGTTGTGGCTGTGGAAGCTGCAGGAACCCAGGGGACTAGTTTTTCCATTGCTGAGGACCTCTCCATTGAGGATTTTGTTGCCAATTACCTGGAGGTGGGGTCCATTGTCCTTGTGGCTACTGCCAACCTCCTTGAGGAGATTGCCATTGCGGGGTCTAATAATTAGGCCAACTTGGTTGAGATGTATTCCAAGGTGGTGGTGGTCCATATGTAGGTTGCCATTTGTTATTATAGCTAGAATAAGGATTACAAAAAGTCAAAGGATCTTGAGGCATACCTTGTCTTTGAGCCCATGGTCTCCTTTGTGCAACAAAGAACACTTGATCATCATCACCTTCTACTGGCTTAAAGTTAGTAGGTAATTGCTTAGCTTCCAGATTAGCCACCATCTTGCATCTGCAGTCACATTTCTTCTATCTACAGTATGGACAGAACTCGACCAAAACTACCTCGGCTGCCTCATGTTTCTTCTGAGCTTCCATAGTGTCCAGTTGTGTAGCCATATTATTAATAATATCCTACTTGAAGTCAGATAGGAAATTTGTTATCTCCATCCAGGAAACTCCACCTGAAGAAGACTTCCCCACTGTAGCATGATGACCTCGACCTTTCTTAACTATTGCTCGAGAGTAGTTAAGACATATTTTCTTTATATCATCCCAAGGTAGTTGGGTTATATCACCTCCTCCCATCAGGTCTAGAGCATCTATACAGGCATCACTTATTCCCCTTAGAAAGAGCAGTTTTTGAGAGTCTTCATTAAGAGTATGATTTGAGTTCCTTTTCAAGGAAAACAAAAATCTTGAGATATAATCTTCTAGACTTTCATCCTCCTACTGGATTCGGAATATGTCATCACCTTTACTAGCACTCTTACAATATTCCTTATATTTCTCAAAGAATTTTGTTTGCATGGCTGCCCAATTGTCAACAACACCTCTTCCCAGACTCATGAACCATTTGAGAGCTCTCTCCTTCAAAGTAGAAGGAAACAGCTTCAGTTTGTGAGCATCTGAATTGTAGTCATAACTGTGACAAAGGACACCAAACTCAAACAGAAAAGTTTATAGGTCCTCCATAACTAGGCCGTAGAACTTGGGAAGCAAGGAAGAAGGAATATTTTTAAGATTGTCAGTATCTCACTGGGGAACAATGGGAAACTCAAAAGCAGGCGGTGGATTAGGTGGATTATTTTCCATATTTGCTTGCTGGAATAACATAGCAAATGGATTTTCCTCAGGTTCTTCGTCAGCTAGGTTAAATGGTAGTTCAACAAACAGGTTTTCAGGGAGAAACCTTCCCAGTGCATCTCTTATTCTTCTATGCATGCAATACAATGAATGGTGGTTTGAAATATTTTGAAATTTTTTGACTAACAGACTAAAGTAATGCTAAAAATGACTTTTGAAAAATTCTTAGCTTGATGCCTTCCCCGGCAACGACGCCAAAAATGGCCGTGCCCACAAAAGGATATGATAATCACAGTAAAACCTTTCCTGGGAATTGGACATTCCAACAGGTGACTAATATCTTTCTATGGACGTTCATTTACTTGTCAAACCAGGGAATGTATACTTTAAATGGTGCAACACTATATATGCACTAAGAACTAGTTTCGGTCACAACTTAACAGAAATAAATACCTAGAAAGAATTCTATCTACGCTATAGGAAAGTAATGCAAAGTTCTTTTAACTCAACCATGATTTGACTAAAACAGAAACCATAACAACTACGACTGAAACACAAACTATGAACTGGCCTTATGCTGCAAGAACAGGCACATGGATGGATTCCCTATGCTACAGGAGCAATACAAGAATGAGTTTGTATGGAAACTTCAAAGATGAAAGCTAACTAATGATCAACAGAAAAGAACAGCTAACTAACTAGCTACAGATACTTACTAAGTGGGCCCCCTTAGCAAGCATCTAATGATTACGCAAGTGTTGAACTCAGAACTTCATCAAAATTTATTCATGAAAATAGAATGATATACATTACTTTGTTGATATGGAAACTAACAACAAACTTTGTCTCTTGTCATACAGATTCTGCTTTTCATTATTATCATACTGACTCTTACAAGATATCTGCTATCTCTCTATCACTATGCTTCTATCTTACTTCTAACTATCATCTCCTTCCTCACTTGCGCAGGAGGAGTACTTTATTTAAAATCAGGAGAACAACTAACTAACTAACCCTATCAAAGAAAGACGTGGAAGTAAAGTGTATCCCAAAATCAAGGAACAGACTTCATAAATGAATTTATCCGTTCAACCCGATCCAGAGAGAATCTAGCACTCCACTCTTTCCATATTGACAGTCATTAAAAATATTTCCCAACGGTTTCGGTCAAAGAGTCTTCGCCAGAGCTTCCTCGAAGTCATGCAGGAAATGGACTTTACTGCAAGGCCGAGATCAGCTGCGCTTGACTCGATCATACTTTCTTCAACAACCTATGAAACACAAGGTAACAGATGCAAAAAAAAAGGCGCATGGCACATACACAATATCCATTCATTAATCACATATTTAAATCTATTTTATCATTCAAAAAGTATATGCAATATACCAGTCATTTAGGGAGTCAACAGGGCAATAAATGTAGTCAAGTCAACACAATAGACTGTAGGAATATGAAAATATTTTGCTATAGGATATCCCAATAAAAGGTTCCAAAAGAGTTTAAACAACCATGAATATCAAAAGTAAAGGTATTAAAAGTTCATCATAATATCCAAACTATGAGCACATTTTGGGCTCATCAAAGGTCACACTTCCTAGGAGATGAATACTAGATCATTACTAAAAAGGGGCCATTTGTTCTACAAACAATGAGAAGGGGGCTATGTACCCCCCTTAAAATTTTAGTGTACTTTCCACACCAATGTTTTAAGGAGATACAAAGGGATCCATTTCTAGAAGGAATGCACCTAACATAAGGATACCTAACCCCATGCTCCCAGGTGTAGAGAAAAAGATGAGCGAAGATTGATTATGATATGCTACTCCTTTCCAGATGAAATATGATTATATAAAGCCTAGTTTTGTATCCCCATGAATGGTAGTGAGTATGTTATGCTACAACAAATACCACATGGAAAGGAGTAGCAAGAAATGATATTTGTCTCTTGTATGATTAAGTGAAGGTGTTTTTGATGTGTTTATTATTTTTTAAGGATAATAATGAAGACCTCTAGTTGTTTCTTGCATGTTGGGGTCTATGGGGACATGAATACCTTGTTCTTTTACACCAGATACTTTTCCATTATAGTCGAATTCTTTCAAAAATTTATAACATCTTCCATAAATGGCTTCCATTTATTTAGAAGAAGGTGGTTTTTCATAATCATCTGCATCATAAATGGATATGTAATTTTTTTTTTCTCTTTGCGAGGAGTTGTGGATTTTTTTGATGATCCAATGATAGATTATGTTAATACCATTTCTGCTTCTTTCTCTTTTCCAAATTTTGATTGCATAATCTTGTATTCCCACATGAATGTAGGTTTGAAATCTAATGATCCCCGTTCATCATCCAACAACTTTTTCATAGACAAAATTCACTCATCTTTGTCTTCAATTTGTAAAGGTTCCACTTTTGTAGTTGATGTCAATGTTATAAGAGTTTTCTTTATTCCTGTTTCAGTTTGTAAATAATTTTCATATTTTGGAGCAACTTTCATTATGTAAACCATATTGTTGTAAGTTTAATTCATTAGATGATTAAGCATTTAAGGAACTTGTTTCCTTTCATGAATCCATGGTCCACCCAAGAAAATACTATATGATAGGTCATGAGGCATGAAATAGATGGGAGTTTGCAACATAACCTCACCAACCTTGATAGGTAGTGTTATTACACCAAGTGGTTCTCTTCTGACATTATAAAAACCATGGATAGATAAAGTATCTAATTGAATTTTGGTCTTATTTTCTCCAATTCTATCCAAAAGGTTCACACTACAAACATTAAGCCCCAAACCATTTCCAGTAAGGGTAGGCCTAAATTTCCAACCTTGTTAATAATAACCATGAACATCAAGGAAGCATTTTGAATCATGCCATGATAAGTAGGTGATTTTTGAATCAAATCCCATAAAGAAATATTGGTTGGGGTATTATGAATTTGTTCCACAAGATCATACTCATTTCCATTATATTTAGGTAAATGAGGGGCACTAGGTAAATCAGGTTGTTGGAGTAGTGTCGATGAGAGAATGGATTGTATTTTTTTTTACTTATTATTTCTAGTGTTATATGTGTGAGAAACTATGTGATAAATTGATCACTGCAACACATGATTAATAATGAGGTTTATGAAGTCCTATAATGAGAGGTGACTTAGGAGGTCCAATAATTAGAGGATATCTAATGCCAATTATGCATTCATAACCTCAGTGGATTTAACTTCTTGTTGATGATCTTCTATCGAGGGGTGATATAATCTCACTTTAGCATATTCATCTATGTAATCCATCTTACTGTAATTTGAAAGAAATGTGCAATGATTCCATCCTCTTGTGCCATATGTAGTATCTTCCCAAATAGGAGAAGTTTTGGGAGAGAAACAAAGAATATTCTCATGATGCTCAACAGTTGGATCATCTAACACCAAGATACCTTCTTCACAAGTAGGTGAGGTATCGGGATAATAAAAACTATGATTGTCATGACCATCCATGATTTCAACCTCTTGTACAAAAAAATTCTCATAAGTGGGTGAGATGTTGGGAGATGAATGAAGATTACATGAAGTGATATTAATAAATGTGTCAATGATTTCATTCTCTTGCACCAATATACTCTCACAATTATGAGAGATATTAGGAAAATGACTAATATTCTTGTCAATGAGTTCATTTTGTTTCCTTAGATTGTAATCATAAGTAGGGAAAGTATAATTATACTTGAGTCATGTGTTACCATATCAAAACCACATATTTGAAAAGGAAACATGTTGATACTTTCCTTATGGATCAAATGATCAAAATTCGATAGGTCTAAAAACAAAATTCAAAAATAGACATCAGATTTGGATAGAGGACACTAAGAGAGCTTTGTCATAGAAATTCAAGCCTAAAAATTAGCACAAAAAAGGCACCGAGGGTGTCTATGTCCTGGATAGGGTTTCAAAAAATTCAAAGTTTGATTGTGTAATACTATTTAAAGATTCCAAATTTGTGTGCAAATAGGTCTAACAATAAATATTCTTATTGAATTTTATCAATTTATGCCAATGTAATTCAAAATACATGTGTATAACAATGTTGAAAATGTTTGAACAACAAATGAGAATTTTGAATACAATTTTTAGATCTAAGATACAATAATTGAATGATTCTAAGATGTAGAATTTTTAGAATGATGATGTGATACAATTGTGAATCTCATGAAAATTTTAAAACACTGAGTTTACCTAGTGAAACATAGAAAAATGGGGCTATGATATGACCCTATTCTTCATGATTTTATTCAAGAAGGGTATGTGTAGGATCATCATGGAAAAAACAGGCCCTTAAGTGGCAAAAAATTTAGAAAAAACAGAGTTAGGTAACTTGACGTAAAATTTGAATTAGTTATCTATATTATTTCAAAAATATGTAAAAATAGAATCTAAACCAAATTGAATGTAGTTTCTAAACTACTAGGTTTATTTAAAGAAAAGAAAAATCTATTTGGTAAAAATTTGAAATTTCAATGCAGTAGTACTTAAATTTCAGCGAAAAAATAAGAAGTAGGTGTTTTTCTGACCACCCTAACCACAATAAAATGATAATATTTTTTAATAATATTTTAGATATAAGTAGAGGACTCATGTTCGGATGTGATGCATATATTTTTGTAATTTTTTCTAGGTAAATAATTAATTATGATTTTTTTATTACAAATTTTAAAAAATATAAAAAATTGTATGTATGACCACCTTAACTTGTTCAAAACTTCATGAAATTCAATTTTTTTTTTCCTATAGTATGTGAAGCATAGAATGTGACACATGTTTGATTCAAAAAATGTGATATTGTTTGAAAGTCTATAGATGTTTTCAATCAGCCTATCAATCAGGACTTTAGTCATAATTCAAATAGAAAATGAATAATAATTATTTATTAAATTCAAAGTAAAGGATAATTTATATTGGTGGAAAGCTAAGAATCTCCTTTAAAAATCCTTTTCATTTCATCAATTTTAGGTAAAAAAAAAAGTCGCCAGCCACATACCCTACAAATACCCATCATATTGCCACTTTTTGGCCCATCATGATCCTGCACATACCCAAAAATGACATCCAGACCATGGAGTAACTATCAACCCAAGAGGTGAGTCAAATCAAGGTTTGAGTCTTGCAATTTCTCCTTTATGCAAGGATGGTCATGTGAGCCAAACAACACTTTGGTGAGAAGAATTTAAACTAGAAAAACAACTCTAATTCTAGGTCTACAAAATGTAATTAAGAGATCTATCATAAAATATAGGGAAATAGCGAATCTTGAGGAAAAATAAAGAGTAAGGAATGTTGTGCACCTATTCAAATTTGCTGATTTTGCAACCCTAACACTGATTCATTCACTAGGTGGTGAATGGATCCTAGTATACTTTCCTAGGATGCTCTAAATTAGAAATTGTAGCTTGTGAACTTTAAAAATGTGCTACCCTTGAAACCCTAATAGGGACTCATTCACCAGGTGGTGAATGGATCTTGGTAGGATCTTCTAGAAAACTCTAAATCTGATCTTGAAGTTCTAGACCTACAATTCCCTCCTACAACTTGAAATCCCTGCTTTCGGATCTGAATCTGCCAATAATCTACAAAAATAATCTTGATGTTTGTTGGTGGATAGGGGTTTTCCTCAGTAAAACCCCAAGTTTGGTAATTGAAAATTTATGATAAATTAAAATATGAAACATGGAATGTGCATGCAATCCTTACCTTAAGTGTGTCTAAGATTAAGATCTCTTATGATGAAAAGAAACCCTACCAAATTGTGTTAGAATAGGATCCTAGGATGAACATGAACAATGCAAAAGACCTACTTTAGGAGATCCCAAATCCCCTTAATAAGACACAAATATGAATATACCTCTCTCTAGACTGAAAATAGAACTATCATAGAAGATGGAATCAATTAGGAAACAAGTCATTAGGCTTCGTTGAATCTCATGGTGCTTCTTGCAAAACATAGAATCCATCATGATTCTCCATAGGCATTTATCATCACGTCTTCAATAATTCTTAATCTTTGACAACAAAAGGAGCTTGAAGACCTACAAAAACACTATAATGCTACTCCAACACTTCATGCTTGCTTGATCTCATGAAAACTATTTCTCTCAATCTAGTTTTAGTTGAAACTTAATGAAATAACCTTGTATTTATACATAACTTAAGATGAATTCTTGAAATTCAAATATCACAAGCTGAGATCAAATCTAGGATTTGAAATCATTAAAATCTTGCTAAAACCATATTTAAAAGAGGGGTCCTAGGTCTAAGTGAGGAACCATTCACCATGTGGCGAATGGGTCCTAGCTCACTTAGCTAGGACACACTTCGGAGATTGTGAAATTTTATGTGAAAATAGGGTCCTAGGACCTAGTGAGGACCCATTTTCCAATTGGCGAATGGGTCCTAGGTCACTAACCTAGGACACACACCTTCCAAAATTAACTATTGTGTAATATCATTTATGAATGTCTAGTTTTATCTCTCAGAATTTGCATTTAATTAGGCTTGGATTTGAATTAAAGGGGCCAGTTAAGCTCAAATTAATCTTAATTAATTAATAAATCCCTAGATTAGTGTGAAATTTTAAAGATACACTTTACAACACCCTAAATAAGCCACCATTAATTCCATTTTATTAAGAAGGGTCCTAAACATAATGTGAATGTGTGAAACACATTACAACACTAAATCAAGGCAACATTACATTCATTTTAATTTATTAATTATTCCCAAATTAAGTGTGAAAAATGGATACTTTTTTCTACACTACAATTAGCCCCCACTTTAGTGGCCATACGATACTATGTGCATATGCAAGCTAAAGGAAATAAAACTTCTATAAAAAGGATACTCATATGGATTCATTAGGGAGAATGAAGCCCCCATTGTAGTCACCTACAAAACCTCAATGTTAAGGACCACATCATGCAACACAAGCTCATTAGTCATTCAACAATCCTCTTATCAATATTCTATAGAGAATTGAATTAGAGGTTAGATGTATGCCCCCCTAATTTCACTTTCTTTATGAAGGTTGAATCAGGGTGAACACAAAACCACATCAAATTACTTAAGCCATATCATATGTTATTTCCAAGTACCATACCACATAGCAATAGACATTTGATGAGACCAGGAGAAAAATTATGAATCCAATGCAACAAACAACATCAAAAACAAAGTACTCTAGCCCCCAATATGCTAATTTGAATGAAACTCCCTTAAAATGAAATAAGCTTTATTTACTAGGGTTTACTATATACTAATGAAAATGATACTTTTTACTATTCATTTATCATTTACCATTTTTCAAATTACCTTGGTGTAGAGTGATCTAGGATGCTAAGTTGATGGAACTACAAGCCCCCTAGACTCAATGTTGTTCACAATGAGGTTGCACTAGGTGCATTTCTATAGACAGTGAGTGGATTCTACTCTACTTTTTTGTCATTTCCATGCATTTACTATACCTTTTTACATATTTTTAGTATTTTTCGGACCTTGGAAAATATTGGCACAAAGCATCAATCTTTTTTGCAAAGTGTCCATTGCTAGTGCAAAGTGTCCTAGACCCCCCGTCCAAAAGTGGCATAAATTTCTGCATTGGCCTTAAAGCATCCTAGAGCAACTCTAGTGTTATTTAATTGATAAATTTAGCATTTATTTGATGTATTTTGTTATTTTATATTCCTCCTCGAGCCTAACAACACCTCGAAGGGAAATGGTTTTGTTTCCTTCGAGAGTTGATCACACGACTATTAGAGGAGGAGAGGAGCCTTGTACATGAAATAGGATTGTTTATGGTATACCTCATGCCACCTATGAACACCAAACCTACAATAATCTAACACAAGATAAAAAAAAACTAGTTAATGATGTTAGAAATCCAAATCTAGTATTCCCTATGAAATTCTTAGCTAAATCAAGATGAAAACATGAAAATAAGAACATAAACCACAAAAAGAGAACATGCAATCAACTAAAGATAGTTAAACCTTCATCCCATAGGGGGATTGGTGCTCCTTTGATGTGGAAAGAAGCCCTTTCCCAATCCTAAATGATAAGCTTCAATGGTGTTTTTCATCCCAAGTGCATGAATTAACTCCATATGATGATAAACTAGCTATGGTATGATGAACAATAGTTGAAATTTTCTATAATAAGAATGCTTCAAGTTGTGGATCCATATTGTGTAGAGGAGGCCTCTATTTATAAAACTCAAGGGTTGAAGAATGAGAGAAATTGGTGAATGTTGGATAAAAGAGGAGGCAATGACGATGTGGCACTTGTCACAATTATATTGGGTGAGGGTGGAGCATATTTTGGGGAATGTGTTGAGTAAAGGAGGATGTAAGAGGAATAAATGAGAATGGTTGAGGATTTAAAATGTTGTAAGAAGAATTGAATGAATGTGGTTGAAGATTTGAAAGGATGTGAGAGGACTTATAGAAGATGTAAGAGGATTTAATGAATGTGTAAAAGGCTTTTTGAAAACTTTGGAGGGAGATTGAATGAAGAGGTGGTTGGGAGGAATATTCCTTGGAATATGTCATTGTGAGGATAAATAGAGGAATTAGATAATTAAAAGAAATCATTTTCATGTGCAACCTGGTTAGTTGACCATGGGTTGATTTAAATTTTGAGGAGTTAAAAGTTGGAGGATTTATTAATGATGATTAGAAAGTGATTTAGAGTCAATTAATTCAAAATTAATTAACTTAGATGAGTTAGGGGATTGTGACATTTGATTTGATTTATTTAATCAAATGAGAGGACTTTGGGAGGATTTAATTAATTTTTTTGATTTAATTAAATATGATGAACATTAGTCAGTAGAAGGGTGAATTAATCTAATAAAATTAATTATTTGATTAATAGCTGAAATTGTTGAATTTACCTAAATAATGTTGATTATTTAATTAATTGGTTGGTTCAAAGTGATTTAGGAGGAAATGGTGTTAATTAATCAAAATCAAATGCATAGTATCAATCAAGACTTTTTAAGTGTCTACATTTTTTCCCTCTTTGAAGCAAGGTACTTGTTCCATTGGTTCAAATAATAACACTGCCTGATATCAATTTTTTTAATTTTTTTTTCAGATGCCCCACTACTACCCTAGTGAAATAAATTATGTTGCTACACTGCCCCATCGAGAGATTTGGAAAAAAATTAAATTTTGGGTTGAGCTCATGATAAAGATGCAACAAGGATTTAGGCATAGAAAATGGCCCACGAGATGCGAAAATGAGCTCATGATGATGAAAATAATTCAAAATAGGCTTCATTAGGGAAAAAAATATTAATGGGCTCAAAAACCCTAAAAATACCCTTAAAAACCCTAAAAATTTAGCATAAATAGGGATGAAGGGGTCATTTCCAAATCATTTGCACACTCAACCTTCTAGATTTCTTGAGATTTTGCTCTGAGGTGCTGATGGAATGGTGGCTCGTGTGATTCCTACACATCAGATGGAGTGGGTTCAAGAGTTCTAGCGGCCTCAAGATGCAAGACCCCCTATACGCCTTTCAAAACTTTTCTCATTTTTCTTATTTTAAGTGAATTTATTAGGGTCCAAATAGATCACCCAAAAACAACTAGATCAAGGGTGTCACAAATGTTATGGTTAGTGTGGTTTTTGTCAATGTCGACACACCTTTGTAGGATAGTGTCATGTGGCACTTCAAGTTCCTAGGGTCATGAAAAATATGTCGACCTACCAATGCAGGATTGCATCGTGTGAACCTAAAAGAGTCCAATGTCACCAAGAAATGTTGATTCACCTTTATGATATGGCACCGCTCATGAATATAGCATTTCCTTTCTGAAAATTCAGAGAGCCACCTTTGCAAAATTTGACTCATCTTTGCTTTTGAGGAATTTTTAATTTTTGAAAATGTCATAGGTTGATTAAATTTGACGTTCTAGGAAGTTTGGATGAAAGAGGTCCTTTGAGTACTTCACTTGAAGGAGCACAAAGGGCGGATATTGCACCAAGCGAGGCATTTATTAGATGATGCATTATTTTTCTTGGGTTTGATTGGATTCAGGCACATGGCATAGATGCTCAAGGTTAGGACACACTTAGCGATGATGACAACCTTGGTTGAGAGATGGCAGAGAAAGACTTTATCATTCTATCTAATGACTTGAGAGGCCACAATGACCATGGAGGATGTATGGTGGTTCATGTGGATCCCCATACATGGCGAGCGCATTATCTATGATGTCAAGGCCAATGGCGACATGATATTATAGTTGTTTAGGTTTGATCATTATGAGGTAGACAATGTGAAGATTGACCTTCCCTGATATGAGGGGATTGCTCCAAATTTGACCTTATTTGTCGAAGCACTGATCTCGAGAGTTCGCATTACCAATAGATGAGCTAAAGGCTACAACATTGGATGGGGCATCATCTTGTCAAGGATGATGGAGGAGATGACCTTCTATTCCTATGGGCGAATTATCCTAACCTCATTGTATCATGACATGCACAAGGTTGTGTATTGTGGGGCCCACAGCATTGGGGCAATAGTGATACTTCTTCATGTCTAGGCCTATGAGCACATAGTTGTACTGAGGCTGATGATTGTAGATGTTTAGACAGATCGTGACAATCTAGCAGTCTACAGATATGGGGGTATGAATACCCTCCACTTCAAAGGCATTACAGGCATCCCACACTAAAGGTGAGTGATTGATGAGGTGACAGTTTTCTAATGGAGACCTTGGCTCCATTATCATAGGTGGCATGATGATGATGCCTATTTATTTTACTACCACCAAACCAGGTACATGTAGGGCCATGGGAATCATATGATCAAATGATACCTTCTTGACAGTGTTGCTCAATAGTTCAGGGAGGTGTAGGATGCACCTAACTTGGCATGCAAAGCTATTTTTGCATGAAGAGCTTGAGAGACAGCCTGGGGGTAGTAGATCCAGCCTCAATTAGCTATTGATTTGACTTTAGATAGTTTTTGGTGCAACCTTGGGTGTATTTTGATGGTCCTGCAGATGTAGACACTACACAGGCATATGATGCATAATGGTAGGCCCACACACCTATTAGATTGACTTTACCAATTGTGCCAACAGTAGGTAGGGGATGGGTTAGAGGACCCTAGATAGGACAAGTTCCATAGTAGCCAACTCAGTATCCTTAGGATGGATAGGATAGATAGGATGAACATGTGGGGCACGGTGGTCATGATGGATAGGTGCCACCTTTTGTATAACCATTTGCATAGAGGGTACCTCAGTAGCCATCACCAGGTCCTAATCCTAAGGACAGACATATAGCAGTGTTGTAGGCATAGGTTCAAGTGTTGAGAGGGTAGTTGTAGTAGGCATAGGCCCAAATACATACCTTGATCCAAGAGAGGGATTAGGTGAGATAGGAGGTGGTGTACGAGCACCAACAGAGGTAGGATATAGACCTTAGTCTGGCTCAAGAGAAGATATGTTGTGAGTAGCTAGAGGCAGCAAAACAGTAAGCATAGGGATAGGCGATAGTCCCAATAGAGATGTATGGATAGGTGATATAGTAGGCATTGTACTATAGATTATTATATTATAGAGCTTGTCCACAAGAGTGGCGGGAGCTAGAATTCTCCCACATCAATTAGGTTGCTCCAAGCAGGTCTTGCCGGACACATTGGAGACCATCGTCTCACAATCAAAGCCTAGGAAGCCACCATATAGTGACACAAAGCGAGGGGAGATCAAGGCACAAATAGTGCTTTAGAAACTTTTGATGTACAACTATTTATGATGTGTATACATTCATTGGCTGAGTTTTGATTAGCCTCTTGTATATTCTAATGATGAAATTATATATCTGATTCGATTGTATCATGACATTCAACTTTTTTGATATATAGTGGCTTGGATTAATGATGTGATGTGATTTTATTTATTTATGTGTTATGGATGTATGGATGCATATGGATGAATGCATTTAATGATCATGTTATGATGCTTTATGTTTTATGATGCATGTGATGTTATCGATGTATGATATGTATGCACATGTATAATGGATTTATGTGGATGTACTTTTATGTGATGAATGATAATGATGTTATTTGTTGCTTAGAATAACCAATCTATATTATGCTGATGATAATGCACGTGAGACAGATGCAATGTAATGATATGTTTATTTATTTTTCTATGTGGTATATGATGATGCAAGATGTGATGATTTCTAAGATCCTTATATGGTTATGCAATGGATGATAATGCAAATGTGTTGTTTATGAGATGCTTATAATAACAAATCTATATTATGCTAAACATCCTGAATGATATGCAATGTATGATGGATGATGTTTTTTGTTATGATGATATCTATAAAATGAAGTATGTTGATAGTTTTTGGATGTAGGATGGATGCAAATAGATTTTATTTGAATATCATGATACCGTGTTAGTATGTGGATAAGATAAAAGAAAGAGTGATTAACCCTTGAGTCTGAGAATATGTAGAAGTCCAACAAGTTCATGAGTCATTCAAACTTTATTAGATTGATGATGATGATTTGTTGCTTATCAAGGATTGGGGATATAAATAGTATTACTTTCCTTATGTTTGATAACACAAACATATATGATTCATCTAGGTATGGATAACCAGGATGGCATTGTGCCTAGTGAGATGGATTTTGAATCAACAATCAGATAGGAGTATCCTTGTTCACACTTGGTATACAAAACCTTGTTAGAGTGCACTTTAGATATTTCAAACATCTCAGACCAAAACAAGAGAGGTAAAACCTACCAATGTAATAGTCAACAAGATATCCAAAACATCCTCCCTACACACCAAATGAGATTAGCATGACCAAGGTTATATTACAAGAATATCCAAAAAGCACATTAGACAAAAGATAATGATCAATTCCCTATTCCTTTCTCTCTAAATATTTTTAGATTAGACATCAACAAGAGGTCATTGGAATGAGCACAATAAGATAAATCAAAAGAAAAGATCAAGTAAACAAACAAGATAATTTTCTTCATACTTCTAGCCATGACTAACTACGGTGATGCCTGATGTTGATGTCCATTGAAGGAAGGATGCATCTTAGGACATGATGTTATCAGATTATTTTGGGATTAACTAGATGATAGGCTATTGATACCAAGAGTTGACCAACTTGTTTACCTATTGACCTTAGACTTAAGACGCTAATGTTTGAGTTTTCACTTTTAATTTGTTATACTTGTTTCTAGTTGCTTTACCAAAGGTTGAAGGTGATGATTGTTTTATTGTGAGTGGATGTTTATTATGGGTGAATGTGAAATGGGATGGATGATTTTGGGTTTTTTTATTTTTTTGGTATTTTGAAATGTTTTGAGGCTATTTCTGGATGTTCGAGATGTTTTACAAGTGTTTTGATTTTAAAATTTTCCAATTTTTTTTTGTTTTCTAATATTTTGACCAAGAACCTAACCTAAAGACCTATCCTAGGGGCTTTGGGGGATGATCAAAGATTATCCTTGCCTATGTTATACATGCATAGATCACATAGTTTGACTAACACAAACTCATTTATTGATGAGAAAATATGAACATGTGGATTGTCGGTTTATTATGATGGACACCTAAAGGACTAACCTAATGTCTTGGGGGCCAATCAAAGATTAGCCTTGCCTACTTCAAGCTCATAGATGATGTAGTTCAACATGATGACTATTTTTTTGACCTTTTTTTAATGTTTTTGACGTGTTTTTGGATTTTGGATGTTCTAGATGTTTTTGATTTTCTGGGTTTATGAATGTTTTTACATTTTCTGAAGATTAAGGAAGATTTCAAGAATATACACGAATCTAATCTGATGTAGGTATAAGGACATGCCCCCAACATGATGCGATAGACTACCCTAATATAGGTAGGAAAAACTAACCTTAAGAATGTGCCAAGTAGTTATAAAAGGGAACATGATACCGACACAGGATCAAGCTATGATACAGATGCAAATGGGTGATGAAAGAAAAATGGAATGTGATGGGTGAATGCGATGGTAGGTGATGCAAAACAAGCCAAAGATTCCATGATGGATGGAAAATGCTTATTTACACAAGGTGCCTGATTGCCAATTTTTCACCAAGATACTTGCCCAAAGTGCCACCAAACTGGTTTCACTAGAGGGCAATTTTTTTCTGATTTTTTCTGATTTTTATATTTTTATATTTTTTTGTATTTTTGGATTCATACCCAACAAGCTTAGCCATAAAGATTTTTGAGATGGGAGTTGTTGATGGGATTCTGCAGAGCGTTCCCTTCTAGCGTGGATAGTTGATATGCTCCTGACTGGTAGCTTGTCATGACAATGAAGGGTCCCAACGATTTGGGTTCAAACTTTCCTTTGTTGTCTAGATTTGGCACATTTTTCTAATTTTCCTTCAACACAAGGTCTCTGACATGGAAGGATTGACGCTTGATCTTCTTATTATAGCTCCTTTTGAGACAGTTCTAGTAAACTTGCAGGTGGTTCAAACCATCCATGTGTCGCTCATCTAGTAACTCTAGCTCATTCATCAGTGACACCCTATATTCTTCATTAGCAATAAGATTTTGTAGTGATATTCTTAGGGATTGGAGATTGATCTCAATGGGAAGGATGGATTCTAATCTATAGACTAGGGAGAAAGGGGTTACACCTATAGGTGTGCAGATACTTGTTCAATAGGCCCATAGGGCGGAGTTCACCTGTAGGTGCTAGTCATAACTAGCTTCATTGACCATTTTCTTGAACTTTAGTATGGTCTTATTGGAAGCCTCAACCTGGCCATTACCTTAGGGTAATATGTGGTAGAGAAGTGATGTTGGATATTGAATTTTTGGAATAGCTCACAAGCATCCTAGTTTTTGAAAGGTTTCCCATTACCTGAGCTAAGGGCTTGTGGAAAATTGTAATGGAAAATGAGGTAGTTCAGGATGAATTTATAGATCTACTTCCCTATGATATAGGTCATGGGAATAGCCTCTACCCACTTTTTGAAGTACTCTATGGTGGTGATAATGAGCTTGTGTCCATTAGATGAGGTGGGAGTGATTTTCCCAATGAGATCAAGCCCCCATTGTGAAAAGGGCCAAGGTGTTATAATCACATGAAGCTCTTGAGCTAGTGCAATATGGATGAGGTCCCCATGTTGTTGGAATTGCATACATTTTCAAACAGTCATGGGCTTCTTTCTCCATCATAGGCTAGTAGTACCTAGTCCTTAGCAGTTTCTTGGCCAAGGTCATACAACTAGAATGTGAACCACAAATACCATCATGTACCTCAGTTAAATTAGTCAAAGCTTTGTCGAGGTAAGGCATTGCAAGAGGGTTCCTTTGATACTCCTATGATAAATGGTTTCTCCTAAGATGATGAAACAGGATGACTTCTTAATAAAGGTTCTTTTGAGATTTGGGGTGATTTCGGTGGGGAGGACTCCTTTTTTTAGGTAGGTGAATATGTCATGGTACCAAGGATCACTAGGACCAATGATTTCAAACACAAATTTAGATTCTGGTACCTCGAAAGCTAGTACGAGAAGCTGATCTACAAGGAATTCATGTTTAAGGACGTTCCATGGGATATCCAAGAATGTTTCGATTGAAGCCATGGCATCAACTTCTCTATTGTTTACCTACGGTATTTTCTCAAATGTTATGTCTATGAAGAACTCCTGGAGATCCTCCACCAGTTTCTTATATGGGGTAATTTTTTCATCTTTAGTTTGGTATTCATCATTGAATTGGTTGATAATTAGTTGTGAGTCCCCATAGACCTTGAATGCCATGATTTTCCATTGTACTACAATTCAAAGTCCTATTACAAGAGCTTTGTACTTGGTAATGTTATTGGTGCAAGGGAAAGATAACCTATATGATTTCAGGATACAATCCCCTTGTGGTGTGATGAAAAAGACTCCTACTCCTGACCCATGTTGTGTGAATGATCTATCAAAATATACCTTCCAACAATCTACTACACTAACATTAAAAATTGACACATCAGGAAACACTAATACTGGTGATCCCACAATACTGGTTTACAATTTTTGGCCAAACTAGACACTGAATTGTTTTTTTCTAACTACATATTCACTTTCAGACACCTATAGCGGTTAAACCATAAGGAATTTGATGATGATGCAAACTAGTGATTTGTGAAATTTTTTCTGTAGATTCTAAATATGTTTTTTTAATTTTTTTAGAATTATATTGCACTTCTTTTTCCATATCCTTTGAAAACTAGTTTTTTCAGTAAACACCATTTTTAAGGAGTGATTCTCACCGTATACAACATAACTTTTTTTCTATGAAGGATAAACTTTTTTTTTTGAATTTGTATTCTTTGTAACTATGATATCTAGCACTTTCTATTTTGTTTACAGTTTTATTGAATTTCTTCTCAATCACTTTTAAGTCAAACCACCACAATTCGTATATAGGCAACCGATACAACATAACTTTGTATGTATCGAATTCAAATTTTTTGTTGGATCAAGGACCTCAATATTCAGTATTGATATTTAATTTTTTTTGACAATATGTATGGTATGTGGAGATCATGATTGGCCAAAAGTACATGATGAGTGTAGGTATGTAGGCTAACGAATTTTTTTTACCCAAAATTGATGAATGTAAGGTTTTGAAGGAGACTATTAGTCAGAATTAATATAAATTATGCTTACTTTGAATTTAATAAATATTTTATTATTCATTTTCTATTGAATTACGTACTAAAGTCCATTGATAGGTTGATTGAAAAAACACATCTATAGCTTCAAACTATATCACATTTTTTGAATCCAAAACATGTGTCACATTCTATACTTTGTATACTATATGATTAAAAAAAAAAAGAATTTCATGAAGTTTTGACCAAGTTAAGGTGGTCAGACATACGAGTTTTTATATTTTTTAAAAGTTGTAATAAAAAATTCATAATTAATTATTTACTTGGAAAAAAATTATAAAAAAATATGCATCATATCAAGACATGAGTCATCTACTTATATATAAACTATAAAAATATTATCATTTTATTATGGTTAGGTGGCTCTATTTAAACCTACTTCTTTTCCTAAAATCTATACCATCGCATTGAAATTTCAAAATTTCACCAAATAGATTTTTTTTTAAAATAAGCCTAGTAGTTTAGAAACTATATTAAATTTGCCAACTTCATTCTTACATATTTTTGAAATAATATAGATAACTTATTCAATTTTTAAGTGTCGGTTGCTCAACTCTCGATTTTTCTAATTTTTGACATTATGGGCCTGTTTTTCCATGATGATTCCGCACATACCCGCTTATTTTTCCACATTTGTAGAACAAAGAGCTTGATTTTCAAAGGAAACCTACATTCACAAGAAATAAAAAATAAATATAATAATAAAATTAAATTTATTTAAAATTATACTTTTTGGGAAGCTTATAATAAGGACTAGATACTTACAAAAAATAAATTTTAAATGAATTCATTTGATCCCCAAAAGGTAAATCAAAAGTGGTTTTTATCAACATTTTGATAGGTGTAAAGGAGACTCGTTATGGGTATGGTTTAAAACTAGTGGGGTTCTATCCAAGGGGTTTGATCTAAGGTGGTTCAATCAAACCCTCTTCAATTGGAATCCTTTAAATGAACTTTTCAGGCTTAAATCATTATATTTTCTAAATATATGTGATTTTCAAAAAAAAGAAAAAAGAATCTCATAGAAATTGTAAATCAGTATTGTGGGATCACTCATACCAATGGGTTCTTAGCATATATAGGTTCCTCAGCCAATTGATCTACAATTACCTATCCTTTGATAGATTTTCGCTCCACATATTCAATATCGTATTCTATCAAGATCATGACCCACTTAGCCATTCATCCTGTGAGTGTCGCTTTAGAGAGCAGATACTTTAGGGGGTCAATCTTGGCGATGAGCTTTATTTGATGAGCCAACATGTAGTGCCTAAATTTTTGTGAGGAAAATACTACTGCAAGTCAAGCCTTCTCTATGTATGTGTAGTTTAGCTCGTGTCCCACTAAGGTTCTACTAATACAGTAAATGGCTCTCTCTTTCCCTATTTCATCATGTTGCACTAGAAGAGCACCAAGAGTTTCCATTGTAGCTCGAGGATGAGTTTTTTGCTCTAGATTGGTGATGTTAGCAAGTATTCTTTGACTTGGTTGAATTCTTGATCACATTTCTTATCCCATTTGTATGACACACCCTTGTGGAGTAGATGAGAATATGGGATGGTTTTATCAGCCAATTGTGCTATGAATCTACGAATTGATTGAAGCCTTCCCTGCATAAGTCGTAATTGTTTTAGTGTTTTGGTGCTTCCATATCAAGGATTTCTTTGAATTTTGTAGGATCTATCTCGATTCCCCTCATTGATCTAATATACCCTAGAAGCTTTCCTAATGTGAAACCAAAGAAACATTTCTTAGGATTGAGTCATACCTTATATTCTTCTAGTCTGTCAAAGATTGGGCTTAACATTGATATGTGATCTTGAAACTTTCTTGATTTGGATAGTATGTCTTCCACATAGTCCTCTACAAATTTTGAATCATGTCATGAAAAATTAGTCATAGCCCTTTGATATGTAGCGCTAGTGTTCTTTAGAAATTGAATGGCATCATATTCCAACAATAAGTGCCCCATGGATAGGTGAGGGCTGTCTTATGTTAGTCATCCTTTGCTATCATAATCTAATTGTATCCTGAGAACCCATCCAATAATGATAGCATTTTGTGCCATGTCGTCAGATCTATAATCATGTCTATGTTAGGAAGAGGGAAATCATCCTTAGCGCATGCTTTTTCATGTCCCTGAAGTCAATACAGATTTAGATGTCCCCGGTGGGCTTGGAAATAGGTACAATGTTGGAAACCCATTCAATATAATCAATGGGTCATATGAAGCCAATGTCAAGGATTTTCTATAGCTCAAGTTTGACCAATAATGCAATCTACGGATGCATCTTTCTGAATTTCTATCTTATTGGTTTCACCTCTAGATCAAGGCCTGGCATGTCAGCATAGGTTCATGCAAAATTGACTTTCCTTTCTTTCAGAAATGCAGCTAGATTTACTTGTTCCTCAGTCAAAAGTGACTTAGCATAGAAAGTGATGTGTGGTGTCTCTTAAGTTCCTAGATTAACTAGGTTGCATTTTTTTGGTACTACTACTGATTTTCCTTGATGTATGGCACTAAGGGGAAGATTGAATCCCTCATCCTTTGGCACCTCAAAGAGGTTTTCAACATAGGATACGTCCTTTCTGTTTACTATTTTTGGATCAAAAAGTGCCACACTACATGGTTTTCACTTAAAGATCTAGAGGTTACTCGTAGATTTTCTATTTTGTGACTAAGAGACTCAATCATTTCCTTGTAGTACGCATGCATGTACAACTCTATGTCAAGCCTTGCTTTTTGGTCTGCACATGGGTATGTGCAGGATCATCATGGAAAAATTAGGCCCTTAAGTGGCAAACAATTCAGAAAAATAAGAGTTGGGCAACTTGACATAAAAATTTGAATAAGTTATCTATATTATTTCAAAAATATGTAAGAATAGAATCTATAGAAAATTGAATGTAGTTTCTAAACTACTAGGTTTATCTTTAAAAAAAAAATCTATTTGGTGAAAATTTGAAATTTCAATGCAGTAGTACTTAAATTTCAGGGAAAAAATAAGTAGGTGTATGTCTGACCAGTCCCTAACCACAATAAAATGATAATATTTTTTTATAAGATTTTAGATATAAGTAGAGGACTCATGTCAGATGTGATACATATTTTTTGTAATTTTTTCCAATTAAATAATTAATTGTGATTTTTATTACAACTTTTAAAAATATAAAACTTGTATGTCGACCACCTTAACTTGGTCAAAACTTCATGAAATTCAATTTTTTCTTCTTAAATATTATAGAGTATGTGAACCATAAGTCTTGGCCATGTTTTGGTTAAAAATGTGATACCATTTAGAGAAATATATATTTTCAATCAAGCCTATCAATCGAGGGAATTTAGTCATAATTCAAATAGAAAATGAATAATAATTATTTATTAAATTAAAGAAGTAAAACATTATTTATATTGGTGGAAAATTTGAGAATCTCCTTTAAAACCCTTTCATTTCATCAATTTTGGGTTAAAAATTAAATTGACCCATGGGCCATCCTTATCACTTACATATCACCACTTTTTGGCCCATCCTACCGCAGGTATGTCTAAGATCAGTGGTCCTTGTTGGTCATATTCTATTAGTTGGGGATAAATGAGCTTTAGTTCAATGGTCTCGTTACTTGCCTCGAAAGACATGGTGGTGAGCATAAAAAGGGAGGAATCCTCAAATAGCATGGGAAAGTCAAAGAGGGCATCCTCAAAAGGATAACTAATTGATACAGGTATCGACGAGAAAGCTTTGACTATTTTAACTGTAGCACCCTTTCCAAGTATGGTTAGCTTCATAGGGGTACATCCAAGGCCAAGATTCTTAGGGTGCTTCTCAAGAATGATGGGTTCAAACAAATTGTTGTCATTTTGTTTGAGGTTCTCTTTTTTGTTATAGCCCTATCCAAACATTAATTAAAGACCTTTGTTACTTGGGTAAGTGCAAGAAGTTGGGTCCACGAAGAGGGGAAGTTTCGGCCAAAACAAAAAAATTCACATGAAACACGCACACATTTTAAAAAAATGCATACACATTACAAATTGGGTACCTAGCCTAAATCCGAACACAAATGCATTTAGCTTTAGGTATGCAAACCAAAAGCGCGTTGTATATGTTATGAAATTTGTATGCGTTTCTTAAAGCTATTTATTTTTTAAATAAGCAAATGTGTTTTCATTTTAACTTTTAGTTGGAGTTGTTCCAGAGAAGGAGAAGCAAGATCATGTATGTGTTTCAAAGGGCCTGATTGAAGCAAATTTTCACTGCCACCTCCTCATGTTGACACAACCGACCTCACTAACATCCAGGTTGGTTGAATTCTGCAATTTTTTTCCTTTATATCTTGCATTTTTATTTTTTAATTTTAGTTTTTGTTTGTTTAGTTTGTTTTAGTTTGATATTTTATAGTTTTTAAATTACATTTAAAAAACCAAAAAATATCAACAAAATAAAGAACGTTAAATTGTAAATCGAAAACCATAAAAATTAAACCTAAATTGGACACATTTAACTTAGAAATAAAAACCCTAAACCCTAGGTGCCAAAAACCATAGGCCCCTAAAAATTAATTTACCCAGGTTAATCCTTGGACCTAAACCCTAAAACCTAAACCTAAAACCCTAATATTTTCACCTTTTAGATAGTGCAACTTGAACTTGTACAATCAATACTTTCAGTGTAACCATTTGTGTTGAAAAATGAGGATATTTTTCTTAACTAGTTCAACAAATCATAGCATAAATTTATGAGGTTGATCTAATTAGGATTGATCATGTTGCTATGTTACACCATTGCCATAATCAACTATAGTTTAAACATTCTCATTTTTTAGTATGGTTACAAGTTTCAATCTCATTAGGATTGATCATGTTGCTCTTGCTCATTGAGTAATTTCAATTTGGATATTTCCCTCCTTCCTTGCTTTATTTTGTGTCCTCCTTGTCATTGGCTCTTAACTTTCACTTCACATAATTTTAGAAGTATCCTCCTTGGAGGTTTCTTACATTTTTTATTTGACATAGATATATGTTTTCATGTCATCAAATCTCTAAAGAATTATATAGTAAAGATCTAATTTCTTCCATTTTTGCATGATAAATTATGCACACCAATTCACATGTATAAATATGATTTCATTGTACAACTAAAAAATTTAGTCAAGTCTTTGTACTTAAAGAAGCCATTTTCAATATGTGAATAGAGTTGAAGCTCATCTTTGTTTATTTTGTACATTGCAATTACCACTAGCATATATCTATGTGTCCCTTTGAATTTCTTCTATTAATTTTTTATTCTTATCTTTAGTATGCTTGGAAAAAAATGAATGAGATTATAAATTAATGTTAGTGTTAAACTTATAATTTCCTCTTAACTACTTTGTCTCACTGTAGAGAACGTGTGTCTCTTATCATAAAATTTGAAAATTTAGATAGGTCAATTTATGTCCTCAGATTTAATTAAATTCTATGTCATACTTGATAAATACATGTATTCACAATCGATATACCTTATCTCTATAGATATACTCTTGTTGGGAAACAACCACACCTATGAGTAAACTTCCCCTCGCCCCAAAAGATAAAGCTCTAGACCCATAAAAAATTAGAATCTAATAAATTACTTATTGATGAATTAGTTAGTTAATGATAGGCTTGATATTTATGAGCTCCATTGAGCACCCTTTTCTAACAATAATCCTAATAAAAATAGAATCTAGTATAATTTTTACTTGAATTAAACTACATGGTTTTCATCATTTACTCATTTTGACACTCATTCTTGAGTTGTTCATAACCTAAATTAGTGGGGACCTTTCCTTCTCTTTTTCCACCTTTATATATGTAATAGAAGACACTCTAAACAACCCTTAACCTCCTATTAACACCCAATTTGAGAAATCAAAGTTATATATCTACATGTGTCTTATTTAAATTCATTCTTTAGTCCTTTACCTATAGAAATTCAATGGTTCCTCACCTCATGTTCATAGTCTCTATTTACTATTCTTCTTATTTAATTTTTCCAACCCTTAACCTCCTATTAACACCCAATTTGAGAAATCAAAGTTATATATCTACACGTGTCTTACTTAAATTCATTCTTTAGTCCTTTACCTATAGAAATTCAATGGTTTCTCACCTCATGTTCATAGTCTCTATTTACTATTCTTCTTATGTTCTCATTTTTGATATCGTAGCATTTTGTGAGCTCTCAATTCTTGATACATTTAAATATCCAACTCCTAGTTTAAATGTTGATCCAGTGATTTATTTAAATTTAAATCTTAAGTCTTTACCTTAATCCATGTGGTTTTATTTACTTTAAATATATCAATTAATTTATATCATCAAATTTGGCTATAGTTTAAGTATCAAGTGATATCTAGCTAAAAATAAGTTTATGGGGCCTTCTTTCATGGGATTCACTTAATAAACCAATGACAGTGCATGCATTCATGGGGTTGTAATAAAACCCCCTATTTTCACTAAGAGGTATCCTATGTACCACATATAGATCTAACTCAAAACTATTTATAATTGAACCATCCCATTTATTAAAGGTTTAACATAAAATACCTAGATGAATTATGAAAAATATGTCATCCTTTACAAAGTTTTGATGTAGAAGCACTTATACTTGACTCAACATATGAGTTCCCTTTCCATGTACACAAAATGTAATTTAGTGCATCCTTAGATATTTTAGGTATCTTAATTATAGTATACATATTGATCTAAATTATATAGTGGATTTATATTTTAGATATACTTAATGATTCTTCTTGGAAGGGTTACCAAAAGGTGTTCAATAATTAGTTTTAAGTAACATGTAGGTAGGATTTAACTGAAATTTTATGACCTTGGTGTGACAATTATCTCCATTTTTAGTTGCATTCTAAGAGTTGGTAGTAACAAAAAACCCTTCATATTAACAACCACACATTGGACTCAATTTAATGTGTATATGCTATGGATTTTTAATGTTATGGGTTTTTTAATGTTATAAATCAAATGGTCTTCAAATGAAATGTATTTTGAATTTTTGCACATTCAATGTGATTTTTAAATAACTTTCAAATTGTGTGCATTATTTAATTAGTTTGTTGATATATATTTTTTAATTTTTTAACATGCAGTTGCCATTTCATTGTTCACATGGATCCAAAATTTAACATAGAGGATTTTATGCCTGATGCACAAATTCCTACATATCCCATACATCCAGATCCCCCACCACAACAAAACCCCACACCTTCACACTCTCCACCTCCTAACTCCCCACCCCCTGTAGTAGATCAGGCTCAGTTAAGAGAGAGCATTAGACAAAACCTTATTATGATTCAAGAAAATATAGATATGATAAAAAATGAGCCTAGAATCCCCCCCATCTTATATGGTTTGCATATACGATGCAAACTATTGTCGATTCTGTTTGATCTATTGATGCAGACCTAGATAGGTTCAATCAATGGAGAGAAGAGAGGAGAAAGTTCTATGCAGATGGATTATCCTAGAAAGAAATTAATGACCTTAAAATTACAAAAAAATCCATGTGCCAACAATTTTTTAACCCCCAAACAAACCAACCAATTCCACCCACCAAAAAACTAATTTCAATTTTATGGTGTAGGCACCTGTAGATAGCTGCACATTTTTGGGATAGATGGTGGATGGTGTTTGATAATCCACCACATGGTAATTCTGAGGGGCCCCTATACTTTTTGAGAAAGTTATGGGTTGAGTTTGAGTTGGGTTTAAAACCCAACTATTTTGATATGAGGTCATTTCAGGGATTTGGGTGTGGCATTACCCAACATAGACTAGGAGCACGTGTCAATCCTCAATGATGTGCTTTGATTACTCTTATTGTTTCTCCTCCTTCTCCTGGTGTTCCCACTGCATTTCAACAACAGACCATGTTATTGACATTAGGAGCATTGAGTTCGATTTTAGGACATCTTGCTCATCAGACTACACATGACGGTTGAAATGGCCAATAGAGAGCATGGAGGCTTGGGCTATGGGGATACTCAGGCATCCACTTTAGGTGATCCACATGCATCTGGGACATAGTCATATATGAATTTACTATATTCTGAGGATCATCCTACACAGGTATGTTCATCTTTTGAACTTAAATTTAATTTGTTTGAAATGTGCAAAATTCATGTAAATAATTTAACATCAAATTATATATATAATATAATATTAATTCAAGAAGTGTTTGGTGTAGATGTATGATCAGACATGCCTGAAACTCAATATGATTGTGTCTATATGTTGAGTGTTGTAGAGATGGGCTCACCTTTTGGTCAGGACTTGAACCAATATATATTAAATAATTTGTGTGGATATATCTAATTTAATTTGAATTTGTACACATGTGTGAAATGATATATTATATCTAGATGTAGGGAGGTCATACAATACCTAATACTGACCAACCACAAGTTGCGGTGAGCACTCCCGAGACATCTCAACTCAGGTGTGTGCTTTCAAAAGTTTGTTAAGTTTAAATTAAATACACATCATAGATCTAATTTAATTTTTCATTTACATACACATGTGTGAATTTGATCTATACAAATTGTTGTACATCTATATGCAGGGATTTCATGAGATACCCATGGCGGGCGCACCTGAGACATCGTCAGCATTTATGCATGGGAAATCTCAAGTGCATGATCATGAGGTCATATCATTCAAGGTTGTAAACTTTACTAAATCTCCTATACAATTTTATAGACCTTTTATATATGTATATACATATATATATATATATATATATATACATATATATATATATATATATATATATATATATATATATATATATATATATATATATATATATATATATATATATATATATATATATATATATATTCAAGGTTTTAACATATTGTTTGATTTATATGAATATGTAGGATATAGTAGATCAAGCATTTGGATCTTCTCAACTAACAGTTATGCTACTTGTTGAAAAAAATGTGCCAGTAGATTCACATGATCATATGCTAATTTATGCATACTAAAAATCATTTTTGTTGTATTTACTAGATATTTAATTAAATTTATTTTTATCTAAAATTTTATATTTTCAAGTTTAAATATGTTTAATTATATAAAAATTTATAAATAACTTTAAATATAATTTCAAGTTTCTTTTACTCTTTTACAACATGATGCAGGTACATCTAGTCGACATGGGACAAAGAGGAGACTTGATATGACCGATCAGCCTGATGGTTAGATGGTTTTAAATTTTATGGACTATAGATCTCTAGTTTTATTTAAATATATGTGTTGGACTTGACATATACATTTTGAACATGTTATTTCATGGACCATTTCACATATATTATATCGATTAATATTATCATGTTTTTGTTTATTTATATTAGTTGACTTTAATACGATGATTATATATGCAATCAATTATGATCATGTTATGCTCATTTTGATGACTATATGCACTCATGTATGTATAGATATTTTATCTAATTTTCAAGTAATACATGCACTATATAAATTCTTATCTAGAATCAAATTTCATATATATAATTTATCACATGGTTAGGTGACAAATTAAAACATTCCTTAAATAGTTTAGATCATATTCATAATAAACTAAGAGCAAGTAATTTTAACTATTTTCCAATTCTAGCAAATATTTGAATCAATAAACAAAAATCTATCTCCTTGTATGCACAAAATGTATAATATATACAATTGAATAATTATATAAAATGTGGTAAATACAAGACATGAAATGTATAATCTATAAAATTGGAACAAGATATTTAAAAAGTGACTAATAAGTTCATTGAAGTTCATACATCAAAGAAACATATATAATGTAGATTGATGTTTAATACAACTATATAACATGATGAAACATGTATGCGCATGTAGATACAATTAAAGCTTATCAACTTTTAGGTCAAGACCACAAATTGATATTTACATAGTCTTTTGATAAAATAATTTTACAATGATAATCACATGGTAGACTAACTTGATGAGAGCCTACAAAAATAATTAATGTAAGTAAAGTAACTACACTTTTTATGAGTCATTTAAGTAAATAATTCATGCAAGAAAATAACAATATATAGTAAAAGTTAGAAAATTGGATCTTATAAATTCCATACAAATTCAAATGATGTTTGTCATAGGATGGATTAAGGGGACCTAAGAGGATATAGCTTAAGGGGGGTCCTAAGAGAATGCCTTAAGGGGAGTTAAGAGGATGGCTTAAGGGGATGCAAGGAAGTGGATTAAGGGGAGTTGATAGAATGACTTAAAGGGATGTAAGCAGGTGGATTAAGGGGAGTTGATAGAATGACTTAAAGGGATGTAAGAGGGTAGATTAAGGGGATGCATGTCATGAACCCTAGGATATGGCTTAACGGGTCCTAAGAGGATGTATTAAGGGGAATTATGAGAATTACTTAAGGGATGCACGATTGTGGATTAAGGGTATGTAAGAGGATATGAATTAAGGGTCCTTTAAGAGGATGGGTTAAGGGGATGCAAGAGGTTGGATTAAGGGGAGTTGATAGAATGACATGAAGGGATGTAAGAGGGTGGATTAATGGGAGCTGATAGAATGACTTAAAGGGATGTAAGAGGGTGGATTAAGGGGATGCATGTCATGAACCTTAGGATATGGCTTAATAGGTCCTAAGAGAATGGATTAAAGGGAATTATGAGAGTGATTTAAGGGATGCAAGGTTGTGGATTAAGGGGATGTAAGAGGATATGACTTAAGGGTCCTTTAAGAGGATGGATTTAGGGGATGCAAGAGGGTGGATTAAGGGGAGTCGATAGAGTGGCTTGAAGGGATGTAAGAGGATGGATTAAGTGGAGTTGATAGAATGACTTAAAGGGATTTAAGAGGGTGGATTAAGGGGAGTTGATAGAATGACTTAAAGGGATTTAAGAGGGTGGATTAAGGGGAGTTGAGAGAATGAATTAAAACCCTAAACCATAAACCATAGGACCTAAATCCTAGGAGATGAACCCTAAACCCTTAAAACCCATATAGATTTGTTATTCTAAGCATCTCATGAACCCTAGAAACCCTAAACCCTAAACCATATGACCTAAAGACTAGGAGATGAACCCTAAACCATTAACCCATATAGATTTGTTATTCTAAGCATCTCATGAACCCTAAACCCTTAAAACCCATATAGATTTGTTATTCTAAGAATCTCATGAACCTAGAGAAACCCTAAACCCTAAACCATATGACCTAAAGACTAGGAGATGATCCATGAACCATTAACCCATATAGATTTCTTATTCTAATCATCTCATGAGCCCTAGAAACCCTAAACCATTAACCCATATAGTTTTTATTCTAAATGTCCTATAAAACCCTAAACCCTTGAAACCCATATAGATTTGTTATTCTAAGCATCTCATGAACCCTAGAAACACTAAACCATATGGCCTAAAGATTAGGATATGAACCCTAAACCATTAACCATATAGATTTGTTATTATAAGCATCTCATGAACCCTAAACCCCAAAACCCATATATATTTGTTATTCTAAGCATATCATGAACCCTAGAAACCCTAAACCCTAAACCATATGACCTAAAGACTAGAAGATGAACCCTAAACCATTAACCCATATAGATTTGTTATTCTAAGCATTTCATGAACCCTAGAGAGACTTAAAGGGATGCAAGTGGATGGATTAAGGGTAGATATATGAGGATATGGATTAATGGGTCCTAAGAGCATGACTTAAGGGGTGTTGAGAGAGTGACTTAAGGGGATGCAAGTGGATGGATTAAGGGTAGATTTATGAGGATATGGATCAAGGGGTCCTAATAGGATGGCTTAAGGGGTGTTGAGAGAGAGGCTTAAGGGGATGCAAGGGATGGATTTCATGGGTAGATATATATGATATGGATTAAGGGGTCCTAAGAGAATGTCTTAGGGGTGCTGAGAGAATG
>VDFB02193867.1:143359989-143409365 GCA_007258455.2 Sequoia sempervirens | reverse complement strand
GGTGAGGTATCGGGATAATAAAAACTATGATTGTCATGACCATCCATGATTTCAACCTCTTGTACAAAAAAATTCTCATAAGTGGGTGAGATGTTGGGAGATGAATGAAGATTACATGAAGTGATATTAATAAATGTGTCAATGATTTCATTCTCTTGCACCAATATACTCTCACAATTATGAGAGATATTAGGAAAATGACTAATATTCTTGTCAATGAGTTCATTTTGTTTCCTTAGATTGTAATCATAAGTAGGGAAAGTATAATTATACTTGAGTCATGTGTTACCATATCAAAACCACATATTTGAAAAGGAAACATGTTGATACTTTCCTTATGGATCAAATGATCAAAATTCGATAGGTCTAAAAACAAAATTCAAAAATAGACATCAGATTTGGATAGAGGACACTAAGAGAGCTTTGTCATAGAAATTCAAGCCTAAAAATTAGCACAAAAAAGGCACCGAGGGTGTCTATGTCCTGGATAGGGTTTCAAAAAATTCAAAGTTTGATTGTGTAATACTATTTAAAGATTCCAAATTTGTGTGCAAATAGGTCTAACAATAAATATTCTTATTGAATTTTATCAATTTATGCCAATGTAATTCAAAATACATGTGTATAACAATGTTGAAAATGTTTGAACAACAAATGAGAATTTTGAATACAATTTTTAGATCTAAGATACAATAATTGAATGATTCTAAGATGTAGAATTTTTAGAATGATGATGTGATACAATTGTGAATCTCATGAAAATTTTAAAACACTGAGTTTACCTAGTGAAACATAGAAAAATGGGGCTATGATATGACCCTATTCTTCATGATTTTATTCAAGAAGGGTATGTGTAGGATCATCATGGAAAAAACAGGCCCTTAAGTGGCAAAAAATTTAGAAAAAACAGAGTTAGGTAACTTGACGTAAAATTTGAATTAGTTATCTATATTATTTCAAAAATATGTAAAAATAGAATCTAAACCAAATTGAATGTAGTTTCTAAACTACTAGGTTTATTTAAAGAAAAGAAAAATCTATTTGGTAAAAATTTGAAATTTCAATGCAGTAGTACTTAAATTTCAGCGAAAAAATAAGAAGTAGGTGTTTTTCTGACCACCCTAACCACAATAAAATGATAATATTTTTTAATATTTTAGATATAAGTAGAGGACTCATGTTCGGATGTGATGCATATATTTTTGTAATTTTCTTCCAAGTAAATGATTAATTATGATTTTTTTATTACAAATTTTAAAAAAAATATAAAAAATTGTATGTCCGACCACCTTAACTTGTTCAAAACTTCATGAAATTCAATTTTTCTTTTTTAATCCTATAGTATGTGAAGCATAGAATGTGGCGATAGTTTCAGATTCAAAATGCATATTTTGAAATCTATAGATGTTTTTCAATCACCTATCAATCAAAATTTCTATCAATCAGACTTTAGTCATAATTCAAATAGAAAAAAATGAATAATAATTATCATTAAATTCAAAGTAAAGGATAATTTGCACAGGAAGCTACAATCTCCTTTAAAAATCATTTTCATTTCATCAATTTTAGGTAAAAAAAAAAGTCGCCAGCCACATACCCTACAAATACCCATCATATTGCCACTTTTTGGCCCATCATGATCCTGCACATACCCAAAAATGACATCCAGACCATGGAGTAACTATCAACCCAAGAGGTGAGTCAAATCAAGGTTTGAGTCTTGCAATTTCTCCTTTATGCAAGGATGGTCATGTGAGCCAAACAACACTTTGGTGAGAAGAATTTAAACTAGAAAAACAACTCTAATTCTAGGTCTACAAAATGTAATTAAGAGATCTATCATAAAATATAGGGAAATAGCGAATCTTGAGGAAAAATAAAGAGTAAGGAATGTTGTGCACCTATTCAAATTTGCTGATTTTGCAACCCTAACACTGATTCATTCACTAGGTGGTGAATGGATCCTAGTATACTTTCCTAGGATGCTCTAAATTAGAAATTGTAGCTTGTGAACTTTAAAAATGTGCTACCCTTGAAACCCTAATAGGGACTCATTCACCAGGTGGTGAATGGATCTTGGTAGGATCTTCTAGAAAACTCTAAATCTGATCTTGAAGTTCTAGACCTACAATTCCCTCCTACAACTTGAAATCCCTGCTTTCGGATCTGAATCTGCCAATAATCTACAAAAATAATCTTGATGTTTGTTGGTGGATAGGGGTTTTCCTCAGTAAAACCCCAAGTTTGGTAATTGAAAATTTATGATAAATTAAAATATGAAACATGGAATGTGCATGCAATCCTTACCTTAAGTGTGTCTAAGATTAAGATCTCTTATGATGAAAAGAAACCCTACCAAATTGTGTTAGAATAGGATCCTAGGATGAACATGAACAATGCAAAAGACCTACTTTAGGAGATCCCAAATCCCCTTAATAAGACACAAATATGAATATACCTCTCTCTAGACTGAAAATAGAACTATCATAGAAGATGGAATCAATTAGGAAACAAGTCATTAGGCTTCGTTGAATCTCATGGTGCTTCTTGCAAAACATAGAATCCATCATGATTCTCCATAGGCATTTATCATCACGTCTTCAATAATTCTTAATCTTTGACAACAAAAGGAGCTTGAAGACCTACAAAAACACTATAATGCTACTCCAACACTTCATGCTTGCTTGATCTCATGAAAACTATTTCTCTCAATCTAGTTTTAGTTGAAACTTAATGAAATAACCTTGTATTTATACATAACTTAAGATGAATTCTTGAAATTCAAATATCACAAGCTGAGATCAAATCTAGGATTTGAAATCATTAAAATCTTGCTAAAACCATATTTAAAAGAGGGGTCCTAGGTCTAAGTGAGGAACCATTCACCATGTGGCGAATGGGTCCTAGCTCACTTAGCTAGGACACACTTCGGAGATTGTGAAATTTTATGTGAAAATAGGGTCCTAGGACCTAGTGAGGACCCATTTTCCAATTGGCGAATGGGTCCTAGGTCACTAACCTAGGACACACACCTTCCAAAATTAACTATTGTGTAATATCATTTATGAATGTCTAGTTTTATCTCTCAGAATTTGCATTTAATTAGGCTTGGATTTGAATTAAAGGGGCCAGTTAAGCTCAAATTAATCTTAATTAATTAATAAATCCCTAGATTAGTGTGAAATTTTAAAGATACACTTTACAACACCCTAAATAAGCCACCATTAATTCCATTTTATTAAGAAGGGTCCTAAACATAATGTGAATGTGTGAAACACATTACAACACTAAATCAAGGCAACATTACATTCATTTTAATTTATTAATTATTCCCAAATTAAGTGTGAAAAATGGATACTTTTTTCTACACTACAATTAGCCCCCACTTTAGTGGCCATACGATACTATGTGCATATGCAAGCTAAAGGAAATAAAACTTCTATAAAAAGGATACTCATATGGATTCATTAGGGAGAATGAAGCCCCCATTGTAGTCACCTACAAAACCTCAATGTTAAGGACCACATCATGCAACACAAGCTCATTAGTCATTCAACAATCCTCTTATCAATATTCTATAGAGAATTGAATTAGAGGTTAGATGTATGCCCCCCTAATTTCACTTTCTTTATGAAGGTTGAATCAGGGTGAACACAAAACCACATCAAATTACTTAAGCCATATCATATGTTATTTCCAAGTACCATACCACATAGCAATAGACATTTGATGAGACCAGGAGAAAAATTATGAATCCAATGCAACAAACAACATCAAAAACAAAGTACTCTAGCCCCCAATATGCTAATTTGAATGAAACTCCCTTAAAATGAAATAAGCTTTATTTACTAGGGTTTACTATATACTAATGAAAATGATACTTTTTACTATTCATTTATCATTTACCATTTTTCAAATTACCTTGGTGTAGAGTGATCTAGGATGCTAAGTTGATGGAACTACAAGCCCCCTAGACTCAATGTTGTTCACAATGAGGTTGCACTAGGTGCATTTCTATAGACAGTGAGTGGATTCTACTCTACTTTTTTGTCATTTCCATGCATTTACTATACCTTTTTACATATTTTTAGTATTTTTCGGACCTTGGAAAATATTGGCACAAAGCATCAATCTTTTTTGCAAAGTGTCCATTGCTAGTGCAAAGTGTCCTAGACCCCCCGTCCAAAAGTGGCATAAATTTCTGCATTGGCCTTAAAGCATCCTAGAGCAACTCTAGTGTTATTTAATTGATAAATTTAGCATTTATTTGATGTATTTTGTTATTTTATATTCCTCCTCGAGCCTAACAACACCTCGAAGGGAAATGGTTTTGTTTCCTTCGAGAGTTGATCACACGACTATTAGAGGAGGAGAGGAGCCTTGTACATGAAATAGGATTGTTTATGGTATACCTCATGCCACCTATGAACACCAAACCTACAATAATCTAACACAAGATAAAAAAAAACTAGTTAATGATGTTAGAAATCCAAATCTAGTATTCCCTATGAAATTCTTAGCTAAATCAAGATGAAAACATGAAAATAAGAACATAAACCACAAAAAGAGAACATGCAATCAACTAAAGATAGTTAAACCTTCATCCCATAGGGGGATTGGTGCTCCTTTGATGTGGAAAGAAGCCCTTTCCCAATCCTAAATGATAAGCTTCAATGGTGTTTTTCATCCCAAGTGCATGAATTAACTCCATATGATGATAAACTAGCTATGGTATGATGAACAATAGTTGAAATTTTCTATAATAAGAATGCTTCAAGTTGTGGATCCATATTGTGTAGAGGAGGCCTCTATTTATAAAACTCAAGGGTTGAAGAATGAGAGAAATTGGTGAATGTTGGATAAAAGAGGAGGCAATGACGATGTGGCACTTGTCACAATTATATTGGGTGAGGGTGGAGCATATTTTGGGGAATGTGTTGAGTAAAGGAGGATGTAAGAGGAATAAATGAGAATGGTTGAGGATTTAAAATGTTGTAAGAAGAATTGAATGAATGTGGTTGAAGATTTGAAAGGATGTGAGAGGACTTATAGAAGATGTAAGAGGATTTAATGAATGTGTAAAAGGCTTTTTGAAAACTTTGGAGGGAGATTGAATGAAGAGGTGGTTGGGAGGAATATTCCTTGGAATATGTCATTGTGAGGATAAATAGAGGAATTAGATAATTAAAAGAAATCATTTTCATGTGCAACCTGGTTAGTTGACCATGGGTTGATTTAAATTTTGAGGAGTTAAAAGTTGGAGGATTTATTAATGATGATTAGAAAGTGATTTAGAGTCAATTAATTCAAAATTAATTAACTTAGATGAGTTAGGGGATTGTGACATTTGATTTGATTTATTTAATCAAATGAGAGGACTTTGGGAGGATTTAATTAATTTTTTTGATTTAATTAAATATGATGAACATTAGTCAGTAGAAGGGTGAATTAATCTAATAAAATTAATTATTTGATTAATAGCTGAAATTGTTGAATTTACCTAAATAATGTTGATTATTTAATTAATTGGTTGGTTCAAAGTGATTTAGGAGGAAATGGTGTTAATTAAT
The DNA here is from genome assembly GCA_007258455.2 of Sequoia sempervirens. NCBI lineage: Eukaryota > Viridiplantae > Streptophyta > Pinopsida > Cupressales > Cupressaceae > Sequoia > Sequoia sempervirens. The sequence continues at coordinate 143,403,795 of VDFB02193867.1, read as the reverse complement.
CAAAATCAAATGCATAGTATCAATCAAGACTTTTTAAGTGTCTACATTTTTTCCCTCTTTGAAGCAAGGTACTTGTTCCATTGGTTCAAATAATAACACTGCCTGATATCAATTTTTTTAATTTTTTTTTCAGATGCCCCACTACTACCCTAGTGAAATAAATTATGTTGCTACACTGCCCCATCGAGAGATTTGGAAAAAAATTAAATTTTGGGTTGAGCTCATGATAAAGATGCAACAAGGATTTAGGCATAGAAAATGGCCCACGAGATGCGAAAATGAGCTCATGATGATGAAAATAATTCAAAATAGGCTTCATTAGGGAAAAAAATATTAATGGGCTCAAAAACCCTAAAAATACCCTTAAAAACCCTAAAAATTTAGCATAAATAGGGATGAAGGGGTCATTTCCAAATCATTTGCACACTCAACCTTCTAGATTTCTTGAGATTTTGCTCTGAGGTGCTGATGGAATGGTGGCTCGTGTGATTCCTACACATCAGATGGAGTGGGTTCAAGAGTTCTAGCGGCCTCAAGATGCAAGACCCCCTATACGCCTTTCAAAACTTTTCTCATTTTTCTTATTTTAAGTGAATTTATTAGGGTCCAAATAGATCACCCAAAAACAACTAGATCAAGGGTGTCACAAATGTTATGGTTAGTGTGGTTTTTGTCAATGTCGACACACCTTTGTAGGATAGTGTCATGTGGCACTTCAAGTTCCTAGGGTCATGAAAAATATGTCGACCTACCAATGCAGGATTGCATCGTGTGAACCTAAAAGAGTCCAATGTCACCAAGAAATGTTGATTCACCTTTATGATATGGCACCGCTCATGAATATAGCATTTCCTTTCTGAAAATTCAGAGAGCCACCTTTGCAAAATTTGACTCATCTTTGCTTTTGAGGAATTTTTAATTTTTGAAAATGTCATAGGTTGATTAAATTTGACGTTCTAGGAAGTTTGGATGAAAGAGGTCCTTTGAGTACTTCACTTGAAGGAGCACAAAGGGCGGATATTGCACCAAGCGAGGCATTTATTAGATGATGCATTATTTTTCTTGGGTTTGATTGGATTCAGGCACATGGCATAGATGCTCAAGGTTAGGACACACTTAGCGATGATGACAACCTTGGTTGAGAGATGGCAGAGAAAGACTTTATCATTCTATCTAATGACTTGAGAGGCCACAATGACCATGGAGGATGTATGGTGGTTCATGTGGATCCCCATACATGGCGAGCGCATTATCTATGATGTCAAGGCCAATGGCGACATGATATTATAGTTGTTTAGGTTTGATCATTATGAGGTAGACAATGTGAAGATTGACCTTCCCTGATATGAGGGGATTGCTCCAAATTTGACCTTATTTGTCGAAGCACTGATCTCGAGAGTTCGCATTACCAATAGATGAGCTAAAGGCTACAACATTGGATGGGGCATCATCTTGTCAAGGATGATGGAGGAGATGACCTTCTATTCCTATGGGCGAATTATCCTAACCTCATTGTATCATGACATGCACAAGGTTGTGTATTGTGGGGCCCACAGCATTGGGGCAATAGTGATACTTCTTCATGTCTAGGCCTATGAGCACATAGTTGTACTGAGGCTGATGATTGTAGATGTTTAGACAGATCGTGACAATCTAGCAGTCTACAGATATGGGGGTATGAATACCCTCCACTTCAAAGGCATTACAGGCATCCCACACTAAAGGTGAGTGATTGATGAGGTGACAGTTTTCTAATGGAGACCTTGGCTCCATTATCATAGGTGGCATGATGATGATGCCTATTTATTTTACTACCACCAAACCAGGTACATGTAGGGCCATGGGAATCATATGATCAAATGATACCTTCTTGACAGTGTTGCTCAATAGTTCAGGGAGGTGTAGGATGCACCTAACTTGGCATGCAAAGCTATTTTTGCATGAAGAGCTTGAGAGACAGCCTGGGGGTAGTAGATCCAGCCTCAATTAGCTATTGATTTGACTTTAGATAGTTTTTGGTGCAACCTTGGGTGTATTTTGATGGTCCTGCAGATGTAGACACTACACAGGCATATGATGCATAATGGTAGGCCCACACACCTATTAGATTGACTTTACCAATTGTGCCAACAGTAGGTAGGGGATGGGTTAGAGGACCCTAGATAGGACAAGTTCCATAGTAGCCAACTCAGTATCCTTAGGATGGATAGGATAGATAGGATGAACATGTGGGGCACGGTGGTCATGATGGATAGGTGCCACCTTTTGTATAACCATTTGCATAGAGGGTACCTCAGTAGCCATCACCAGGTCCTAATCCTAAGGACAGACATATAGCAGTGTTGTAGGCATAGGTTCAAGTGTTGAGAGGGTAGTTGTAGTAGGCATAGGCCCAAATACATACCTTGATCCAAGAGAGGGATTAGGTGAGATAGGAGGTGGTGTACGAGCACCAACAGAGGTAGGATATAGACCTTAGTCTGGCTCAAGAGAAGATATGTTGTGAGTAGCTAGAGGCAGCAAAACAGTAAGCATAGGGATAGGCGATAGTCCCAATAGAGATGTATGGATAGGTGATATAGTAGGCATTGTACTATAGATTATTATATTATAGAGCTTGTCCACAAGAGTGGCGGGAGCTAGAATTCTCCCACATCAATTAGGTTGCTCCAAGCAGGAAGCCACCATATGCATGAATGCATTTAATGATCATGTTATGATGCTTTATGTTTTATGATGCATGTGATGTTATCGATGTATGATATGTATGCACATGTATAATGGATTTATGTGGATGTACTTTTATGTGATGAATGATAATGATGTTATTTGTTGCTTAGAATAACCAATCTATATTATGCTGATGATAATGCACGTGAGACAGATGCAATGTAATGATATGTTTATTTATTTTTCTATGTGGTATATGATGATGCAAGATGTGATGATTTCTAAGATCCTTATATGGTTATGCAATGGATGATAATGCAAATGTGTTGTTTATGAGATGCTTATAATAACAAATCTATATTATGCTAAACATCCTGAATGATATGCAATGTATGATGGATGATGTTTTTTGTTATGATGATATCTATAAAATGAAGTATGTTGATAGTTTTTGGATGTAGGATGGATGCAAATAGATTTTATTTGAATATCATGATACCGTGTTAGTATGTGGATAAGATAAAAGAAAGAGTGATTAACCCTTGAGTCTGAGAATATGTAGAAGTCCAACAAGTTCATGAGTCATTCAAACTTTATTAGATTGATGATGATGATTTGTTGCTTATCAAGGATTGGGGATATAAATAGTATTACTTTCCTTATGTTTGATAACACAAACATATATGATTCATCTAGGTATGGATAACCAGGATGGCATTGTGCCTAGTGAGATGGATTTTGAATCAACAATCAGATAGGAGTATCCTTGTTCACACTTGGTATACAAAACCTTGTTAGAGTGCACTTTAGATATTTCAAACATCTCAGACCAAAACAAGAGAGGTAAAACCTACCAATGTAATAGTCAACAAGATATCCAAAACATCCTCCCTACACACCAAATGAGATTAGCATGACCAAGGTTATATTACAAGAATATCCAAAAAGCACATTAGACAAAAGATAATGATCAATTCCCTATTCCTTTCTCTCTAAATATTTTTAGATTAGACATCAACAAGAGGTCATTGGAATGAGCACAATAAGATAAATCAAAAGAAAAGATCAAGTAAACAAACAAGATAATTTTCTTCATACTTCTAGCCATGACTAACTACGGTGATGCCTGATGTTGATGTCCATTGAAGGAAGGATGCATCTTAGGACATGATGTTATCAGATTATTTTGGGATTAACTAGATGATAGGCTATTGATACCAAGAGTTGACCAACTTGTTTACCTATTGACCTTAGACTTAAGACGCTAATGTTTGAGTTTTCACTTTTAATTTGTTATACTTGTTTCTAGTTGCTTTACCAAAGGTTGAAGGTGATGATTGTTTTATTGTGAGTGGATGTTTATTATGGGTGAATGTGAAATGGGATGGATGATTTTGGGTTTTTTTATTTTTTTGGTATTTTGAAATGTTTTGAGGCTATTTCTGGATGTTCGAGATGTTTTACAAGTGTTTTGATTTTAAAATTTTCCAATTTTTTTTTGTTTTCTAATATTTTGACCAAGAACCTAACCTAAAGACCTATCCTAGGGGCTTTGGGGGATGATCAAAGATTATCCTTGCCTATGTTATACATGCATAGATCACATAGTTTGACTAACACAAACTCATTTATTGATGAGAAAATATGAACATGTGGATTGTCGGTTTATTATGATGGACACCTAAAGGACTAACCTAATGTCTTGGGGGCCAATCAAAGATTAGCCTTGCCTACTTCAAGCTCATAGATGATGTAGTTCAACATGATGACTATTTTTTTGACCTTTTTTTAATGTTTTTGACGTGTTTTTGGATTTTGGATGTTCTAGATGTTTTTGATTTTCTGGGTTTATGAATGTTTTTACATTTTCTGAAGATTAAGGAAGATTTCAAGAATATACACGAATCTAATCTGATGTAGGTATAAGGACATGCCCCCAACATGATGCGATAGACTACCCTAATATAGGTAGGAAAAACTAACCTTAAGAATGTGCCAAGTAGTTATAAAAGGGAACATGATACCGACACAGGATCAAGCTATGATACAGATGCAAATGGGTGATGAAAGAAAAATGGAATGTGATGGGTGAATGCGATGGTAGGTGATGCAAAACAAGCCAAAGATTCCATGATGGATGGAAAATGCTTATTTACACAAGGTGCCTGATTGCCAATTTTTCACCAAGATACTTGCCCAAAGTGCCACCAAACTGGTTTCACTAGAGGGCAATTTTTTTCTGATTTTTTCTGATTTTTATATTTTTATATTTTTTTGTATTTTTGGATTCATACCCAACAAGCTTAGCCATAAAGATTTTTGAGATGGGAGTTGTTGATGGGATTCTGCAGAGCGTTCCCTTCTAGCGTGGATAGTTGATATGCTCCTGACTGGTAGCTTGTCATGACAATGAAGGGTCCCAACGATTTGGGTTCAAACTTTCCTTTGTTGTCTAGATTTGGCACATTTTTCTAATTTTCCTTCAACACAAGGTCTCTGACATGGAAGGATTGACGCTTGATCTTCTTATTATAGCTCCTTTTGAGACAGTTCTAGTAAACTTGCAGGTGGTTCAAACCATCCATGTGTCGCTCATCTAGTAACTCTAGCTCATTCATCAGTGACACCCTATATTCTTCATTAGCAATAAGATTTTGTAGTGATATTCTTAGGGATTGGAGATTGATCTCAATGGGAAGGATGGATTCTAATCTATAGACTAGGGAGAAAGGGGTTACACCTATAGGTGTGCAGATACTTGTTCAATAGGCCCATAGGGCGGAGTTCACCTGTAGGTGCTAGTCATAACTAGCTTCATTGACCATTTTCTTGAACTTTAGTATGGTCTTATTGGAAGCCTCAACCTGGCCATTACCTTAGGGTAATATGTGGTAGAGAAGTGATGTTGGATATTGAATTTTTGGAATAGCTCACAAGCATCCTAGTTTTTGAAAGGTTTCCCATTACCTGAGCTAAGGGCTTGTGGAAAATTGTAATGGAAAATGAGGTAGTTCAGGATGAATTTATAGATCTACTTCCCTATGATATAGGTCATGGGAATAGCCTCTACCCACTTTTTGAAGTACTCTATGGTGGTGATAATGAGCTTGTGTCCATTAGATGAGGTGGGAGTGATTTTCCCAATGAGATCAAGCCCCCATTGTGAAAAGGGCCAAGGTGTTATAATCACATGAAGCTCTTGAGCTAGTGCAATATGGATGAGGTCCCCATGTTGTTGGAATTGCATACATTTTCAAACAGTCATGGGCTTCTTTCTCCATCATAGGCTAGTAGTACCTAGTCCTTAGCAGTTTCTTGGCCAAGGTCATACAACTAGAATGTGAACCACAAATACCATCATGTACCTCAGTTAAATTAGTCAAAGCTTTGTCGAGGTAAGGCATTGCAAGAGGGTTCCTTTGATACTCCTATGATAAATGGTTTCTCCTAAGATGATGAAACAGGATGACTTCTTAATAAAGGTTCTTTTGAGATTTGGGGTGATTTCGGTGGGGAGGACTCCTTTTTTTAGGTAGGTGAATATGTCATGGTACCAAGGATCACTAGGACCAATGATTTCAAACACAAATTTAGATTCTGGTACCTCGAAAGCTAGTACGAGAAGCTGATCTACAAGGAATTCATGTTTAAGGACGTTCCATGGGATATCCAAGAATGTTTCGATTGAAGCCATGGCATCAACTTCTCTATTGTTTACCTACGGTATTTTCTCAAATGTTATGTCTATGAAGAACTCCTGGAGATCCTCCACCAGTTTCTTATATGGGGTAATTTTTTCATCTTTAGTTTGGTATTCATCATTGAATTGGTTGATAATTAGTTGTGAGTCCCCATAGACCTTGAATGCCATGATTTTCCATTGTACTACAATTCAAAGTCCTATTACAAGAGCTTTGTACTTGGTAATGTTATTGGTGCAAGGGAAAGATAACCTATATGATTTCAGGATACAATCCCCTTGTGGTGTGATGAAAAAGACTCCTACTCCTGACCCATGTTGTGTGAATGATCTATCAAAATATACCTTCCAACAATCTACTACACTAACATTAAAAATTGACACATCAGGAAACACTAATACTGGTGATCCCACAATACTGGTTTACAATTTTTGGCCAAACTAGACACTGAATTGTTTTTTTCTAACTACATATTCACTTTCAGACACCTATAGCGGTTAAACCATAAGGAATTTGATGATGATGCAAACTAGTGATTTGTGAAATTTTTTCTGTAGATTCTAAATATGTTTTTTTAATTTTTTTAGAATTATATTGCACTTCTTTTTCCATATCCTTTGAAAACTAGTTTTTTCAGTAAACACCATTTTTAAGGAGTGATTCTCACCGTATACAACATAACTTTTTTTCTATGAAGGATAAAATTTTTTTTTTTTTGAATTTAGATTTGTAACTATGATATCTAGCACTTTCATTTTTTCATAGTTTTATTGAATTTTTTCCTCAATCAAATTTAAAAACCAACATTGATGTATCCAAATTGTTGGATCAAGGACTTCAATATCTAGTGCATTGATATTTTTCAAATTTTTTTGACAATATGTAAGGGTATGTAGGATCATGATTGGCCAAAAAGTGGCAATATGATGGGTATGTGTAGGGTATGTGGCTAACGACTTTTTTTTACCCAAAATTGATGAAACAAAAAGGGTTTTTAAAGGAGACTATTAGCTTTCACCAATATAAATTATGCTTTACTTTGAATTTAATAAATAATTTATTATTCATTTTCTATTTGAATTACAACTAAAGTCCTATTGATAGGTGATTGAAAACATCTATTCATTAGCTTTTATCACATTTTTTGAATCAAAAACATGCATCACATTCTATACTTTGTATACAATAGGATTAAAAAAAAATGAATTTCATGAAGTTTTTGACCAAGTTAAGGTGGTTAGACATGTGAGTTTTTATATTTTTTAAAATTTGTAATAAAAAATTCATAATTAATTATTTACTTGGAAAAAAATTACAAAAAAATATGCATCACATCAAGACATGAGTCCTCTACTTATATCTAAAATCTTATAAAAAAATATTATCATTTTATTATGGTTAGGGTGGTCAGATAGACACCTACTTATTTTTTCCCTAAAATTTAAGTACTACTGCATTGAAATTTCAAAATTTCACCAAATAGATTTTTAAAAAAAAAAAGCCTAGTAGTTTAGAAACTACATTAAATTTTCTACAACTTCTATTCTTACATATTTTTGAAATAATATAGATAACTTATTCAATTTTTATGTCAAGTTGCCTAACTCTGATTTTTCTAATTTTTTGCCACTTAAGGGCCTATTTTTTTCCATGATGATCCTGCACATACCCGCTATTTTTCCACATTTGTAGAACAAAGAGCTTGATTTTCAGTGAAAAACCTACATTCACAAGAAATAAAAAATAAATATAATAATTAAATTAAATTTATTTAAAATTATCCTTTTTGGGAAGCTTATAATAAGGACTACATACTTGCAAAAAAATTTAAATGAATTCATTTGATCCCCCAAAAGGTAAATCAAAAGTGGTTTTTTATCAACATTTTGATAGGTGTAAAGGAGACTCCGTTATAGGTATGGTTTAAAACTAGTGGGGTTCTATCCAAGGGGTTTGATCTAAGGTGGTTCAATCAAACCTTCAATTGGAATCCTTTAAATGAAACTTTTCAAGGCTTAAATCATTATATTTTCTAAATATATGTGATTTTCAAAAAAAAAAAGAATCTCATAGAAATTGTAAATCAGTATTGTGGGATCACTCATACCAATGGGTTCTTAGCATATATAGGTTCCTCAGCCAATTGATCTACAATTACCTATCCTTTGATAGATTTTCGCTCCACATATTCAATATCGTATTCTATCAAGATCATGACCCACTTAGCCATTCATCCTGTGAGTGTCGCTTTAGAGAGCAGATACTTTAGGGGGTCAATCTTGGCGATGAGCTTTATTTGATGAGCCAACATGTAGTGCCTAAATTTTTGTGAGGAAAATACTACTGCAAGTCAAGCCTTCTCTATGTATGTGTAGTTTAGCTCGTGTCCCACTAAGGTTCTACTAATACAGTAAATGGCTCTCTCTTTCCCTATTTCATCATGTTGCACTAGAAGAGCACCAAGAGTTTCCATTGTAGCTCGAGGATGAGTTTTTTGCTCTAGATTGGTGATGTTAGCAAGTATTCTTTGACTTGGTTGAATTCTTGATCACATTTCTTATCCCATTTGTATGACACACCCTTGTGGAGTAGATGAGAATATGGGATGGTTTTATCAGCCAATTGTGCTATGAATCTACGAATTGATTGAAGCCTTCCCTGCATAAGTCGTAATTGTTTTAGTGTTTTGGTGCTTCCATATCAAGGATTTCTTTGAATTTTGTAGGATCTATCTCGATTCCCCTCATTGATCTAATATACCCTAGAAGCTTTCCTAATGTGAAACCAAAGAAACATTTCTTAGGATTGAGTCATACCTTATATTCTTCTAGTCTGTCAAAGATTGGGCTTAACATTGATATGTGATCTTGAAACTTTCTTGATTTGGATAGTATGTCTTCCACATAGTCCTCTACAAATTTTGAATCATGTCATGAAAAATTAGTCATAGCCCTTTGATATGTAGCGCTAGTGTTCTTTAGAAATTGAATGGCATCATATTCCAACAATAAGTGCCCCATGGATAGGTGAGGGCTGTCTTATGTTAGTCATCCTTTGCTATCATAATCTAATTGTATCCTGAGAACCCATCCAATAATGATAGCATTTTGTGCCATGTCGTCAGATCTATAATCATGTCTATGTTAGGAAGAGGGAAATCATCCTTAGCGCATGCTTTTTCATGTCCCTGAAGTCAATACAGATTTAGATGTCCCCGGTGGGCTTGGAAATAGGTACAATGTTGGAAACCCATTCAATATAATCAATGGGTCATATGAAGCCAATGTCAAGGATTTTCTATAGCTCAAGTTTGACCAATAATGCAATCTACGGATGCATCTTTCTGAATTTCTATCTTATTGGTTTCACCTCTAGATCAAGGCCTGGCATGTCAGCATAGGTTCATGCAAAATTGACTTTCCTTTCTTTCAGAAATGCAGCTAGATTTACTTGTTCCTCAGTCAAAAGTGACTTAGCATAGAAAGTGATGTGTGGTGTCTCTTAAGTTCCTAGATTAACTAGGTTGCATTTTTTTGGTACTACTACTGATTTTCCTTGATGTATGGCACTAAGGGGAAGATTGAATCCCTCATCCTTTGGCACCTCAAAGAGGTTTTCAACATAGGATACGTCCTTTCTGTTTACTATTTTTGGATCAAAAAGTGCCACACTACATGGTTTTCACTTAAAGATCTAGAGGTTACTCGTAGATTTTCTATTTTGTGACTAAGAGACTCAATCATTTCCTTGTAGTACGCATGCATGTACAACTCTATGTCAAGCCTTGCTTTTTGGTCTGCACATGGGTATGTGCAGGATCATCATGGAAAAATTAGGCCCTTAAGTGGCAAACAATTCAGAAAAATAAGAGTTGGGCAACTTGACATAAAAATTTGAATAAGTTATCTATATTATTTCAAAAATATGTAAGAATAGAATCTATAGAAAATTGAATGTAGTTTCTAAACTACTAGGTTTATCTTTAAAAAAAAAATCTATTTGGTGAAAATTTGAAATTTCAATGCAGTAGTACTTAAATTTCAGGGAAAAAATAAGTAGGTGTATGTCTGACCAGTCCCTAACCACAATAAAATGATAATATTTTTTTATAAGATTTTAGATATAAGTAGAGGACTCATGTCCCGATGTGATGCATATTTTTTTGTAATTTTTTATTACAACTTTTAAAAATATAAAACTTCATATGTCGACCACCTTAACTTGGTCAAAACTTCATGAAATTCATTTTTTTCTTCTTAATATTATCGTATAGAAGCATAGAATGTGACATGTTTTTGGATTTAAAAATGTGATACCATTTGAGAGCTATATGTTTTTCAATCAGCCTATCAATCAGGACTTTAGTCATAATTCAAATAGAAAATGAATAATAATTATTTATTAAATTCAAAGTAAAACATTATTTATATTGGTGGAAAGCTGAGAATCTACTTTAAAAACCCTTTTTATTTCATTAATTTTGGGTTAAAAAAAATCGTCAGCCACATGGGCCATCATATCACTTACATATCACCACTTTTTGGCCCATCATGATCCTACACATACCCACATAATAGAGTATCGCTTAGTCCCATGAATTCTGAGAGAGCCTCATCATTTTCGAATGTGTCTAAGATCAGTGGTCCTTGTTGGTCATATTCTATTAGTTGGGGATAAATGAGCTTTAGTTCAATGGTCTCGTTACTTGCCTCGAAAGACATGGTGGTGAGCATAAAAAGGGAGGAATCCTCAAATAGCATGGGAAAGTCAAAGAGGGCATCCTCAAAAGGATAACTAATTGATACAGGTATCGACGAGAAAGCTTTGACTATTTTAACTGTAGCACCCTTTCCAAGTATGGTTAGCTTCATAGGGGTACATCCAAGGCCAAGATTCTTAGGGTGCTTCTCAAGAATGATGGGTTCAAACAAATTGTTGTCATTTTGTTTGAGGTTCTCTTTTTTGTTATAGCCCTATCCAAACATTAATTAAAGACCTTTGTTACTTGGGTAAGTGCAAGAAGTTGGGTCCACGAAGAGGGGAAGTTTCGGCCAAAACAAAAAAATTCACATGAAACACGCACACATTTTAAAAAAATGCATACACATTACAAATTGGGTACCTAGCCTAAATCCGAACACAAATGCATTTAGCTTTAGGTATGCAAACCAAAAGCGCGTTGTATATGTTATGAAATTTGTATGCGTTTCTTAAAGCTATTTATTTTTTAAATAAGCAAATGTGTTTTCATTTTAACTTTTAGTTGGAGTTGTTCCAGAGAAGGAGAAGCAAGATCATGTATGTGTTTCAAAGGGCCTGATTGAAGCAAATTTTCACTGCCACCTCCTCATGTTGACACAACCGACCTCACTAACATCCAGGTTGGTTGAATTCTGCAATTTTTTTCCTTTATATCTTGCATTTTTATTTTTTAATTTTAGTTTTTGTTTGTTTAGTTTGTTTTAGTTTGATATTTTATAGTTTTTAAATTACATTTAAAAAACCAAAAAATATCAACAAAATAAAGAACGTTAAATTGTAAATCGAAAACCATAAAAATTAAACCTAAATTGGACACATTTAACTTAGAAATAAAAACCCTAAACCCTAGGTGCCAAAAACCATAGGCCCCTAAAAATTAATTTACCCAGGTTAATCCTTGGACCTAAACCCTAAAACCTAAACCTAAAACCCTAATATTTTCACCTTTTAGATAGTGCAACTTGAACTTGTACAATCAATACTTTCAGTGTAACCATTTGTGTTGAAAAATGAGGATATTTTTCTTAACTAGTTCAACAAATCATAGCATAAATTTATGAGGTTGATCTAATTAGGATTGATCATGTTGCTATGTTACACCATTGCCATAATCAACTATAGTTTAAACATTCTCATTTTTTAGTATGGTTACAAGTTTCAATCTCATTAGGATTGATCATGTTGCTCTTGCTCATTGAGTAATTTCAATTTGGATATTTCCCTCCTTCCTTGCTTTATTTTGTGTCCTCCTTGTCATTGGCTCTTAACTTTCACTTCACATAATTTTAGAAGTATCCTCCTTGGAGGTTTCTTACATTTTTTATTTGACATAGATATATGTTTTCATGTCATCAAATCTCTAAAGAATTATATAGTAAAGATCTAATTTCTTCCATTTTTGCATGATAAATTATGCACACCAATTCACATGTATAAATATGATTTCATTGTACAACTAAAAAATTTAGTCAAGTCTTTGTACTTAAAGAAGCCATTTTCAATATGTGAATAGAGTTGAAGCTCATCTTTGTTTATTTTGTACATTGCAATTACCACTAGCATATATCTATGTGTCCCTTTGAATTTCTTCTATTAATTTTTTATTCTTATCTTTAGTATGCTTGGAAAAAAATGAATGAGATTATAAATTAATGTTAGTGTTAAACTTATAATTTCCTCTTAACTACTTTGTCTCACTGTAGAGAACGTGTGTCTCTTATCATAAAATTTGAAAATTTAGATAGGTCAATTTATGTCCTCAGATTTAATTAAATTCTATGTCATACTTGATAAATACATGTATTCACAATCGATATACCTTATCTCTATAGATATACTCTTGTTGGGAAACAACCACACCTATGAGTAAACTTCCCCTCGCCCCAAAAGATAAAGCTCTAGACCCATAAAAAATTAGAATCTAATAAATTACTTATTGATGAATTAGTTAGTTAATGATAGGCTTGATATTTATGAGCTCCATTGAGCACCCTTTTCTAACAATAATCCTAATAAAAATAGAATCTAGTATAATTTTTACTTGAATTAAACTACATGGTTTTCATCATTTACTCATTTTGACACTCATTCTTGAGTTGTTCATAACCTAAATTAGTGGGGACCTTTCCTTCTCTTTTTCCACCTTTATATATGTAATAGAAGACACTCTAAACAACCCTTAACCTCCTATTAACACCCAATTTGAGAAATCAAAGTTATATATCTACATGTGTCTTATTTAAATTCATTCTTTAGTCCTTTACCTATAGAAATTCAATGGTTCCTCACCTCATGTTCATAGTCTCTATTTACTATTCTTCTTATTTAATTTTTCCAACCCTTAACCTCCTATTAACACCCAATTTGAGAAATCAAAGTTATATATCTACACGTGTCTTACTTAAATTCATTCTTTAGTCCTTTACCTATAGAAATTCAATGGTTTCTCACCTCATGTTCATAGTCTCTATTTACTATTCTTCTTATGTTCTCATTTTTGATATCGTAGCATTTTGTGAGCTCTCAATTCTTGATACATTTAAATATCCAACTCCTAGTTTAAATGTTGATCCAGTGATTTATTTAAATTTAAATCTTAAGTCTTTACCTTAATCCATGTGGTTTTATTTACTTTAAATATATCAATTAATTTATATCATCAAATTTGGCTATAGTTTAAGTATCAAGTGATATCTAGCTAAAAATAAGTTTATGGGGCCTTCTTTCATGGGATTCACTTAATAAACCAATGACAGTGCATGCATTCATGGGGTTGTAATAAAACCCCCTATTTTCACTAAGAGGTATCCTATGTACCACATATAGATCTAACTCAAAACTATTTATAATTGAACCATCCCATTTATTAAAGGTTTAACATAAAATACCTAGATGAATTATGAAAAATATGTCATCCTTTACAAAGTTTTGATGTAGAAGCACTTATACTTGACTCAACATATGAGTTCCCTTTCCATGTACACAAAATGTAATTTAGTGCATCCTTAGATATTTTAGGTATCTTAATTATAGTATACATATTGATCTAAATTATATAGTGGATTTATATTTTAGATATACTTAATGATTCTTCTTGGAAGGGTTACCAAAAGGTGTTCAATAATTAGTTTTAAGTAACATGTAGGTAGGATTTAACTGAAATTTTATGACCTTGGTGTGACAATTATCTCCATTTTTAGTTGCATTCTAAGAGTTGGTAGTAACAAAAAACCCTTCATATTAACAACCACACATTGGACTCAATTTAATGTGTATATGCTATGGATTTTTAATGTTATGGGTTTTTTAATGTTATAAATCAAATGGTCTTCAAATGAAATGTATTTTGAATTTTTGCACATTCAATGTGATTTTTAAATAACTTTCAAATTGTGTGCATTATTTAATTAGTTTGTTGATATATATTTTTTAATTTTTTAACATGCAGTTGCCATTTCATTGTTCACATGGATCCAAAATTTAACATAGAGGATTTTATGCCTGATGCACAAATTCCTACATATCCCATACATCCAGATCCCCCACCACAACAAAACCCCACACCTTCACACTCTCCACCTCCTAACTCCCCACCCCCTGTAGTAGATCAGGCTCAGTTAAGAGAGAGCATTAGACAAAACCTTATTATGATTCAAGAAAATATAGATATGATAAAAAATGAGCCTAGAATCCCCCCCATCTTATATGGTTTGCATATACGATGCAAACTATTGTCGATTCTGTTTGATCTATTGATGCAGACCTAGATAGGTTCAATCAATGGAGAGAAGAGAGGAGAAAGTTCTATGCAGATGGATTATCCTAGAAAGAAATTAATGACCTTAAAATTACAAAAAAATCCATGTGCCAACAATTTTTTAACCCCCAAACAAACCAACCAATTCCACCCACCAAAAAACTAATTTCAATTTTATGGTGTAGGCACCTGTAGATAGCTGCACATTTTTGGGATAGATGGTGGATGGTGTTTGATAATCCACCACATGGTAATTCTGAGGGGCCCCTATACTTTTTGAGAAAGTTATGGGTTGAGTTTGAGTTGGGTTTAAAACCCAACTATTTTGATATGAGGTCATTTCAGGGATTTGGGTGTGGCATTACTGTAGTGCCCACCCCGTTTCGGTCATCATTGATGTCAAGTAAGTAGTTGTTAGTAATGTCGTGATGATGTGATTTTATTATTTAATTTAATTTTTAGGGTTATGAGATAACACTAATAATATGTTTGGATTTGATTAATAAAATTAAATTAATTATCTTGGGAGTTAGTTATTGAAAGTAATCGAATTTGATGAGGAAAAGTAATTATCATTTAATGATTATCATTAAATTCAATTAATAAATCTAAAAGTAAGAAAATATTAGAGAGGTATAAATATTAAAATTGTATTTAAGATTAAATGAATTAAGGTAAAAATATTTATTCAATTATATTTTAATTAAAAGTTAATTATTTATGAAAATTTGTTTTAGTTAAAATTTAGAGTTAAATGGAAGTAATTTAAAATAAAAAGAAGTTATTGGTTGAAATTAAATAAATAAATACATAAAGTAATGATTAGTCAAAGGGGGTAAATAAATTAATTAGTTATTTTTTTAAAATCCTTTACGAAGGAGAAAGAGGAGTTAGGGCGGTTGAACGGAGAATTGGAGAGCACCTTCTTATTCGAATGTCGTTATGCTGTTTGTTTACTTACCAAGGGTTTGAAGATGCAGCAAAAGTTTTAGGCGTAAATTTTCTTTTATACTGCTCTTGTCTGGAAGGGATCGAGGAAAGAGATTGGCTGTAAACGATTCAACATGGAATCCTTCCAACACAGATAATTGCATTTTTGCATATCCCCTCTGCGAGCATCCTACCATTACAAGGTGCACATTATAATTATTTTTCCTTATGTATAATCTAGTAAAAATTTTATTGTATGTGTTTTAATATCAACCCTAATTTGTAATTGTGTAGAAACCCTAGTTATTTGTAAACTAGTGCCACCGAGTAGAACAGTTAATAAAATCAACATAAATCTATGTTTAGAGAAATTGATGTCAAACAAAAGAAAATAAAATAAAATAAATTTAAATAAAATTTGGGTAATAATGATAATAATTACCATCCATTGAGAGTCATAGTTAAGTTGTGATATAAAGAAAATAAAATTAATTTAACAAGTTAAAGATTAATCTAATTTTAACCTATAAAGATTTATTGTTTTAATAAATCTAATATTAAATCTCTTGATTTTGGCCGATAGCGGCAAGTTAATTAGTTCCTGAAAGAGCAGGGCATTTCACGAGGGTTTAAAAAAAAAAAATGGGTAGACTCTGCAGGAAATTCTCATAAGCCACGTATTTGTACCTCACCTTTCTCCTTTTTTTTAGTTTTGTGGATAACATTCGGGATTTGATAATAATACAAGTAAATGGCAATATTTCCAAATTCTAAAATTCACCTTCTTTAAATGACGTCTCACATTTTTGCAACCGTAACCATCTCCAACTTGGAGGAAAACTTGGTTTGTGTGTCTTCTCTGATGCCGTCCATGAGCAGATTATATAATTCTCTTGATCTGCGCCATGTTTCTAGCCTTGCCAGTTACCTCGCTGAGAGAAATTGATGTTATTGGATACAGTGCTTAGATGAGATCCTTCACATAGTTTGGTAATCTAAATTTTTAAAATCTCCTCGAATCTATAGGAAAAATTATCTCAGCTGCAATATTAGACTTGCAAAAGTGTAGTAAATTAAATAGTCACTTTGAAACCCTTGGCAGCCTGTTACTGTCACAACAATTAGAGTTGAAACATTGTACAGAATTAAATAGCCTCTCTGATTTCTCTGTCAACCTGTCTGAGTTAGGGCATTTGAATTACCAACTACATATATGAGTGACTTTCTATTTATTCTGAATTTATATATATATTTTTGATTACTTATATAGACAAGTATAGACACATAATTATAGGTTAAAAGATTTGAGTGAAGGTAGTCTTTTATATTTAGAATTTATGAGGATATTTCAATATATAAGTAGATTTGTATGATGAGTATTATTCAAAAGAAAATGGTTCGTATTTATATAATATGTTTATAAAATATGAATAATTTCTTTAATTGTTTTGTTTATGATTTTATGGTTGTGTAAACATAAATTATGAATCGAGTGTAAAAGTAAAAGTAAAATAGTGAGTTAAGTAAAAGTGTAATTTTATTTTATGGTAAGTGAAGTAATAAAAGGTGATAAAGAATTTTAATTAGATAGTTGATTTGTAAATGAAGTATTGAATTCGCTTTAGAAAATAAAAGAATTGGGTAAATAATTAAAGTAAAAATGGTTATTTTGATAGGTTGTTTAGTAAAATATTATTTAACCAAGGATTTTAACCGAATAAACATTAATGAATTAGGTATTTAATTTTGCTGTAGATAAATGAACTGTGTATTTAGTTAAAGTAAATCGATTTATATGGAATTATTCCTTAAGACTTTGTAATTAATGTGTTTATATTTAGAAAATGATTTATTTATAGGAGTTAGAAAATTAGAATTATTAGGTAGTTAAGTTACTGAGTAGGTTAGTAAAGTGATTAGAAAAAGAGTTTCCTTATGTTAATAGTTAGTATTTATTTGGGTAACTTTGGAATAATAAATATCTTCCTCTTTAATTTGAAATAAATAATTGCTTATTTTTATAGAGATTTAGTTAAATAAGTGAATTGAAGTAAATTAAGTTTAAAAGAAAATATATTAATGCATATATATAGGGTTTTAAGGAAAGAATACATTTTGCCTATGTGAATTTATTGTGTAACATTGGTAGATTAGTTTATTCTTACTTTGGTTAGTTCCAAGTGGAATAGTTAAATTAGAAATAGTGAAAAGTAGAGTTTTGTATGTGCTTGCTCTGCGTAAGTAAAATTAGATGATTATGGAATATAATGAAAGTATAAATATTATGTTATTAGAAGAATCAAGTTTCTTGAAGCAGAGGTAATTATAAATAAATAAAAGTAAGATGAAAATTTTCTATATGGTTATTATGTGAAAATTATTTTAAATTCATATGAGGAAAGAGTATTTTGGACCTTCTTAGATAATTTATTGTGTTAAATGTTAAATGATTTTAATTACCCTTTTTGTTATCTAATGAGTCTATGAATAATAATTATTTATCAAACTACTATGTGAAATAATTTATTAGTATTGTCACCTTAGGATTATAATAAAGTTGTAAGTTATGGAATTGTCATCGTAGTATTACATTTTAAAGTTATAATTAGGATTCATATTAAACAGTCGATGGAGTTGGTTATCTTATAAACGATATAGTTATGTTAAATATAATTATTTGTAGTAAATACTCTTTTAATTAAATTAAGTGGATATGTTAAAATAAGTGATAAGAACATTGAAATAATGCCTAAATTAAAGGAATGTCTGTAGGGTTATAAGGTGTGAGTGATTGTTTTAAGCTAAGTGTTTTGATTATTGGTTTAAGTGTTATGTAATTGTTTTAAGGTGGGTGTGATTTGTGGAATCTTTATGGAGATGTCTCGATGGCCTATTCAATGTAAGTGTTTTAAGATAGTGTTCTTCAAGGATGATGTGTATGATGGTTTTCTTGTACGGAATTATGTGTGTAAAATGGGAACCCGTGTTATTGTTCATGATTGTTTTAATTTTGGAAGAGTATGCTTGAGAGTTAGTGTCTTGTGGCTTATAACATCAGATTATATTTTCATTCGCAATATTGTGATATCCTTAAATGTTGGAAATGATTGATCTCTAAAATAATGTTCTTATTAGGTTGCTTCGAGTTACTTTTTATTGAATGAATGGTTATATTGTATTTGAATGTGTGGTTCATGGATTGTTTTGATAGACCCTTTCAATGTGTCTTTTCCTGAGTTGATTTTTGAGTTGGAGATTTTCTCTCATTTTATGTATGTTGCTATTCAATGGGAACCCATATGTTTTCTTTTGGTTCTTTACCCTAAGTGGTAAATCGGTTAATGTTATCTTTGTTATGATTGAAGGTTCTGCTTAAATTGATAATGAGTCAAATTGAAAAGTTCTTTGAAGTTATGGGTATTCCGAGAGGAGAAAATAGAGGTTTTCCTTGGATGTCCGATTTAGTTGGTATCGAAGTTGTTGATGTTGTTCAACGGAGTTGTTGATCTTATTTTGATGTATTCTCTCATTATAATTGAATTGAAAATAGTTCTTCAAGGTTTTGTTTTTATTGTTGTCATATTTTCATGGGGAAACCCTAGTGTAACTTTATGAGAATCTTCCAGAGGTTTATTTTACTATTGGTTAATGTTCCTTCTTTTATGTGCCCTTGTTGTGGCAAGTGTTTTGGTTTCATGTTTTTGAAAGGGTTGTACATGAATCGTTGAGATTTTGATTATGTATTTATGGCAAGATGGGTAATGCCTTGCATGCTTCTCTGTTGTGATCTAATGTACTTGTTATGTTGTACAACCCTTGGATTTGGTTTTTATGTTTTGAGTGTCTAGGGTGGGAGTGGCTCTAAGTGGGTGGTCGGCGCACAAAGGGGCGCCAGGATAGCCCTCGTTAGAGTGAAAATTAAAAAGTGATAATTTAAATAATTAATTAGGGGGTGGGTAGAATCACATTAAAAAGATAATTGATGCCTCATCCGCCTTTGAGTGCTACCACAGACTAAAGGGGATTGAGAAGGCCGTGGTTGGCAAGTTTGTTGCCTTGTCCTTCTGAAGGGTAACGGATCCGCATGAGCAACCCTATGGGGCGGCGCCTTGAGACAGGTAGTCTGGATAACCATAGATGGAGGCGGCTCCTAGCGCTCGGTTTTGTCTGGATAATTCGTCAGTAGACGGAGGCGGCGCCTTGCGTTAGTAGTAGTCTGGATAATCCATGTAAGCCATGCGATGACACTCTCCTCTAACACTCCTTATGTTGCTTCTTTGGAAATCCTCTGGAAGTGGGTATTTGTCTTGAATTGATGGATCGTAGTTGTTTTGAATTGATTTATGGTTTTACCCTATTTTGATCTTTTGTGTATTCTTTGGTTTTGTATAAATCTTGTGGATGTTTGGGTTTTGACCTTGTACTCTTATGGTACTGTGATATGATGTAATTGTATTGTATCATTGTGATTCAGAATTGTGATATGTTTATTAATTCAGCTTGATTTGGAAGTGTTTTATGATCTTCCTCTGGTTCCTTATTTACTGGCTATTGCCTTGAATTATGTGATGAGATTTATGACTCCTGGATGTGGTTGATTATGTCACTTTAATTCCTGAGTGTTATGATACCTTGGTATGTTGTTGAGTCTTGTGGTTCCATGTTTGGATGTTCTTGGTTGAGGTCTCTTTCTTGTTAGCTCCTAGCACGGGGGGTGGGTCTTCGGACTCACATGGTCGGGTGGAACGTGCTATGCACCCCATTGGGTCCCCAGTCGAGGATTGAGAGGTGCGGATTGGTGCTATTGCAGCGACTCCAAAGTTGTATTTGTCTTGGAGCCAGTTTTGATGCTAGTATTCATCTATTCATTTTGTATCATGGTATCTTGTGTATGGTTTCCATTTATGTTTGGGAACACTTTTACATCATTGTACTTTTTGAACATTGTACTGTAATGAAATGTTAAACTTGGTGTGGATATTGACCATAGTAGTTGTTATTCAATGTGTTATGTAATCATGCATATGTTGTATTTATGTGCAGATGGCTTCTTATCAATGAATTTTTTCATGTATGTGTTATATTTGTTATTGTTAATGATTATATCTTTGGATTTTATTCTTTATTGATGTTGTATGGATCTAAGTCGCGTAATGACTCTTCGTGTACCCCAAGGGATGTATGTGTTAATGAATCTATTTAATTGAAATTCGTGATATGACTTGATGTGTATTACATGTATGTTATGTGTATTATATAAAAAAAAAAAAATTGTGCTGTAATTGTTGTGTTAATGTCCTTTGGGGTTCGCACGGCGGGGCGTTACAATTACCCAACATAGACTAGGAGCACGTGTCAATCCTCAACGATGTGCTTCGATTACTCTTATTGTTTCTCCTCCTTCTCCTGGTGTTCCCACTGCATTTCAACAACAGACCATGTTATTGACATTAGGAGCATTGAGTTCGATTTTAGGACATCTCACTCATCAGACTACACACGCGACGGTTGAAATGGCCAATAGAGAGCATGGAGGCTTGGGCTATGGGAATACTCAGGCATCCACTTTAGGTGATCCACATGTATCTGGGACATAGTCATATATGAATTTACTATATTCTGAGGATCATCCTACACAGGTATGTTTATCTTTTGAGCTTGAATTTAATTTGTTTGAAATGTGCAAAATTCATGTAAATAATTTAACATCAAATTATATATATTATATAATATTAATTCAAGAATTTTTTGGTGTAGATGCACATGATCAGATGATGCCTAAAACTCAATACATGATTGTGCCTATATGTTGAGTGTTGTAGAGATGGGCTCACCTTTTGGTCAGCTACTTGAACCAATATATATTAAATAATTTTTCTGCATATATCTAATTTAATTTGAATTTGTACACATGTGTGAAATGATATATTATATCTAGATGTAGGGAGGTCATGCAATACCTAGTACTAACCAACCACAAGTTGTCGTGAGCACTCCTGAGACATCATCACCTCAGGTGTGTGCTTTTAAAAGTTTTTTAAGTTTAAATTAAATACACATCATAGATCTAATTTAATTTGTTCATTTACATACACGTGTGAATTTGATCTATAAAAATTGTTGTACATCTATATGCGGATTTCATGAGATACCCATGGCAAGCACACCTGAGACATCGCTAGCATTTATGCATGGGAAATCTCAAGTGCATGATCATGAGTTCATATCATTCAAGGTTGTAAACTCTACTAAATCTCCTATACAATTTTTATAGACCTTTTAAATATATATATATTCAAGGTTTTAACATATTGTTTGATTTATATGAATATGTAGGATATAGTAGATCAAGCATTTGGATCTTCTCAACTAACAGTTATGCTACTTGTTGAAAAAAATGTGCCAGTAGATTCACATGATCATATGCTAATTTATGCATACTAAAAATCATTTTTGTTGTATTTACTAGATATTTAATTAAATTTATTTTTATCTAAAATTTTATATTTTCAAGTTTAAATATGTTTAATTATATAAAAATTTATAAATAACTTTAAATATAATTTCAAGTTTCTTTTACTCTTTTACAACATGATGCAGGTACATCTAGTCGACATGGGACAAAGAGGAGACTTGATATGACCGATCAGCCTGATGGTTAGATGGTTTTAAATTTTATGGACTATAGATCTCTAGTTTTATTTAAATATATGTGTTGGACTTGACATATACATTTTGAACATGTTATTTCATGGACCATTTCACATATATTATATCGATTAATATTATCATGTTTTTGTTTATTTATATTAGTTGACTTTAATACGATGATTATATATGCAATCAATTATGATCATGTTATGCTCATTTTGATGACTATATGCACTCATGTATGTATAGATATTTTATCTAATTTTCAAGTAATACATGCACTATATAAATTCTTATCTAGAATCAAATTTCATATATATAATTTATCACATGGTTAGGTGACAAATTAAAACATTCCTTAAATAGTTTAGATCATATTCATAATAAACTAAGAGCAAGTAATTTTAACTATTTTCCAATTCTAGCAAATATTTGAATCAATAAACAAAAATCTATCTCCTTGTATGCACAAAATGTATAATATATACAATTGAATAATTATATAAAATGTGGTAAATACAAGACATGAAATGTATAATCTATAAAATTGGAACAAGATATTTAAAAAGTGACTAATAAGTTCATTGAAGTTCATACATCAAAGAAACATATATAATGTAGATTGATGTTTAATACAACTATATAACATGATGAAACATGTATGCGCATGTAGATACAATTAAAGCTTATCAACTTTTAGGTCAAGACCACAAATTGATATTTACATAGTCTTTTGATAAAATAATTTTACAATGATAATCACATGGTAGACTAACTTGATGAGAGCCTACAAAAATAATTAATGTAAGTAAAGTAACTACACTTTTTATGAGTCATTTAAGTAAATAATTCATGCAAGAAAATAACAATATATAGTAAAAGTTAGAAAATTGGATCTTATAAATTCCATACAAATTCAAATGATGTTTGTCATAGGATGGATTAAGGGGACCTAAGAGGATATAGCTTAAGGGGGGTCCTAAGAGAATGCCTTAAGGGGAGTTAAGAGGATGGCTTAAGGGGATGCAAGGAAGTGGATTAAGGGGAGTTGATAGAATGACTTAAAGGGATGTAAGCAGGTGGATTAAGGGGAGTTGATAGAATGACTTAAAGGGATGTAAGAGGGTAGATTAAGGGGATGCATGTCATGAACCCTAGGATATGGCTTAACGGGTCCTAAGAGGATGTATTAAGGGGAATTATGAGAATTACTTAAGGGATGCACGATTGTGGATTAAGGGTATGTAAGAGGATATGAATTAAGGGTCCTTTAAGAGGATGGGTTAAGGGGATGCAAGAGGTTGGATTAAGGGGAGTTGATAGAATGACATGAAGGGATGTAAGAGGGTGGATTAATGGGAGCTGATAGAATGACTTAAAGGGATGTAAGAGGGTGGATTAAGGGGATGCATGTCATGAACCTTAGGATATGGCTTAATAGGTCCTAAGAGAATGGATTAAAGGGAATTATGAGAGTGATTTAAGGGATGCAAGGTTGTGGATTAAGGGGATGTAAGAGGATATGACTTAAGGGTCCTTTAAGAGGATGGATTTAGGGGATGCAAGAGGGTGGATTAAGGGGAGTCGATAGAGTGGCTTGAAGGGATGTAAGAGGATGGATTAAGTGGAGTTGATAGAATGACTTAAAGGGATTTAAGAGGGTGGATTAAGGGGAGTTGATAGAATGACTTAAAGGGATTTAAGAGGGTGGATTAAGGGGAGTTGAGAGAATGAATTAAAACCCTAAACCATAAACCATAGGACCTAAATCCTAGGAGATGAACCCTAAACCCTTAAAACCCATATAGATTTGTTATTCTAAGCATCTCATGAACCCTAGAAACCCTAAACCCTAAACCATATGACCTAAAGACTAGGAGATGAACCCTAAACCATTAACCCATATAGATTTGTTATTCTAAGCATCGCATGAACCCTAAACCCTTAAAACCCATATAGATTTGTTATTCTAAGAATCTCATGAACCCTAGAAACCCTAAACCCTAAACCATATGACCTAAATACTACGAGATGAACCATGAACCATGAACCCATATAGATTTTTTATTCTAAGCATCTCATGAACCCTAGAAACCCTAAACCATATGACCTAAAGACTAGGAGATGAACCCTAAACCATTAACCCATATATATTTTTTATTCTAAATGTCTCATGAACCCTAAACCCTTAAAACCCATATAGATTTTTTATTCTAAGCATCTCATGAACCCTAGAAACCCTAAACCCTAAACCATATGGCCTAAATATTAGGAGATGAACCCTAACCCATTAACCCATATAGATTTGTTATTATAAGCATATCATGAACCCTAAACCCCTAAAAGCCATGTATATTTGTTATTCTAAGCATATCATGAACCCTAGAAACCCTAAACCCTAAACCATATGACTTAAAGACTAGAAGATGAACCCTAAACCATTAACCCATATAGATTTGTTATTCTAAGCATCTCATGAACCCTAGAGAGACTTAAAGGGATGAAAGTGGATGGATTAAGGGGTCCTAAGAGCATGACTTAAGGGGTGTCAAGGGAGTGAATTAAGGGGATGCAATTGGATGGATTAAGGGGTCCTAAGAGGATGGCTTAAGGGGTGTTGAGAGAGAGACTTAAGGGGATGCAAGTGGATGGATTAAGGGTAGATATATGAGAATATGGATTAAGGGGTCCTAATAGAATGGCTTAAGGGGTGTTGAGAGAGTGAATTAAGGGGATGAAAGTGGATGGATTAAGGGTAGATATATGAGGATATGGATTAAGGGGTCCTAAGAAGATGGGTTAAGGGGTGTTGAGAGAGTGAATTAAGGGGATGCAAGTGGATGGATTAAGGGTAGATATACAAGGATATGGATTAAGGTGTCCTAAGTTGATGGATTAAGGGGTGTTGAGAGAGTGACTTAAGGGGATACAAGTGGATGGATTGAGGGTAGATATATGAGGTATGGATTAAGGGGTCCTAAGAGGATGGCTTAAGGGGTGTTGAGAGAGTGACTTAAGGGGATGTAAGTGGATGGATTAAGGGTAGATATATGAGGATGTGGATTAAGGGGTCCTAAGAGGATGGCTTAAGGGGTGTTGAGAGAATGACCTAAGGGGATGCAAGAGAATGGGTTAAGGGTAGATATACAAGGATATGGATTAAGGGGTCCTAATAGAATGGCTTAAGGGGAATTAATAGAGATAGTTAAGGGGATGAAATATGATGGATTAATGGTACATAAGAGGATGGTTTAAGGGTTTTTAAGAGAATGGCTTAAGGGGATATGAAATCAATTATAAACATTTTATAAAATGACAATGAATTAAATTTATTTTTATATTTATACTATCAATTAAATGTATCTAGAACTATATATAGTTACCCGTCTCTAGATTTGAATTCCATTGTAATATATGTGCATCTCCTCTCTTTTTTGTAAAGCATCTAGTTTTGGGAGACCTGAAACAAAAGGGTATGTGTAGGATCATGAAGGGTCAAAAAGTGGCAATATGATGGGTATGTGTAGGGTATGTGGCTGATGACTTTGTTTTTACCCAAAATTGATGAAACAAAAAGGGTTTTTTAAAGAGATTTTCTGTTTTCCACTAATATAAATTATTCTTTACTTTGAATTTAATAAATTATTATTATTCATTTTCTATTTGAAATATGACTAAAGTCCTAATTGATAGGTTGATTGAAAAACATCTATAGCTTTCAAACAGTATAACATTTTTTGAATTTTAAACAAGTGTCACATTCTATGCTTCACATACTATAGGATTAAAAAAATAAAAATTGAATTTCATGAAGTTTTGACCAAGTTAAGGTGGTCAAACATACGAGTTTTTATATTTTTTAAAAGTTGTAATAAAAATTCATAATTAATTATTTACTTGGAAAAAAATTACAAAAAAATATGCATCACATCGGGACATGAGTCCTCTACTTATATCTAAAATATTATAAACAAATATTATAATTTTATTGTGGTTAGGGTGGTCAGACAGACACCTACTTCTTATTTTTTCTCTGAAATTTAAGTACTACTACATTGAAATTTCAAATTTTCACCAAATAGATTTAAAAATAAATAAAATCCTAGTAGTTTAGAAACTACGTTTAATTTGCTACAGATTCTATTCTTACATATTTTGTAAATAATATAGATAACTTATTCAAATTTTTATTTCAAGTTGCCTAACTTTGATTATTCTGAATTTTTTGCCACTTAAGGGCTTGTTTTTTCCATGATGATCCTGCAGATTCCCAAAAAATGATATAAAACTTTAATTAGGAAATTACTAAAGAAAATTACATATATCAATTAAATATATATACAACTTTATACTTACCAATATTTATTTACTTTGTTGTACCATCTGCATCCTCTCTTTTTTGCAGTGCATCTATGATTGTCTCATGATCATCCATTGAAAGTGTCCATAAAAATTTATTAGCAGGCCTCCCTTGATATCTAACTAGTTTTATATTGGTTGCCAAAATCAAATGTGAATAATGTATAATCTTCTTGTGTCTTTCATAATCTTCAAATGTAGGCAAGCCATTCTTTCTTATCAACTATTTTTGAAGCTAGGTTCCAACAACAACCACTAAACCCATTGGATACTCAAAGTTATCATCATCCACTCTAGGATGTACCAACTTATGTTTTCTCTCAACACATCTAGCCAACCAATACTCTGTCTCCTCCTCATTCTCCTAAGGTGCAACAACATCATACACATGTCATGCAAAAGTAAATAAAAAATTCAATAAAGAGTGACTTATATTTAATTCACATATAAAAATGAATACATATAAAATTCAACTCAATAAATAATGTACCTTCTTGTACAAGATCTGAAACATGATCATAGTCATCTGATGTGAACACTTGATTATCCTCAATTGCCATTCCATGTTGAACATGTGTTATGTAGGTGTTAAGTCTCTTTGTTGCCATTGTTCAACCCATTTCGTATTTTCACATGCCTCCCAATCACCTACAATACAAAATTGAAAAAAGCATACCAACTCCCTTGTCCATATTATCCATGTGTTTGCATTCAAACTCTTAAATGAATGCCATTTTGTAGATCCATTAATTGTTTCACAATATTGTTGAGAAAAAATATCATTTTCTTCAACTAACCAAAAGAAGCGTCGAATTTTTGAGCTCTCACTTGTTCTTGTAGATAATTTGGTATTGCACCAATCTACAATTGCACATGCATCTCTAAATTTTGCAGCATTCTCAAATTGTAGTTGCTCTCTAGCAAGAGCTCTTTTCACACATGCACCTGCTCCATCATGTTCGCCCTTACCATGACCAGCTTCAAAAAAACTCCATATGTGTTGGATATTATTTTCCTTATGAACTCTACATAACCAATAAAACATTCTAGCATTTTTGAATTGACCTATGCAATTATCCAACCATATGAGATGTTCTAGCATTTGAATTCCTCTCTCTTTTATTTTTTTATAAAATATATCAAAAGAATATTGAACAAACTTAGATGAATGTAATTTATTATCACTTACACTCTCTCAAAACATTTCTATTATCTTCTCTACTATCATTTGCATGTCTATAAACAATATGAAAAAATATAGCTACTTGCACTAAATTATAATACTGTGATTGAATTTCTTCTTGTGGAGCAAGAGTATAATTTTTAGCAAAATCAACAACTGACAATAGAGTTCCAATTGGGAATATGTTTTTACATAAATTAAATTTATTATCAAGCCAATGAGTATACTGAGAGTGTTGAGCATATTTAGGTACAATCTTATCTTTAAATTCTTTAATAAATGCATGCACACTAATGTTTTCCACAATTAGCTCACAACGTTTTCTAGTTTTTCCATCTTTTAAAGAATACTCAACATTTTAAATTTTTTTTGCATCCACTAATTGTTGTCCAAATTCATCTAAACTACTTTCATGCATACATTTTCCTAATAATGAAAAGTTACCACATCTATCACATTCTCCAGAAATACATGCTTTTAAATAAAATAAGTTTCCATTAGAGGGTTCACAAAACAAACCTTCTATAAAATCTTTGATTCTTTCAAGTGGCATGTTAACACCACAAATGTCGTGCATAATTTGGTTAGCATGCAAAGTGCATCATATATATAAAAAACTATCATAATAATAGTTAAATTGTACATGAGTCTTACAACAATAAGAGATTCATTGCTTATTAATTCTAACAGACCAAGGTTTACACTTTTTGAATGATCTTTGACTTATGTTAATATTCAATGGTAAGATTGAAGCATGTAATTTTTTTTATATAATTCAATTTTTGTTTTATCTAAGAGATGCTTTGGATGAGGTTCACGAATTTTGGAACCCACCCTTAATTTTAAGACATCTCTAATGTTAGGTGATACTCTTGTATTATCATGCCAAAATTTATTGATTAAAGATTTAATTTCATTAGTTAATTTCATGCCTGATCTTGGGAGTCTACCACTAAAACTCCAACATTGATTAATTGGATCCTTTTCAATACTTTCTCTTATTTTAGAAACTCTTATTAAAGTTTTAGGATTTACTTTTATACATTTACTAATCTTACTTAACATTCTTTTATTTGAAGTTGATTTATCAACTAGAGTAGTTGTTATTGCACAACAAGCCACATTCTTATCTTTAGATTGAATTTTCTTACCTATAAAATCAATAGCATTAGCAACACTAGATATGACTTGTTCTACTGAATCATCTTTCTTTTTTGGTTTTATAAAAATACCTAATTTTTTCATCACTTTTCTCATTTTCAAAATGCTCATCAATTGCACCATGAGTTGACATTGGAATCCTAATTTCTTTCTATAAAAAACCATTTTACATATTCTATTTCCATAAGTTCTAATTTGTCTCCAAGAAACTTTACCATGAAGGTTATCTAGCACATCTTTTTCAATTGTTAAAAAACCATTTTCACCTTCATCCATACAAGGGGTTTCATTTTCATTTTCAAATGTAAAAGGGATTTCACTCTCATTTTCATCAATATGAAGGATTTCATTCCCATTTGTATTCTCATAAGACATAATTTCATCATTTTTTTGCTTTTGAATTGTTTCAACCCTAGAATTATTAATATCATCAATGGTGTATTTAGCTTCATCTAAACAAAAAAGATCAATATTATCAAGACTTGGGTTTAAAAACATACCTAGATAGATTATTTGAATATGTGTATTTTCCATATCATTGGGAGGTGGATTTTAAGACATACCTGAAGTTGTTTGCATAGGTACTATTTCCATACCATTCAAAGTTGAAGTTGAAGGCATAGTTAGGTTTGTCTCTGTAATTGCATTTTCTTCCATATTCACCATCTCCAAATTTGCATCATCGGCATTAATTTCACCATTCATGGCCTCCTCTTCAAAAAATTTGGAACTAAATTCTTCCAAATTTTCCATTTGATGAATCCTTTCTCTTCTATCCCTTTGTCTTTTTGCCTCCATTTTTTTATTTCCTTGAATTTCTTCGAGTGTCATTAACTTTCTACATTTTTTTCTTTGTCTTTGCTTTGATCCCATGGTTACCAAACCCTCTTTGATGACAAAAAAAATTATTTGAGTATCCTATTTTCAAATTTTCATCTGCTTCAAATATTCAAATAAAACTATGTAGTATGAAGATACTTTCTTCTAAACTTTGAAGTACAAAAACATCATGAATACATCCAAAAGTTCTCTTTTTCCAAATCTTCTTGTAAAATGTTCTTGTACTTGATTCCACTTTAGAAAATTCAACTTGCACTTGTCTCTTCCAACAATTTGAATAGAATATTCGCTACACAAGAAAATTTTTCAATAAAAATATAGAAAATGGCACTTTCAGACCGTACTGCATAAAATGAATGTTGCAGGAAAAATGTGTTTTATCAGTATTTTCCAAATTAGGAAAAAATGGCTATATAAGAAATGCGTACGCATTATAAAACACATACACGTTCTATTTTAGGAAGGTGTACATGTTATATAACACATACGTGTTACCTTTACCCAATAGGTAAATAGATAACACGTATGCATTATGAAACGCGTACGTGTTTCATTTAAATAACGTGTATGCGTTATTTAAAAATTGAATTCCCAACCCACATGTAGCCTTGGTTTTAGGCTCAGGAAAGGCTTGGCAATCTAAGCCTTAGCCTTTGACCTGCAACTAAAAAAATAAGGTAGATTTAAGAAGAATGTCCAACTTTGGCAATATGGTTGATGGACTTTTTTTCTGAATCAATCTATAAAATTAAAACCCATTAGAGAACATGATTCTATTTTCTGAATGTATAATTTTTATTAAGATTGGATTGTGTTTGTTATTTTTTAATTAATTTCTAACTAAACTAGGCCTTAAACTTGAAATATCAAGCTCTTTTTGTTTTTTAATTACTCTTTTTTAGTTAAGTTTCTTGTAAAATAAATTATATGGCATCAATCTTCAGACAATTCTCTACACAATGAAAAAAAAAAGATTCAAAAAATATTTATTTTAGGTCTAATTATGATATTCGTACATGTTGAATTTTTAAAACAACAATTAAGGCCAATAAAAAATCAATAAAAAAAAAATCAACAAAAAATTACAAAAAAAATTCCTCATCAATATTCATGTTTCTAGCTCTCTTTCCCCAAAATGAATTAGAAAAATGCTTTTATTTGTGTCAAAAAGTGGGTTATGTACATGTGCATGGTATGGTAAAAGAAATGGACTTTTAAAAAGTGGTTTTTATAGATCCCTATCAAAATTTAATTTCTATAATCTAGGTATTTGAATAATTTACATAATTGGAAACTAGATTCAAAATGCTAAATTTCATATTACTGAATTTTTCGAAGATTCATTCTATAAGTGCCTCAAATTTTTAGTCCAAGTGTGACAAATTTTGAAAAAAAGTAAAAACACTTCCACTTTTTGAACTTTTTGTGGACCCAACTTCTTGCATCAACCCACTTTCCTCCATGGGGATATCTAGTACAAGTATTTCATATTGATATAATAGGCTTGATACATCTTTCTCGTCTACCACCTCTTTGCTTAGATCTCCCCACTTTTTGAAGGTGGTGGATTCTGCTTTGAAGGTCTGAGATTGTGTGTCGATTTATTGTGGTTTTCCATGAGATCTAGGAGATTGAGGTAACTCTCCTACCACAAAGGCACTCTTTTCCATTTTATAGTCCCTACACCCATTATCTTGGATTACAACCTTAACTTATGTGATGTTTTGAATGGAAGATGTCTTTGTCTCAGAAGTGGAGGCTAAAGTGGATGGGTCTACATAAGGCGATGTGGGTCCTTCATGTTTTTTGGGACTTGGGGGATCTTATAATACTTGGAATCCATATTTTTGCAATAGTAAAAGGTTTGAGATCACCATGGATTGTGACTTCTTGATTCTAGTAAGGGAATTTGATACATTGATGGAAAGTGGATGCGAAAACTTACATTCATTGGATCCATGGGTTCCCTAAGAGAATATTAGAAGGGAGTTCAAGGTCAAGGACCTAACAAGTGGTCTCCATGATTGATGGCACCACTTGAATGGGGATTTGAATGGTGCTTTGGGACACCCATTCTTGATCATCATAGGCTTTGATTGTGATACCTTTTCCCTTTTCAATGACATCTTCTGAAAAACTTAGATTCTTAATCAGCTGCAAAGTACAAATATTCAAACCTGCACCTACATCCACCAAGACCCTTTTGACCTTG
Organism: Sequoia sempervirens; assembly: GCA_007258455.2. NCBI lineage: Eukaryota > Viridiplantae > Streptophyta > Pinopsida > Cupressales > Cupressaceae > Sequoia > Sequoia sempervirens. The sequence goes on along the minus strand of VDFB02193867.1, from coordinate 143,371,570 downwards.
TTTTTATTGACAAGAAATTCAAGATGGAGTGTGTGGTTATGAGATGGTTGGGTTAGAAGATCATGCTTTGAAAATGTGAGGAGATGTGGTGTAGTGATATGTCTAATCATAACTTGAAACTGGTCTGCATCAAGATTTGTGGGAATGAAGGATGCATCCAATGCCTTTTCTAGGATGTCCCTATGTGTAGGCGATATTTTTAGCAACTCCATGATGGAGATTTGGGTGGGGGTCTTTTTCAGCCACTGGGTATGTGTAGTATCATGATGGGACAAAAAGTGGCGATATGATGGGTATGTGTAGGGTATGTGGCTGATGACTTTTTTTTTACCCAAAATTGATGAAACAAAAAGGGTTTTTAAAGGATATTCTCAGCTTTCCACCAATATAAATTATGCTTTACTTTGAATTTAATAAATAATTATTCTTCATTTTCTATTTGAATTACAACTAAAATCTTGAATTATAGGCTGATTAAAAAACATCCATAGATTTCAAATGGTATCACATTTTTTGAATCTAAAATATGTGTCACATTCTATGTTTCACGTGTTATAGGATTAAAAAAAATATATGAATTTCATGAATTTTTGACCAAGTTAAGGTGGCCATACATACAATTTTTTATATTTTTTAAAATTTTAAATAAAAAAATAATAATTAATTATTTACTTGGAAAAAATAACAAAAAAATATGCATCACATTGGGACATGAGTCCTCTACTTATATCTAAAACCTTATAAAAAATTATTATCATTTTATTGTGGTTAGGGTGGTCAGACATGCACCTACTTCTTATTTTTTCCCTGAAATTTAAGTACTACTGCATTGAAATTTCAAATTTTCACCAAATAGATTTAAAAAACCTAGTAGTTTAGAAACTACATTCAATTTGCTATAGATTCTATTCTTACATATTTTTGAAATAATATAGATAACTTATTTAAATTTTTACGTCAAGTTGCCTAACTTTGATTTTTTTTGAATTTTTTGCCACTTAAGGGCTTTCTTTTTCCATGATGATCCTGCACATACCCTAGTACTCTAGACATTGTAACCATTAGGGATTTATTTTGGATTACCAGCCACTGCCTTAGGTGGATGTGAGGGTCTTGAGATGGAATTTTTGTCACTATGTGTGGTGACTCCACACTCGGATCTAGGTCCTTTAACATTGACAATTGTTACCCATTCATCCAAAGATGCGAGAACATGGTCATAAATATGGTTCACATTGTGGAAACTCTTTCCTTTACAACTGTTGGCTGCTTTATTATGGTCTAGCATCAGATTTATGTATATTTTAAGATCTTGATTCCTAGTTGGTTGTTCAATGGTTATGACTTTCATCAATGAGATCTTGGATCATATTTTTGAGTCACATACATTCAACTATCATGTGTCCTTTTATTTTCTGAAAATCATAGAGGTGCTTCTCATTATATCATGGTGGTTTAACTTGAGTCTCTTGATAATTTTCATAAATAAGGAGTGTGATAAGCTTTGCTTGTACCAACTGTTGGATGACAGAATCAATAGGTTCCCCTAGTGGTGTATATTTTTGTTTTGGCAGGTATTTGTTCTTTGGGGGTGGTCCCCCTTGAGAATTTATGTTATTGACCATTTGATTGTTGGGTTGTTGTTGTGATGTGTCAAGGTTTATGGGGTGTTTTGTGTATTTTTTTATGCATGTGTGTATGTTTGTTGTTGCACATTTGGATTTAGGGAATTGATAACAAATTTCGCATCGGCGACACCATCATTGGTAATGTTCTTGTTCTTATCCCATGTGTGAGGTTTTAAATTATAACTTGTTGATGGTTGATTGTCTTGATACATAGATGTGCCCCCTTGTGCTATGAGGGCTCTTTTGATGTTGAGCGCTTTTGGGAATGAGTTGGTCGTAGGTTGTGATGCATTGCATTTTGAGATGGAAGGACATGCTCCCTTCAAGGTTAGAGATAATGGTCCCAATTTGGTGTTCCTCTGGTAGGGACCATTTTCTTTAGTTGGCTCTATATCTCCATTGTTGTAGGAAAGCCGTGAAGGTTTCCCCTTTAGCGTGTTTAAGGCCAGATAGTTCTTCTAGGCTTACCTCCATGTCTAGGTTGAAAGAGTAGTTTTTGATGAATAAATATATGATTTCCTAGAAATTTTTGATTCCAGGAGGTAGGCGAGAGAACCATTCCATTGTAGGACCAGCCAAGCTTCACGAGAAAAGTCACATTAGATAAGAATCATCATATGCCACTTCCATACAATGTACGTGGAATTCCTTAATGTGATCTTCGGGATTTGTACTTTCCCTCAGTATTTATCAAATTATGGTATTTTGAAGCCTGGTGGAAATGGAGCCATTGCAATGCTTCTATCAAATGGATAGGGGCACACATTTCCTTGTGTGTGAATTTTTAACCTTTCCAGATTGGATGTCTTGTATCTATTGTGAAAGCAATTTGAATTGCATGGAGAGGTCATTTTGAGGATCAGGTGGTGGGATGTAAATATTTTTGGAGGGTGTGGCTTGTGTATTGGGATTCAAGGCATTTTATTGTGTGTTTGTGAGAGGTTTTTGGAAGCTTTACTGTGCAATCATTGCTTGTTGGTAGGCCTATTGTTGTTGTTGTAGCACCAATTCTTGTTGTTGGGCTTGTTGTTGTTGTTGGACCAATAATACTTGCTATTGGGCCTATTATTGTGTCATTTGTTGTTGTTGTGATATCAACACTTTTTATTGTGTGTGCTATTATAAGGCTTGCACTTGAACGTGTTGTGCTTGGTATTGAGCTTGTGATTGTGCATGAGCTTGAGCTTGAGCTTGGGCTTGCGCTTTGGTTTGTGCTTGTGCTTGTTATGCAGCTTGTTGTTGTTGTAGAAAATTTTTTTCTTGAGCTTGTGCTTGTGCTTGAGCTTGTGATTGTTGGGTTTGAAATTGCTGCAAATCCTTTTGGTAAGCTTGTTGCACTACTTGTAATGTGATGCTGTATTGATTTTCTACATTTGAATTTGGAGGTGGAGGTGGGGAATTTTATAGGATGGTGTGAGATGAGGTGGAAATTTTTTGTTTTGGTGGTTGTTTGGGTGTTTGTTGAGTGATGACAAGGGTTTTTGTGGTAGATGGTGGGTTCATATTGATGGTTGATATGTTTAGTCCTTGTGAGACTAGATTTTGAGACGTTTGGGGTGTTGTAGATTATGTGATGATAGGTTGGGAGATTCGGATTTGTGCCACCTAGTGTTGGGATATCGGTGGCATGTTTAGAGGATTTTGTATGATAGATCTAGTGATTTTATTTGTACTTGGAGGATTGATTTGATTTTTTTGGTTTTGGATTTTTGTGTTTAGGGAAGGGATTTTCCCTACACCTTGATTGGGCATGGATGATGATGGCAATAGAGGGAATGATGGGAAGATTTGAGATGGATTCCCTTGTGAAAGTGAGGATGAAGCCTTGAAAGTTCCCACCTTTTCCAATAAATACATTCAAGTCCTTGTGATACATTGGGTAGAGAGCTTTGTGTATCAAGATGGTATGTCAGTATTGCAGAAAAGGTGGAGGGATTGTTTGTATCATGGAAAAGGAGTGGAACATATGGATGTTTAGGGTCTTGTGGAATGGTGCTAGGCATACCCAAGATTGTGTTAGAATATAAATTTTTGTTGTTGACAAGTGGATACCCTTGAAGGGCTTGGAGTAGTGAATTTCCCTTGGTGATCATGGGTTGACTTGGGGAATGTGATGATGATAGTTGTATGATGGGTTGGATGATGTTTGGGAATGAAGGCATGAATGATGCTTGAGGCATGTTCCCAAAAGGTTGTTCAACAATACTGATCACATCAAAATCAAGAGGGATTTTAGCACATTCCTTTGCTAATTCTAACATGTATTGTGTGAGATTGAGCCTCATGACTGTGTTGAAAATCTTGTGTGTTTTGAAATTTTGGACCAGTTAAATTATTTCATCTTGGGTCATCCCTTGGAAGTTCTTGGTGACATCCTCCACTTGGAAAGCTCCCTCTTGAAGATTTTGTGGTAGTTGAGGGGGGTTAAGTGGAGGGTTGATTGATTCCCTAGGGTTGAATTTTGATGCAGTTTGACTTAAATCACTTGAGGTGGATGTTTCATTGTTTTTCTCCATGATCTTCTTGTGTTGTGGCCTTGTTTGGACCATAAAATTGGGATCAAATTTTAGGAATATGGGAGGTAAACCTCTAACTCCCTTGGTTGATCTAAACTTTAGGTACAAAAAGAAAATCTAGGATGTTTTAAGGATCAAATGGTGGTGGTGTGATAAATGAGGGATGGATGATATGGATGTTTGAACTTTTGAGAATTTTGGAGGAATACTAGACTTTAGGATTTAGTATTTTTTATTTGGATTTGGTTTGATTTGGATAATGGACTTGTAGATCCCAAGATGTTTAGATGTGATATTGAGGTAAAATTTTCCAAAGGGGGTGATATTTTAACTAAATGTGTGAGAAAGGATTCATCCACACAAACTTAGCCAAACAAGATGATTTTGATTTTGATTTAAGGATTTACCAAATGTATAGCATAAATGATTTTTCCAAAGTTCTAAAAGTTGTTTGTGAGATGGGATTTGATGGATGATGTGACAAATGGAAGTGTTGGTTTGATCCTAGATGAGCCTATAAAGGCTTTGTTTGCAAGACCAAAGTTTTGAAGAACATGCTATACCTCTAAAGCCTTCAACTCCTAAAGACTTAATGATTATGTGAGAAATTCAAAACATTTGAAAAGACCAGGATTCTGACAATAATAGAAGGAATACAAGTTTGGATTGTTCCTTGAAGCACTTTTGTAGAAAGTGTATACCAACCTATCTTTAGTTTTGTGAAGTTCCAAAAGTTGTTTTTTGAGAGCCTTTGGACTAAGATGCCTAAGCTTGGAGTGACGATAAGTGGACCTTAGTTTTGGAATTTTGAATTTGCGGGAAATCATGAAGACAAACACATATGTGGGTTTCAATTGTCTTTTATCTTGATTAAATGGATTATTTTTACCACATCAACACCTCTTGCTTAAATTTCAAACTAAATTTCTATGTCTTTAGCTCTTTTTCATTCCACAAGGTCCATTATGTGAAAATCAAAGAATCAAGGGCATGGTTTTCCTAGGTTGACTTTGGAGAGAATAAATTGAGATATCAACCCAAATATTTAGAAGCCTCTAAGGATAAAATCCCTAGGGACAAGCAATAATAATTGGACCCTTCAAAGATATTCACTCTTTCCAAAGGGTTTAAATTTTTTATGATTTATTTAATGTTTGTTTCAAAATTTGAGATCCAAGCAATGTATTTGACTGGCTCACAAATTACACAATCATTGGTTAGAAATGGCCATACTTGTTGAGTCCCCACTCAGATTTCTCCAAACACTAAGATAAAGCGAACAATTAGAGATTTGGCGACACTCGCTCCCCCTTTCTTGACACACACTTCTTGGGACCACCAAATATGAAAATCCTAAAGATCTAGAGACCTTAAAAAAAAAATTGTTACTACTTTGAATATTAAAAATGTGGGGCAACTTTAGAATGATTGTTCTTGCACCAAAAACTATTAAGTATTTTGGTAACTAACTAAATTGGTTCTTAGTTCGAGTAATCGGGGACATGGCACCTTGTGAGTGTCCAACAAGCCCCTAAATGCTTTAATCAATCCTACTAGGGGCTCTTATACTTTTTATAGTAGTACCCTATTTTAAAAGACATTGTGCGACTAAGACCTACATACCATGAGGACTTAATAGTTTAGTTTTATCCATTTATATAATTGGCTTGAGTGAAAAACTTGGTTGGGGTTGCCTTTGAGTTGTTCTTAGGCGGGCCCCTTGATGAGCCTAGTTTTTGGTCCAATTTTGGGTAGAATCTATAGTTCATGTGCTGACAGTTTTCATGGACTTTGATGTTAAATGTTGATATTTTCATAATGTTTCCCTCAAACCATAAACATTGGGCTTAATCCTATCTCTATAAGTTTTAATAAAATTGGCATATTATGTGGATTATCTATATTGATTTTGCATGTGGTTAATGAATGCTCCTTAAGGTGGTTATAGATGTACAGTTATTGTGCGTACTGAAATTGCCATGTAGATTAAATTTGAGGATGCTAAGTTGAGGAAGACATCGCCAGAGGGGCATGCACCATAATGTCTAGCAAAGGAATAGATCAAGGTCAAAGGAGGTCAATGAAAGAAGATTCCTCACTCAACCGAATGTAACCACCTTGTAGTGGATTTTAATGATTGAGTAGACGTGGGTGTTACTGCTGTGCTAAATTCGTGTTTGGACTTGCATAGCTGACTAGATTCCATGCATGTGTAACTGTCGCCACTCCACTTTCTCTATTTTCCCTAAATGGAATCCTCCCAGTCATGGAGTTGACTACCTTGTTTAGCTAATAGTATAAATAAAGATCTGATGCTCCTTCCTTAGGCTGCTACACAATTTGATATTGTACTTGCACTATCAAGTTTTTAGTAATACAAATACATTACTCTTTTGTACTCATGATTTATAGTGAAAAAAATAAAGTTCTGAGTTCAAGCATCTGAGTTCTCATTATTTTTAGAGGATAATTATCCAAGGGGGCCCACTTGGTGAGTAATCCATCTTCTTAGTTTAGTATTAGTTTAGTATTACCTACTATTTAGTAATTAGTTAGAAATCTGGCACCGACTGTTCCTGCAGCCACTAGAATTTCATTTTGTGATTGTTCCTACAACCAAAGCAGACAAAGTAGTTCCCTATTTGTTGCTCAAATTTTCATTACTATTCTGTATTTTAGTTTGATGTAATTGTTGATTGATGAGTTGTATTTATGGTATTCCCTTCTCATCAATTTACTTTCAGTATCATGAGTTCCTTAGCAGTAGAATGAAATGGCTACTTTGAGTTCCTAGTGCACATACTGTGCTAACCCATTTCAAGTTCACGTCCCTAGGTTGACAAGTTAAATGCACCTTCATGATGATTGAAATAGCTATTCAGGTTAGATGTCCAATCTCTGAATCATGGTTGTAAGGGCTTAGTTATTAAATCATTGTAGGAGGCCAACATTTTTGGCGTTGTTGTCGGGGATGGTGTCAAACTAGGGAGTTGTTTGGATTCATTGGTAGTTTTTCTTGTTGTATTATTTCTGAAAGTTGTTCTTAGTATATTCCTCACTTAGGAAGTAATGAACCCCCTTATTCTTTACCAATTCTTTGTGTGAGCTAACTTATAGTGAGTGATACTGCATGTATAGAGGAAGGAGAAGGGATGCTTATGAAAGATTCCTTCTTAACAATCCTAATCCATTCTAGCTAGTTGAATATCGGAACCTACCAAGAGAAGAAGAAGAAGAAGAAGATCCACACCCCTTTGTTGATTCATTTCCTAATTTGACTAGCTCTGAAGTCTCCTCTAAAGACCAAGATCAGCTTGAGAACCCCTTTTCTTTAGAACTACATCAAGTAGGCAGGGGCGATACAAATAGGAATAGACCTAACCAACTAGCTTTCCCTTTCCCCATTTCCCACAAAATGAAGTTGAAAACATCAAGAACATTCCTGCCTTAGCACTCCCTGAGTTTTATGGACTTGTCATAGAAGATCTTGATACCTTTTTATTTGAGTTTGACATACTCTATAGGAGTTATGATTATACTAATGATGCCCATAGGCTTATGCTATTTCCTACCACTCTAAAAGAAGTTGCACTAAGATGGTTCATGAGCCTAGACATAGATACTATGGAAACTTGGGAAGACATGAAGTGTAGTGCCCCTCATGATATTGTTCTCTTTTGTTACTATGTGGATACTGTTTACGTTTGTTGAATACTCGAGATTACATGGGTGATTGTTTTTCCTATTTGAGCTTATGTGTCTTGCTTGGATACACATGATAGTGTTTTATGATGTTGATAATATAATGATGCATGGTACCATCTTTCCTGATTATGCTATATTGTGTGACTATGTAAATTGTTTAATACTCATTTCATGCTATGTATAATGTTGTGCTGATGTTTGAGGTTTGGGTGAGGGGGACGGTGTTGCATCACTCATACATGAGTGCCCTGCCACACCACAATTCTCTCTCACAATGTGTTTGACATTAAATATATATGTTGTTCCAACACTTGTTTTTATGCAGGACTGCAGGTACTGGGCACCGACTCCACCTGCATCGCCAGGTCTAAGCGTTCCCAATATACCCAATGGTTATGACGTGGTTTAAGGATTTGACAAGGAACTGTCCATGTCTGTGTCTGTCATCCGTCAATATTTCATCCTGTTATGGTATCGTATTGTTTCATGATTGATCATTTTTTGTCGTAAATCTTGATGTGTTTATCATGTTATTTGGATGTGTATGAATCTGGATAATTGGTTAATTAATGTAGTGCGTGTATCAGGCATAGTCATTGCCTATGTTCATTAGGCCTTGTTTTGAAGCTTCATAGCTTATTTTTATAATATGGATTTAATAAATTAAATTATTAAATTTTAATAATTTAAATATTAGATTGATGTAAAGGTTAAACTATATTGAAATTCAAATGAAACACAAAATTGCATGAGGTTTATTTTAATTTAAATTCACAAAGTTTATAATTTAAATTTAAATTACTTGATAAATTTTAAATATTAGATTTAAAATTATTCGATGGAGGGATGTAATATAATACTACCCCTAAAGTAAAGTTTAAAAAAATAAAAATAAAAATTCAAATAATAAATAATAATTAAATGTATATGTATATATATAATTATATTAAAAGTTTTTTTTTTATCCACCCGAGTTTTCATTAAATTGGATAAGCATGAATTAATACGGGTTAAATTAGTTTTGATTAAATCAATTTAACATTGTAATTCTTTCTGTTACTGCAGTCAAGAATAGTGGGGGTAGATTTCTTATTTTACTAAATTCCTCCAAGTGTTAAACAAGATAAATATTAGGTGTCGGGTGTAAAATTGAAAACTGTGTTGATGGACACTTGTACCTTGCTTACTGAGGTTTGTAAGTTTATTTTCTTAATTTATCTGGAGGAAAGGGGGAGAAGGAAACATAGGAAAAAAAAAGAAAGAAGAAAATAAAAGTAAAGAAATTGATCGAGAAGAAAAGAAGACTTACTCTGAGAGGTAAAAAGGAAAATTACAGTGAGGAGTATCTCTGCAGTCCATTCCCTGGTTCCTGTTACACATTAGGTTAGTTCTGTAGTTTGGCAATTTTGATTTGGAAGTAAATTTTGTTTTCTCTTTAATTTTTGTATCCGTATTAAGTTGATTTGCACGATGGTTCATTTAGATCATATTTAACGAATTGAAAACTTCAAATTTTCTTGAATAACCTATCCCATTAAATTGGCCTTCAAAATATATGTATATATGAACTGTTAGAATTCACACATATATATATCTTTAATTTTGTTCTCATGTGTAAAATCCTCTGTTTGCTGGAAAGCCTCACAATACTCTCCTTACAATTTTTCTTTTTCAGACTTAAAAACTCTCATTTCATAGTAAACACAAGCCCCTCCTTGAGCGCTAGCATAGTGAGCAGGGTGCCTTTCGCCTGCTAATTGCATTTGATAGAGAGTTTTCCTTTTAGCCTTGACACTACGCATTTAGGAGAAGTTTTTATTTATTTATTTCCTCTGTGGCATTATGTCAAATTGTTCACATGCCTTGTGATGGCGATCTATCAACAATAGCCACTCTTGAATGTAGGAGACTGTAGAGGTTTAGTTAATCTCTCTGTTTCCATTGTCCACCTGTCCCAGCAGCAATACCTAAACCTAGATGACTATAGAAGCGTATATAATCTCCCCAATACCTTTGGCAATCTTTCACTGTTGTCCCGGCCGCAACACTTAATGGTAAGGGCGTTGAACTACATTTCTTTGAGGGATTCTGTTAAACAGTTTTATGGCATCCTGTCGTAGCAGCAACACTTGAATATAGATATCTATAGGGGTGCAAAAGCCTTCCTGTTTCCTTGGCAACCCTATCACAACTGTAGTACTAAGACTTTGGAGGATGCATAAATTTAAACAATCTCCCTGTTCCTTCACAACCTTTTTTCCTAGTTGAAGTATTTAGACATTAGGGAGTAAGATTTTGTCTTTACACTTGCTAATTGCATTTGCTTGAAAATTTCTTAAGCCATCTTTTTGTACGTAGCCTGCAATCTACGAAACCCGTCTCTTTGAAGCATTCTGTCATGCAGTTCATTTGCTTTTTGGGCGTCCATGTTCCCCTCTCAGCCTTCTGATCAATGGAAAACTATCATAGCTGCAACATTTAAACAAAATAGGGAGTATTGTGGTTTAAGTAACCTTCTTGATTTTATTGACAATCTATCACAGATGGTCAATAAAACACCAGAAGGGTGAAGGTAATTTATATTTTTATGCTTCATGCACTATTTTAATTTAACCTCATTCATGTTTATTCTTTGGCTGTTAAATCAATATTGCTTTTTCCTATGGCATTGGGATATTCCCTATAATAGATGCTTGTACATTTAATTTTCATGTTATCTTTGCAACCCTTCTCAGCTGTTGCATTTAAGATTGACTTCGTAGTAAAGTAAATAGTCTCCCTGACTCCTTGGCAATTTGTCACTTCTCCAGTTCTGGCAAACAGAATGTTGTACAGCTGGAATTTACACCACTACCAAGAACTTAGGATAAAAATCTAAATTCCTGCAAGTAGGTGCTGTTGTGCCTAAAAAAAAAATCATCTTTAGATATGCTTTTATAATGTCAGTTCACGAGCCTTGCCTGTGCCTCCACACTCTTTAGGACTCGGCCTCACACATGCTAATTGCTTTTACTTGGAAAATCTCCCATTTTGGGACTCCTCACTTACCCTGTTCACTTCCACCTTTAAAAGTCTTCTAACTATTCCTTACGTATAAATAATCCCTAAAAGAAAGGATAAAGGGAATACATTCCACTCACATTAGTATAGAATTAAATAAAGGTATGTATAGGGTTAAGAGTTAAGTATTTTTACCATTCCTTTTTAAAATAAAGGTTAAGTATTTTTACCATTCATTTTAAACTAAAATAAAAAGAATATTCTTTTATTCTTTATTTTCAGCTTTCTTTTAAAATAAAAGTAATATATATGGAAATAATGAACAAGTACCTTTAATTTATTTTTATTTTTATTTTATTTTTAAGTACAAGTTTAGTAAAATTAACTATTTACAAATTTTGTTACTAATGATTTGTGATTTGCATGTATGAGATATTTCTGAATAAATTACTGTCGTAAATTAAATTTATCTTTTTAAGTAACAAATATAAATATATAGATCGTATTTTAAAAACTTTGATTATTTTGAAGCAATGTTATTTTCTGATGTATTTAACAGTTGCTAAAAATTATAGGTTAGATATGTTTTCAAGTGCAGGGTAAGTGCACCAAGATGGTTCCCAAAAAAGGGGCTTAAGTGGCCACTTTTTTTTTGAAATCAGGAAATACTGACCTTGGACGTGAAATTGAGGATAGCTACACTCAAATTTTTTTGATGGAACAAAAACAAGG
>VDFB02193867.1:143086652-143359889 GCA_007258455.2 Sequoia sempervirens | reverse complement strand
AAATTTTCTTGAGTTCCAGGAGGGTATTGAGAGAATGGTGGGGAGGTTGATTTTGTTGTTGAGGCTGATTTTGTTGAGGCTGATTTGGTTGAGGATTTTCCTCCTCTTGTTGAGGATTTCCTACAAATTAAAAAAAAATCATTCATTTCTAAACTAAAACAAACAAAATCAATTTAAAACAAAAAAAATCATAACAAATACCAAACAAAACTTACCTCTTGCATCTCTTTGTCGTCGTGGTGCCATATTTGTGAAGAAAATCGAACTCAAGTTGATGAAATGTGAAGAAATCACCTCCTCAACAACGCGAGCGCGTAATGCAGGGTTTTTGGCCGCGGGCGGAGATGAAAACCAGTAAAAAGCAAATGAAGAATGTTCACTTTTTTTTTTTTTCTTTTAAAAAGCCATAACGTGAACGCGTTATGTCTCATTTTTCACTTTTGTGGCCACAAAAGTGCAACCATCTTGGTGCACTTACCCTGCATTTAAAAATTAGTTTTAATTTCAAATTATTAAAAGTTAAATTTAATTACAATTTTCTTTCATTAGATTGTGTTGTGATAAAAGTGCTTAGATTGGAATTAAAAATTAGAATTAGCTAAGGAGGACAACAAATTTTTAATTAAAGTTATTTAGTTTAAAAGTAATTAAATGTATACCATATTCTAGGGCTTACTCATTTTAAGGACATTATGATCTGAAATGCACTTAAAATTATGGTTAATCATATAATAATTCTCTACACTATCTTGAGTAGGATTGGATTATGTTTACGTATAAGTGAAGAGATATTTACAACTTATTTTGTACATGTTAGATTGTTATTTAGTTAATCTGAGTACTCTTTGGAATTGATTTTTTATGCATACTAGTGATTCTTTGTTGTTCATATTTCCCTCTTGTTTTATTTCACTTTTTGGGTAATTTTATGTCTAGATATATTTTGGATATGATGGGAACCCAAATGTTTAAGTTACTTCCTTTTGATAGCCATGGGTGATAGGTTGTTAGACTTCCAGAGGTGATGGGAACCTTTTGTGTGTGTTGAATATTCTCATGAATAGACCTTTGAATTCCATTGATTGTGATTCTATTTTGAGCTCATGGGTGTACCTTGTTCCATGATTTCTTTGCATTTTGGTTGTGATTATGAGCAAGATGGTACATGCCTCGCATGTGTTTTCATTTTATGGGTTTTATGTTTGGTACACCCCTTGTGGTTGTGAGCTTTTTTGTGGAACTATTGGGGAGGGTGGCTCTTCATGGGGGCCAGCGCACAAAGGGGCTGTTAGGGTAACCCATGGAAGAGTTTCCTAAACAAATTATAATATAATTAATAAAATAGTGGGTTTGGGTAGCTAAAACATTAAACAAGATTAATGATGTGCCTCACCCATACCGTTAGTGCTTTCATAGACTAAGGATGGGATGAGAAGACCTGGTTGGTATGATCACTGCGTTGTCCTCACGAAAAGTAAGTGGTCCCGCATGAGTCATCCTATGGAGCAGTGCCTTGAGATAGGTTGCCTAGATAACCATAGATGGAGGCGGTACCTTGTGATAGGTTTCCTAGATAATCCATGTAAGGCCATGCGATGACACTCTCACGTAGTATCTGTTTTACCCTTCTTTGCTTGATAGCCTTTGGAAGTGTGGATGGAAGTGTTGATGTAAGTATTGATGTACGTGTTGATGTACTTGTTGATGTACTTGTTGAGGTAAGTATTGATGTACATGTTGATGTACTTGTTGATGTACTTGTTGATGTAAGTATTGATGTACGTGTTGATGTACTTCTTGATGTACTTGTTGATGTACCTTGGGATGTTGTTCTATGTCAGTGTTGATGTTAGTCTTGTATACTTGATCTTGTTGGATGTGGACCCTTTCTTGTCATTTCCTAGCATGGGGGGTGGACCTTTGGGTCCACATGGTCGGGTGGAATGTGCTATGCACCCATTGGGTTCCCAGGATGTGTTCGTGATACAGATGCGGATGCAGAGTTCCAAAGCTTCGCTTGGATGAAGACTTTCCTTCATTTTGCACCATAAACCTCATTTATGTACTGAATGTATTCTTCCCCATGATATAAGGGAAGCTCTATTTAATATACCATTTTATCTATGGAAATATGCTCCACAATTGTAACATGAAACTATGAATTGAATCACAATAAAATATTGTATCTCTCTTATAATTATGGATGAATGTATGTTATCCTTATGTTTCTCTTTCGCTTTCATTTGGATAAATTTTTAGTGTTTGTAATGACCGTTCCATGTACCCCAGAGGATGTAGATAACTTTGCAAATGCATAATTGCTTTTTATGTTAAGATTGTACATTTCCATCTTATACAATGTTTCACTTTCAAACAAAAAAAATAAAAAAATGTGTGGTGTTTTGTTGTGCTTTGGGGTTAACATGACAGGGCATTACATGAAGACAAAATTCGTTGAGAAATACAAGGAATATTGTAGGGGCAGCGACATGAGAGGAGGTGATATTTTCATGATGTAGCAAAAGGAAGATGAGAGCCTGGAATATTACATTGCAAGGTTTCTATTTTTCCTACAAAAATCTCCACACCATACAATTAATGAAGACTCACAAAAGTTGTTTTTATTCTAAGAGGAATCAATGATAGTTGTGCTGATGCCTTGGACCTCATGGGAGGAGGAGATATCTCCCAAGTTCCATGGGAGGATATCAAGAAAATATGCCAAAATTTTTACTCTAGGGTAGCTTCAAAGAAGGGGAGACCTTACCAATCTTTCATGGGTAAGTCAACCACCGGTGGAGTTTCAAGGATGGAGATTACTCATTTTCTCGCAGACTTCAAGCAAGACATTATAAATAATCTATCTACTTAGCTAGATACACTTCAAGCCAAGAAGAAGCAAGAGGAGGCAAAGGGAATGTTGATAGAGTATTGCCCCCACTATAGATAAAAGAAGAGGGACTGCATATGCAAGATGGTAGCTAACCTTGAAAGCTAACAGATTCCACCTAAGTTCAAGCCAATCCAGATTGAAGAAGACCAAGTCTACTATGTTGCACAAAGGAATCATTGGGCTCCAAGACAAGTTATGCCATTGGATCCACTATCTTATGTTGGACCATATTTTAATTCCTATTTATCTGGTAACCAATGGCAGCCCCCATATCCATCTAGTTATGGAGGATATCCACCATAGCCTTGGAGTAACCCTCCAAATTCTTGGCCCAATCATCAAACTTCTCCACCCTAGTGGTAGCAACCTTAGGGGAATTGGAAGCAATTCCAAGAGCATTGGCAGCCACCTCTAGGAAATTGGTACCAAACAAATCAATGGAGAGGAGGACAACAATGGCCTACCCAAACAACCAGTTACATGTAGCCACCTTCTCAGCCCTGACAACCTATAATTCCTCCACCTGCTAATCCAAGCTCAAATGCACCTAAACCTACTCATCTACCAGCTCATCCCACACCCAACCCAAATAAAAAACCACAGCAGCAACCTGCATACTCTATTGATTCAAATCAATTCCATGCATATGTTGTGAGTGTAAGTGACATCCACTTACATTTAGGAACTAATCTACCAGCCCCTTCCAAGCCCATTATCACTGAGGTTCCTGTGGAAGAGGAAGAGGAACCTCTGAATGATCCCATTTAGCCAAGTGTACCTTAAAATCTTGAACCAATCCAAGCAAAGCATACTGAACAAGAACCACCATTTCCTCAGAGATTGGAAGTTGCCAAGAAGAAGGAAGAAAAGGAGGATACAATTTTTGATATCTTGGATCAGTTGAAGCATATATGTGTCAAAATACCTATATTTCAGGCCATAAAGGGTGTTCCAATCTATGGCAAGGCAATCAAGGAAGCATGCCTCAATAAGCTAGGTAGGAAAAAGGACCCAACTATAGTTCATGTGGTGGGACAACTAGTTGACATCATTCTGGAAAAAGTGACTATTCCCAAGTATAATGACCTAGGTAGTCATGTGGTAGCATTTTTTATAAATGAGGTCTAAGTAAAGAATGCTATGATTGATTTAGTGGCAGCAATAAATGTAATGACCAAAGACATCCCGCAATAACTAAACATTGCAAGCATGAGATCTACTCCTACTATCCTGCAACTTGTTGATAGCTTTGTTGTTAAGCCTGATGGTGTAGTGGAGAATCTTGTGGTATTTTTAGACTCCTGGGAGTACCCAACAGACTTTATGATTCTTTCTCTTAAAGCTACACTAGGCAGGTATCCCATTATTCTTTGAAGGCCTTGGTTAGCAACTACAGATGCATACATTGGGTGTCGGTCAAGTGACATAACCATCTGAGATGGGAGGAGTACGAATTATTTTTTTCTTTATCCTCATACTCAGCCATCTCATGATGAAGATAATCTAGTATGGCCCCATGTTGGTGAAGAGGCCGATGAAGTTAATTCTGTGGTGCAGCTTATGATGCTAGGAAGAAGCTCTTTCATGTAGCTCCAAGATGAGGATGAAGTATTGGCTAACATCATCCAGGACTATTGTGAAGTGGATGAAGCATCGTCTTCTCATTCTGCTACTCTAGTCAAGACACTTTTGCCTGCTCTTCCTACAACCATTGTTCTTACATACGTTCTTCCTGCAACCACTCTTCCTGTAGCCATTGTTCCTGTAGATAGAATTCCTA
The DNA here is from genome assembly GCA_007258455.2 of Sequoia sempervirens. Taxonomy (NCBI): domain Eukaryota; kingdom Viridiplantae; phylum Streptophyta; class Pinopsida; order Cupressales; family Cupressaceae; genus Sequoia; species Sequoia sempervirens. The sequence continues at coordinate 143,355,216 of VDFB02193867.1, read as the reverse complement.
CAACAACAGGTATGTCCGATACATTGCTTTCATACAAACTAAAGGTACCATGTGTTAATAAAATAGCCATGATAGAGTTAACCACACAAGCATAGGTGTCAAAAGGAAAATATTTGAATGTTAAAAATAAATTAAGTGGAGAACAACAACTATTATTGGGAAACTTATTAAGGACCCATCAACATGCATTTGCATGGGATTATCATGATATGAATGGAATAGACCCTAAAATTTGTACACACAGAATTTACATCAGAGATGATTGCACCCCAGTAAGACAACCACAAAGAAGAATTAACCTTGCACTAAGAGAAATTGTAAAAGGGGAACTGCAAAAAATTACTAGATGTAAGATTTATTTATCCCATTTCAGATAGTCAGTGGGTGTCTCCATTAGTGATTGTGCCCAAGAAAGGAGTAAAATGGTGAATTTGTGTTGATTATAGGGAACTTAATGCTGCCAAGAAGGACAACTTTCCCTTACCCTTCATTGATCAAGTTTTGGACACACTCGCACGAAAGCAATAATTTTCTTTTCTAAATGGATTCAGCGGATACAACCATATCCAAATTACACTAGAGGAATAGGAGAAGACCAAATTTACCTATCCATGGGGGACCTATTCCTATTCAGTACTCCCATTTGGCTTATGCAATGCACCTGCAACTTTTTAGAAGGTAGTCATTAGTATATTCTCAGACATTTCTCATGATTGCATGTAAATTTATATGGATGACTTTACCACTTATGGTGTTGATTTTAGTCAAGCATTGGAAAATCTTAGGAGAGTCCTACAGAGATGTGAAGATTAAAACTTGTCTTTAAATAGTGAAAAGTGCTTCATGATGATGCAGGAAGGTGTAGTTCTTGGCCACTACATCTCTTACAAGGGAATTCAAGTAAGGTAATCACAAATCTTCCCACACCTGCAAAACAGAAGGATGTTAGGAGTTCCTTGGGTCATGCAAGATATTATAGGGGTTTGATCAAGGATTTCAACAAGGTAGCAGCACCATTGTATACTCTTCTCACTAAGGATGTTGAATTTCAATGGACTGAAGCCTGTGGCAAGGCATTTTCTAACTTGAAGGAAACTTTAACTCATGCTCCTATACTCAAAGGACCTAATTAGGAACTTCCTTTTCACATCCATACTGATGCATAATATTATGCCATAGGAGTAGTCTTAGGGTAGAAAGAAGGAGTTGATGAAAATTCCATTTACTTTGTTAGAAAAAATTTACAAGGAGTTGAATTCAATTATATAGTGAAAAAGAAATAAATGTTGATAGTAATCTATGCACTGAACAATTCAGACATTACATAACAGGCTACCAAATATTTGTGTACACTAATCATGCAGCCATTAGATATATCATAAATAAACCTTTGATCACAGGTAGGTTGGCAAGATGGTTATTGTTGATGCAGGAGTTTGATATAACCATTGTGGATAAGCCAAGGAAGGCCAATGCTGTTACATATTTTCTTTCAAGGATAACTACATTAGAAGACAATCAGCCCATAGATGACTCTTTTCTTGATGAGCATCTATTGTCCCTCAGTATACAAATACCCTGGTATGCTGACATAGCCAATTATTTGATCACAGGTAGAGTTCCTTCTCACTTCTCTCCAAAAGAGAAAAGGGAACTCATTGAAAAATATTTTCCTTTCTCTTGGATTGTTGGATTTTTTTTTTATACTAGACTAGACCATGTCATGAGGAGATGTGTGAGAGAAGATGAGACATATGAAATTTTTCATGCATGTCACAATGAACCATGTGGAGGACACTTTGCAACCAAGAGGACAATAATGAAGATTTTGAACACAAGATATTAATGGATGGCACTCCACAAGGATGCAGGAAGGTATACCAAAAAAAGTGATAGATATCAAAGAATAGGTAGACCAACTAGATCTGATGAGATGCCACTTTTCCCTCAAATAGTAATCACTCCCTTTGACAAATGGGGATTGGATTTTGTGGAACCCATTGACCCTTCATCAAATGGTAAGCCTTATATATTGGTATGCACTGATTATGTGACAAAGTGGGTAGAATTAAAGGCTATGAAGCATGCAAGAGATAACAAGGTTGCAAAATTTCTTTATGAGGATATTTTCACAAGATATGGAGTCCCAAGAGAAATAGTGATTGATCAAGGGGCTCAATTCACATCAACCCTTGTTGCAACACTAGTTAATGAGTACAACATAAGGCACAAGAAGTCTACTCCTTATCACCCCTAGGCTAATGGCCAAGTTGAGGTGACCAACAGAGAAATTGAAGCCATTCTAATCAAAATAGTAGCTATTCATAGAAATGATTGGGAAAATAGATTACCAGAAGCTGTTTGGGCCTATAGGACAATCTGGAAAAAAACTATAGGCTTCACTCCATTTGAGTTGTTATATGGAAAGACAACCATGATGCCCATTGAATTTGAATATAAGACTCTTCAGACTGCAGTAGATTTAGGGATGGATATTTTTGAGGCACAAAGAGAAAAAATCATGCATCTAAATGCTTTGGATGAGATAAGAAGAGCAACCATTTAGCATACAAAGGTAGTGTAGAATCAAAGAATCAAATGGCATGATAAATTTATCAAGGACAAGAAATTCCAACTAGGAGATTGGGCCTTGCTCTATGACTCAAGATATCAGGACAATGCCAGAAAATTGTAGAAAAGGTGGCTAGGACCATATGAAGTCATTGAGGTCTTTCCTAATGGAGCTATTCAGTTTACTACAATTGACCCCATCCGATTCAAGTTACTTGTCGATGGTCATTGCCTCAGATTATATCACAAGCTAACTTCCAAAGATGAGTTCCTACAATAACTCACCATGCATTCAACACCCGAGCTTCTTGCAGCCGAAGGAAGTAGACCTAGTATCCCTCCTTCTGGCTAATTAAGGTACATACTTCTCATAATAAAAACTTCCACTTATGTGGAAGTCCATTTCTTCACCCATCCTCCCATTCACCCATCCATCACCACCTTTCTCTCTCTTCCATCACTTCATTCCACCTCACCTAATTCCACTTCATTTTCATTAATTTCTAAATTTATTCCTTAAAAGGTGAATGGTACTTTCTCCAAAATATTTCCAAAGAATCCTCCACACATTTAGGTATGTGTGCATTAATTGTTATCTTTTAATCATCTTTTAAGTGCATTCATTTAATCACTATATGTTAGTATAGACATTCACATAAAATGTCATTATTCCCTATAAAATCACCACTCCCATCTCCCATGTGCAAAAAAATGTCCAAATTCAGGTTGGGTGGGAAGAAAAAGATGCAAATATATTGCCCATGTGTCAATTTATGCTAGGCTATGTCAGAAAATTTAAAATGAGCTGATTTGAAATCTGATTGAGAGGACAGCTTGAATGTGTGAAGTGACATTAACTGCAACCACCATTTCTTCCCATCATAATTCTCCTTTATCACTCCTTTTCTTGCCATTATTGACTTTTTTGTAATCTTGAGTTGCAAGCAAAAAGGTAAAACAAAAGAAAGGGAAAATTCAGTTGATATTGGCACTAGAAATTTAGAAAGTATTGCAAGAAGGTGAACTTGATTTTCAGACAGAATTGTAGGAAAGAAATCACAAAGCATTTGTTTGATTACAGACAATGGAAGGTGGGTTAATTCAAAATGAACCCATGGTACATGATGTTTTATTGCAGGATGCATAATGTCTGGCTAAATTTAGAAATTGTGGATGGTTAGATTACTTCCTAAAGCTAGATGGCTTTGATGAAAGCATTACCCTTGAATTCACCCAAACATTTTCTAAAATAAAAGCCATAGTAAAAGGGTTAGAAGTTGTGGAAACTAAGGAAAGAATTGTAGAGGTCATAGGGTTACCTGCTAATGGTGAAAATTACCCTGCTTCGAGAGACGTCAAATCAGCTAGGGACGAATTTACAAAGTTAGATGACCCCCCATTGAGCATAGATAAACAAGGTGCAAAGAGAATGTCTCTGCCTAGGCCATGGAAGTAGATAGCCATTTATGTTATCAAATATATCACCTGTGAGGGTTGCTAGTCGAATTTGAATTTTGTGCACTTCAAGATTTTGAATCACATGAGGCACGGAAGGAGTATGAATGTGCCTAACATGCTATACAATCTTCTCTCAATCATGGCGGCCGAGACCTAAAAAGGTAGGGATAATTTTGTTTCCCACCATTTTTTGATTAAATTTATAGTTGAGAAGTCTCTACATGATGTATCTGGAATGATCTGGGAAGAATTTATAAATGTTGATCAAATTAGACCTAAACACTTGCAACCTAGGGCTTTACCTCAGTCCATAGGTCTAGCAGGAGATTGAGCATGGCTGAATCCACTCTTGGTGCTTCAACCTCTGGGGTAGGCTCTAGTGTGAATCCTCCTGTAGAAAAAGAAACCATAGACATTAATTCTTCTGGAATAGAGCACTCAAAAAAAGAAAGATCTTCATTAAATTTTGATGATGATGTTCCACTTAAAACCCTAATGAAAACTAGGGCACAAAAGAGAGAAGTAGAAATGAGAAAAGGAAAGGCCAAAAGGAAGCTAGTAGAAAGAAAGGCGCCAAGTTCTAAGAAGAGGAAGGTTGATACTATTCATCCTGTAGCCAAAGAAAAATGTGAGAGACCTCCTAGGAAATCAAGGCTAGCTAGACCAACATTTGGTATGCCTCCATAGGAAAGCCATAAGCCTAGTGAGACATCACATGAGGACCCTAAAGCTCCAATGGGGCAAGATAATTTCGAAGAAGAAGACATATTTGGGAGAGCAACAAATATAACACTGGCTGATCTTGCTAACATTATAGAAGATTTTAAGGAAAATCAAGATTTCCTGCAGCATGAGTAAGAAGTCCTACAACAATAGCTATAACTAGAACAAGAGTTCTTGTAGCCACAACAAAAAAAAGAATGAGAGCCCCTACAACAAGAATTAGGAGAAAAAATAGTACCCTCACATCTAGAAACAACTGGACAGCTTGAGTCCATGCAGATAGTGCTATATGAAGAGCCACCATCGACAACAAGACTGGTAGGAATTCATAATCCTCCTAATTTTTTAGTACATATGGAAAATTTGAATTTATGGAAAGAAATACAAAGGAGGGAGGAAGAATGGAAAAAGGAAAAAAAAAAATTGAAGAAGGAAATTCAAAAGAGGGATGAGGAGATTGAAGATAAGGATGCAAAAATTTCCACCCTAAAGCAGAGGATGGATGATATGGAAACCTTGGTACCACAAATTTTGGAATGTAGGACCCCTCCAAGGGTCTATGCTCTACACCTGAAAGATAAATACCTCTCTTTTAAGCTATCAAGGATTGCCTCAGGTTTGAATCCTTCTATTGACACCCCTATTGAATTTTTCAATGCTTATAGAATTGCCTCACCTGAAATGAAGAATTTTCTATGTGAGTTTTATTTGCATAATTATGTTGTAACTCAAGACCATGATTGGAATTCGTTGTTGTATGTTGGGGATTTCCAATTGAGGGAATTTATGCCTTGGATGCAAAATGAGATTCGTTGGGGATAGCAACGTGGGGTTTATAAGCAATTGGAGTCTAACATCCCTCTGCTCATTAGGGTTGGATCAAGCAACCCAAGGGATATTTATAGAGAATGGCATAGAATGCTTCTCAGACCTAGTTATGGCAATAGGATTATGCCTTGGATTGAGGTAGTTTACAATGAGTATGAGGTAAAGGAAGCAACAAAGGAGGAAATTATGAGAAGATTCCTATCACAAAGATAGAATAGCCTAACTAATGAGTTGAAGTAGGTTAAACCTTATTCCATCCACAATTATGCTGCAACACTAAAAAGGATTGATAGGTAATTCAGATTGGGAGAAACAAAGGGGTGATTTTGGCTTCCCCCGACTTTCAGCCACCCATTCTCATGTGGCATGTGCCAAACTTCAGATTCTACCAAGATGACATTGTTGCGTAAGTAGAGATGAAACAAATTTGACAAATTAGGAGATTCTATTGGGATCCTAATTCAAACACAATAGCCAATGATGTTGGATAGCTATCATTATAAATTTTAGAGCTTTGACCAAGCATAAGAACAACCCTTCCCGCTAGAGGACCAAACAAACGTTAGGTTGGGAGGAGTGATGAGCCTAGTTTTTGGTCCAATTTTGGGTAGAATCTATAGTTTATTTTTTGGCAGTTGTCATGGACTTTGATGTTAAATGTTGATATTTTCATAATGTTTCCCTCAAACCATAAACATTGTGCTTAATCCTATCTCTTCAAGTTTTAATGATATTGGAATAATATGTGGATTATCTATATTTATTTTTCATGTGGTTAATGAATGCTCCTTAAGGTGGTTATAGATGTGTAGTTATTGTAGGTACTGACATTACCATGTAGATTTAATTCAAGGATGCTAAGTTGAGGAAGGTGCCACCAGCTAGGCATGCACCATAACGTACAACAAATGAATCGATCAAGGTCAAAGGAGGTTGATGGCAAAATATTCCTCATGCAACCTAATGTGTAACTACCTTGTAGTGGACCTTAATGATCGAGCATGCATGTGCATTATTGTTGTGCTAGATCTGCTTGACTTGCATGTCTGACCAGATTCCATGCATGTGTAACCATCACTCCATTTTCCCCTATTTTCCTAAATGGCATCCCTCCAGTCATAGAGTTGATTGTCTTGTTTACCGAGCATAAATAAAGATCTCGATGTTCTTCCTCAAGATGTTGCACAATTTGATATTATACTTGCACTCTCAAGTTTTCAGTAATACAGATACATTACTCTTTTGTACTCATGATTTACAGTGAATAAAATAAAGTTCTAAGTTTGAGCATATGAGTTCTCACTAGTTTTAGAGGATACTTATCCAAGGGGACCCACTTGGTGAGTAATGTGAGTAATCCATCTTCTTAGTTTAGTATTAGTTTAGTATTAACTGTTGTTTAGCAATTAGTTAGAAATCTAGCACCGATTGTTCCTGCAACCACTAGAATTTCCTTCAATGATTGTTCCTGTAGCCAAAGCAGACAGAGGAGTACCATGCTTGTTGCTCAGATTTTCATTAATGTTCTACATTTTAGTTTGATGTAACTGTTGATTGATGAGTAGTATTTATGGTATTCCCTTCTAAGAAATTTACTTTTAGTATCATGTATTCCTTAGTTGTAGAATGAAATGGTTACTTTGAGTTCCTAGTGCACATACTGTGTTGACCCATTTCAAGTTCACGTCCTTGGGTTGACAAGTTAAATGCACCTTTGTGATGATTGAAATAGATATTTAGGTTAGATGTCCAATCTCTGAATCATGGATGTAAGGACTTAGTTATTAAATCATTGTAGGAGGCCAACGCCCCTCTAAAGGTTAACAAAAGAAAGGGAGTACACTTGTAGTTCGACTGCCCAGATCACATAAAGCACAAGGAGGGAACACACACAATGTCTCTTCCGCACACTAGCATTAAGGTTCAATTTTAGATCTAAATTGAAATGTGTAGGTGATTTTAGACAACCAATGTCAATGGAATGCTTTTGATTCTCAAGATCACCGAGTGGTGTGAGAGAACTGCATGCAAATTCAAATGACACAAATTGTAAAAAATACAAAAAAAAAGGAACAAGTTCATTTTAATCCTTAAAATATAAGTGAATTTATTTTAAGCACCAAAATCTAAGTGTGAATTTGTCTTGTTCAATTTTAACCCAAAAAAGCAATGTCTAGTAAGTTCCTAATGTTCAATTTTAGTCTAACTTTGAAAAAGCTTGATTTGATTGTTAATTTTAAGCCAAAAGTAATTCTAGTTGGTCCTAAGACATAAAATGAAAGACAAAGTTGGAAAACCTAAGCTATTACAATGAGCATTAAAAAATGACTTTAGGTCTCGAAGTCAATTTTCCTCCTCTTTCTGCAAAAGTGATGTTGAGAAACAAAGGTGACATTGAAAACAAAAGTGATGCTCTAGTGAAATGCAAAGGTGACGCTTTACGAAAAATAGAGAGAATAAATGCGACACAATAGACACAAAATTGATGCAATATCAGAGGCGACAGTCTATCAAAAATAAGAAAGAGAAGAGAAAAGTTGAGAGGACAAAGGAAACACTCTTGCAAAGGCGATGTGATGTGGTAGAATTAGCACTAGATACAAAGGAAATGCTCTGTGTGAAAGAAAATGTGATGTTGTATACAATGGTGGCACTGTATCAAACAAAAGTGGTGTTGCCCTCCTATAGCTACAAAAAATAGTATTTTTAATATAAATTCATCAAAATAAAAAGGTTAGCCCTGTCTAGTAAGTTCCTAATGTTCAATTTTAGTCTAACTTTGAAAAAGCTTGATTTGATTGTTAATTTTAAGCCAAAAGTAATTCTAGTTGGTCCTAAGACATAAAATGAAAGACAAAGTTGGAAAACCTAAGCTATTACAATGAGCATTAAAAAATGACTTTAGGTCTCGAAGTCAATTTTCCTCCTCTTTCTGCAAAAGTGATGTTGAGAAACAAAGGTGACATTGAAAACAAAAGTGATGCTCTAGTGAAATGCAAAGGTGACGCTTTACGAAAAATAGAGAGAATAAATGCGACACAATAGACACAAAATTGATGCAATATCAGAGGCGACAGTCTATCAAAAATAAGAAAGAGAAGAGAAAAGTTGAGAGGACAAAGGAAACACTCTTGCAAAGGCGATGTGATGTGGTAGAATTAGCACTAGATACAAAGGAAATGCTCTGTGTGAAAGAAAATGTGATGTTGTATACAATGGTGGCACTGTATCAAACAAAAGTGGTGTTGCCCTCCTATAGCTACAAAAAATAGTATTTTTAATATAAATTCATCAAAATAAAAAGGTTAGCCCTCCTTCTAGTGCCAAAATGTGAACACCAAACCTATAATAAGCTAACACAAGATCAAAAACACTAGTTAATCATGTTATAATCAAAATCTATTATTCCTTATGATATTCTTAGCTAAATCAAGATTAAAGTTACATGAAAATAAGAACATAAACCAAAAAAATAGAACATGCAATCAACTAAAGATAGCTAAACCTTCATCCCATAGGAGGATTGGTGCTCCTAAAAGGTTAGCCCTCCTTCTAGTGCCAAAATTTGAACACCAAACCTGCAATAAGCTAACACAAGATCAAAAGCACTAGTTAATCATGTTATAAATCCAAATCTATTATTCCATATGAAATTCTTAGCTAAATCAAGATGAAAACATGAAAATAAGAACATAAACCAAAAAAAGAGAACATGCAATCAACTAAAGATAGCTAAACCTTCATCCCATAGGGGGATTGGTGCTCCTTTGATGTGGAAAGAATTGCATTCCCAATCAAAAATGATAAGCTTCAATGGTGTTGTTGATCCAAAGTGCATGAATTGACTCCAAATGATGATAAACTAGCTATGGTATGATGAACAATGGATGGAGTTTCCTATAATAAGAATGCTTCAACTTGTGGATCCATATTGTGTAGAGGAGGCCTCTATTTATAGGACTCAAGGGTTGAAGAATGAGAGAAATTAATAAATGTGGGATAAAAGAGGGGCCAATGATAATGTGACACTTGTCACAATTCTACTGGGTGAGGGTGGAGCACATTTTGCGGAATGTGTTGAGTAAAGGAGGATGTAAGAGGAATAAATGAGAATGGTTGAGGATTTGAAAGGTTGTAAGAATAATTGAATGAATGTGGTTGAAGATTTGAAATGATGTAAGAGAATTTATTGAAGATGTAAGAGGAGTTAATGAATGTGCAAGAGGCTTTTTGAAACCTTTGGAGGGAGATTGAATGAAGAGGTGGTTGGGAGGAATATTCCTTGGAATATGCCATTGTGAGGATAAATAGAGGAATTAGATAATTAAAAGTAATTATTTTCATGTGCAACCTGGTTAGTTGACCATGGGTTGATTTAAATCTTAAGGAGTTAAAAGATGGAGGATTTATTAAGGATGATTAGAAAGTGATTTAGAGTTAATTAATTCAAAATTAATTAAATTAGATGAATTAGGGGATTGTGACATTTGATTTGATTTATTTAATCAAATGAGAGGAATTTAGGAGGATTTGATTAAATATTTTGATTTGATTAAATATGATGAACATTAGTCAGAAGAAGGGTGAATTAATCTAATAAAATTAATTATTTGATTAATAGCTAAAACTGTTGAATTTAACTAAATAATGTTGATTATTTATTTAATTGGTTAGTTTGAAGTGATTTAGGAGGAAATGGTGTTAATTAATCAAAATTAGATGTGTAGCATCAATAAATATTTTTTAAGTGTCTACATGGTCTATGAGGTTTCACGATGCAATGTTGATGGCCCTAGTAGAGAGATGGTATGCTAACACATCTACCTTTCATCTTCCTACCGAGGAGATGACTATCACCCTAGAGGACATACATCACATCCTACAAATCATTCCTATATGGGGTAAGAGTGTACACTCAATAGAGGAGTGATATTTCAAGAAAATGCAAGATGATATTCTATACTATCTATAGTGGCCTATCTGATGGTCAATTTTCAGTCCACGTGTTGGGCTTAGATGGCTTCTACATGCGCGGACACCAATACTTTGGTGGGTCATGATCATTACCATAATACTTACATTAATTAGTACAATAAAATTGAGGAGAAAATTTAGATGGTGGACTTGTTTATATTATCTAAGACATGGAGGAGCATAGGAATGTGTATGCTTGGGATCATAGTATGTTAGCTCATCTATACTATGATTTAGGGCAGTTTGTATACTAGGAGCTTGACAACATTGTACATTGTACGCTCTTGTAGGTTTGGTGCTTTGATCACATCACATGTACCAGGCTGATTGGATTTCCTACTATCACGAACATGGGTTACCCATGGGCCTTTAGTTATGCACTGAGGTGAGCATGGTAGGAGGGTGATTTATTGCACTAGCATATTAGATTCAATTGACTAGATGAAGATGATATTTGTTAGAGATTGTATCTTAGGTTTCCAACTAGTAAGGAAATAGTAGGACCAATTTCTTTTAGGACGACATGATTACGTAGTGAGACCATTCTACTATGATCATGTCATTCATTAGTTTGGGAATGTTTGGGTACCACCGAGGGCTTGACCAAGATATCTACGATCAGGATAGAGTGCTCCTAGACCTGGGCATAGGCGTTGACTTACTATTGAGGATATATACATTAGTGGTTTAGAGGACAAGGACCATGACCTTCTCCTTGTCTATGAGATTGAAAATGTAGGCATTACTCAGGCCTATGACAAGTGGTTGGTTGCAACATGACCAACTATTGTCTTTCCAATTCACTACCCTACAGGTCATGCTATACCTCTTCTAGGTCACAGAGAGGATAGGGATGATGAGTAGGTAGATAGAGATACAAATGATAATGACACTATTCCTAACATATTTCTAGGTGAAGATGAGGATGAGGATGATGAGGAGGAGTCTCAGTCTATGAGTGAGGTTACTAATGAGACAGAGGAGGATCCAATTTCCCACAATAGGAGAGATACCCCCTACCATAGTCACTAGATCACATGTGGTGGCCACATCAGATATTTGCACTCACAAGCGTGGGGATGCCAATAGTAGTAGGCTATCAACAAATCTCACATAGAGGGGTACCACCGCTATAGGGTTATACCCCAACTGGTGGATTGGAGATCTAGGTGATGGTTTGATATTTATATTTTTCTTATGCTCTTTAAATTTGTACATATGATTTGTATATATAATGATGTGTACTGATATTCTTTATGTTTTCATTCTTGCAGGGTGCATGCAAGAGTGGCGTGAGCTCTATCAATGTGTTACCATACAAATGATGCCTGCACTCTATATGGAGGATGATCTACCCTCAGAGTATGTGCCCCCACCCTCTACAGGGAAAAATGTAGAGCTCTTTTTTGCTAGATTGTAGATAGCTACAACCAGATGTACTACCCTAGCTATAGGAAAACTATCCAGACTACAATCAACATTATATGAGCTCTAAGCCTCTTGAGGTCCATCACATAGCAGGATGGATTCTACCCTTTGAGAAAAAATCTTGAGGCTAGAGAGAGATATGGCTAGGCTATAGGTAGAGAGGGATCACATAGATTAGCAACTTGTGTCGAGGAACTCATACAAGAGGAAGATATTAGAGGAGAAGTGTGGAGCCTATGACTATCTATGAGGTCTATGAGTACGACACCATCATAGTCCACTGTTTCATGATGGAGGGTAGCACCAAGCATCGAGGGGTCTAGCAGTCATAGGCCCTATTAGCATTGTATTCATATGATATATAAGCATTTACATTTTTATGATATTGTGTTGAATTAAATGTCAAATGTGATTTATTAAATATCTTTTGCAAGAATTTTTAATAAATATCTACATGATTTAATGATTATGTGATCTAATTAAAACATTTTCAATTTATAATTAGATACTACATTGTGATGAAATATGCTATGTTAACTTAAATTCACCTATGATCTAATAACATAAGGATCTAAATTAACATAACACATAATATTTTCTTTTGAATAGTATGCTAACTCAAGTAATAATTCAAACTAATTGAATAATCACTTTAGACTCTAAGACACACCATTATAATTTTTGAAAGAATGAATGTGAGATAAAAATATAAACTATCTACCCAACCAAACAACACTACTTTAACACGCTATTTAAAAGAGAGGATGCTATGTGTAATATCGATGCAAATGTACAACAATAATAGGTTCTTTTAGTGGTGTATTATCCATTTCTATTAATGTGTAGGCTCAGGACCCATAGTTTTCAACATAATGAAACATAGAAAAATGGGGCTATGATATGACCCTATTCTTCATGATTTCATTTAAGAAATGAGATCCAGACCATGGAGTTACTATCAACCCAAGAGGTGAGTCAAATTAAGGTTCGAGTCTTGCAATTTATCCTTTATGCAAGGATGGGGGTGTGATCCAAACAACAAATTAAGGAGAAGAATTTAAACTAGCAAAAAAACTCTAATTCTACGTATACAAAATTCAATGAAGAGATCTATCACAAAATAGAAGGAAACAATGAATCTTTAGGAAAAATAGAGAGTAAGGAAAGTTGTACAGCTGTTGAAATTTTCTAATTTTTCAACCAGGCTAATAGGGACTCATTCACCAAGTGGTGAATGGATCTTGGTATACTTTCTCAAGAGGCTCTAAATTAGAAACTGTAGCTTGTGAAATTTTAAAAAAAAATCCCTTGAAACCCTAATAGGGACTCATTCGACAGGTGGTGAATGGTCTTGGTATGCTCTTCAATAAATATATGAATCTAATCTTGAAGTTCTATACCTACAATTCCTTCCCACAATTTGAAATTTCCACTTTCCAATCTAGATCTACCAATAATCTGCAAAACAAATTTTGATGTTTGTTGGTGGATAGAGGTTGCCTCAGTCAAACCCCAAGTTTGGTAATTAAAATTTGATGATAAATTAAAATTTGAAACATGAAATGTGAGTGCAATCCTAATCTTAAGTGTGTCTAGGATTAATATCTCTAATGATGCAAAGAAACCCTACCCAATTATGTTATAATATGATCCTAGGATGAACATGAACAATGCAAAAGACCTACTCTAGGAGATCCCAAATCCGCTTAATAAGCCAAAATCTAACTATGCGTCTCTCTAGGCTAAAAATAGGATGATCAAAGAAGATGGAATCACTTAGGAAACAAGTCATTAGGCTTCGTTGAATCTCATGGCACTTCTCCCAAAACCTAGAATCCATCATGATTCTCCATAGGCATCCATCATCACTTCTTCAATAATTCTTGATCTTTGGTAAAAAAATGAGCTTGAAGACCTACAAAAACACTATAATGTGGCCCTAAGACTTCACTCTTACTTTCTTCTTGAATATGAATGCTTGATCTTGTGAAAACTCTTTCTCTCAATCTAGATCTAGTTGAAACATAATGAAATAACCTTGTATTTGTACATAACTTAAGATGAATTCCCAAAATTCAAATATCACAAGCCAACATCAAATCTAGGATTTGAAATCATTAAAATCCTTCCAGAAACATATCCAAAAGAGGACTCCTAGGTCTAAGTGAGGACCCATTCGCCATGTGGCGAATGGTTCCTATATCACTTAGCTAGGACACACTTTGGGGATTGTGAAATGTTATGTGAAAATAGGGTCCTAGGACCTAGTGAGGACCCATTTTCTAGGTCGAAAATGGGTCTTAGGTCACTAACCTAGGACATACACCTTCTGAAATTAAGTGTTGTGTAATCATTTATGAATGTTGACTTTAATCTCTAAAAATTTATATTTAATTAGGATTAGATTTGAATTAAAGGTGCCGATTAAGCTCAAATTAAACTTAATTAATTAGTAAATCCCTTAGATATTAGTGTGAAAGTGTAATGATACACTTTACAACACCCTAAATAAGGCACTTTTAAGTCCATTTTATTAAGAAGAGTCCTAAATTTAATTCACATAAATGTGTGAAACACATTACAACACTAAATCAAGGAAACATTAGGTTCAGGTTAAAAAGGGATTTTTTTTCTACACTACACCTAGTATGAGCATAAAATTATCAAACAGAGACATTAAAGAACTCAAAACAAATTCAAAAAATTAAGCATAAAAGTGTTGAATGCAAAGACAACTAAGAGGGGGGGTGAATTAGTTGTACCTTAAAACTTCAAAACCCTCACAAACATTCAGATCCAATTAACCCTTAATCTGTTAGAATTATTTATCATGAAAGCAAATAACATAAATTGAAACACATTGTAAAAATGAACACTAGATTTACATGGAAAACCCAAGATGGGAAAAAACACAATGAGGATTAACTCACAATATAAAGTAATATCAACACCAAATACAATAGGTCTCACTATGAAAGAAAGAAAGGCTCAAAAGGTTCATTGTCAAAATAGAAAAGAAGATAGAGAAGAGTGTTACAATGAGAAATCATCTCACCACCACAACATCACCAATACCTTCATAATACTTTTGAAGATTTGTAGACACCTTCTACTCACTACATTCAATAATATAACATATGAAAGCTCACACTTCACTTCAAAAATTCACATCCTACAACTCTACAATTCACATTGATCACATCATGCTCATTTATCTTATCATCCCTCAACAACTCAGCTTGAATTTATATAAACTTCAACCTTGAAAACATTCTCCAAGGTCAACTATGCACCTCAACCTTGCAAATTCACAAAAACATTCATGCGATTGAAAGGAATGAAGGCAAACCACAACACAAGCTAGGACCTAAACACACTCATACATGTGCTTCCACAAACATCAAAGAAATTTCACAATTAGTGTTTAGTCGAACCTGTGTTAACACCATTAACACTTAAGTACATGCTTCCTTAAATCCATAGATGAATCATACACACCACATAACACTTGAAGGTTATCTAGAACATTCTAGAAACACCCTACCAAAAAAATACTTCACACCAACTTTCACTTGAAGAATGTACACACCCAATACATTCAAACAACTCTGCCATACACTATAACTCAAGAAACTAACTTCCAAAGCATCAAACCATGAAAAAATTCATCTAAAGAAATATAAAAACACTATTATCACCCTTCTAGATATGCAAGACCTAAAACCACTCTATGGAGAAATGCAAAGAAAAAAAAATTCTCCCAGACACCTTTGCAATAAACAGTTCACACACTATTGAGCACAACTTGCTCTATACAATGATCCAACACACCATTTTTTGAATGAAACAACTTTGAAAACCTATGATAAAAAAATATGAATTATACAAGAAGATATTTAACCTAGAAGAACTATGGAGAAAGACCAAAACACCACTCTACAATACAGAACACACTGCAACACATTGTTTCCTCTTTTTATTCAATTTTCTCAAAAGAACTTGGAAACCAAGCACCGTAAACATATCCTCAGTTACAGATTTAGTAATTCCTCATCTTTACCAATCCAACAACATGATAACTCAACCATACATCTATAAACAAAAGCTTATCAAAGCAACACTATAGGTTGACACTAGTAGCTCACTAATGACAACATAATGAAACTAATGAAAGTATCATTAGGGACAACACCAACTAAATACCAACTGCATATCCTTGTAACAAATTCCTTCTCATATAGTTGACACCAATAACAACACAATCTTGTTAACATCAATGAAAACACCAATCTGCTCATACTTGTAACAATCCCCACCTTTGTCATAGATGACAACACATGATGTGATAAACCATCAACAACACTGCCAATACACTATACTCAAGAAACTACCACTCGCAATCCATGAATTTAAAATTCACTCCCCCCTTACATACACTCATTACTTTATTTCACATGACACTATCTCTCCCTTAGATTTTTTTCACATTACTCTCTCCCCATTTGACATAAATTGCAAAGGACAAAATATTTGCATCATTCAGTCTCATCCTTAACAAGCACAACTCTAATCCTCAATACTCTACTTCATACCAACTCGAATGTTATCTCTTTTTATTTACACTCCCCCCTTACATAATTAACTCATTACTTTATTTCACATGACACTATCTCTCCCTTAGATTTTTTTCACATTACTCTCTCCCCATTTGACATAAATTGCAAAGGACAAAATATTTGCATCATTCAGTCTCATCCTTAGATATTAATCATAATGTTTGTAATTGCTATTCCAATTTCTTTCCTTTACTACTTTGCATTCTTCACCTTAGGAGCACACACCAGACTGCATCAATTAGCAACCATTGCATAATGACAGTACTCGTCATAACTACAACAACCAAAATGATACTACCTACTCCCTTTGAGAGGTAGCCACCAACATCAGTCCATACTAAAGAATGAATCTTGAGATCCAATGGATTGATGCATCTTCTTATGCATCTAGTTCAAATATGGAGGGGAAAAAGTCCCAACTTATCCTCGAGAAACTCAAAAGTATCCTTAGAAGAGCCTTAGTAAATATATCAACAACTTGATCCTTTGTAGGCACATATTCTAGCTTCACTTCATTCTCTACAACCTTCTCTCTTAAATTGTGATACTAGATTGAGATATATTTTTTCTTTGAATGCATTATTGGATTCTTTGAATTATTGATAGCACTTGTATTATCATAGAAGATACAAATTGGTTCATCATATACCGCTCTAATATTCTTTAATGTTTTCCTCATCCATAAATGTGTGTACAACAAGATGTTGCTGCAATATATTTTCCCTCTCTAGTATAGATAAAGACATTGAATCTTGTTTCTTACTTACCCATGACACCAATTTTCATCTAAGAAATAATGCACCACCACTTGTACTTTTCTTGTCATCTACACAAAAAAACCAATCTATAATATGTAAGCACATAGAGTAAAGTTACTATCCTTTGGATACCACAAGCCATGATCTAGAGTTCCCTTCAAGTATTTGAATATCTTCTTCACTGTTGTAACATGTGACTCTCTAGGATCTTCTTGAAATCTAGCCACAAGACAAACTGCATGCATGGTATTAGGTCTAGTAGTAGTTAGATATAGTAATCCTCCAATCATTGATCTATACTTTCTCTGATCAGCCTTAGGAGATTCATCATTCTTGCTTGGCTTGCAACTACTAACCATGTTGGTGTTTTTAAATTTCAAGCTGATATCACAGATTTATCCATTTACAATGGTTAGCTACTTGGAGGGATTGGCCATCAAACAAGTGAAAGATGAAATAACTTTCCCTCTATACTTTGGGCTTTGCATGACCCGGGAGGGTGATCCCACTCAATGTGATTAAGATACTCCATGAAAATTTACCTCATAAATTGTCCATAGCTCATTGTTTTCAGCATGTTTCAAGACTTCTCCAAAGGTATAGGTTTCTTGTCCTCTTCTTCTTGTAACTCTTCTACCCTGAAATTGTCTATGTTCTATCAATAAAATGGATTATCTCTTCACGGACCATGTCTTCAATCATATGTGGAGCTCTTGGCTCCTTGACAAGCTTTATGTCTTTACCATCAATTGGAAAGGTATCAAAAGAAATATCACACTACATACTTCCCCCCATTGTGGCACTCCAATTCCTAGACAAAATCATTCCATATGTAGGGGGAATGTCTACCACTATGATGCTCATTGAAAATTCCTTCTCAGGGAATGAAGCAAGTCTGAAGGCTACATCCTTAATGACTCCAATTACTGGTACATCCCTAGAATCCATGGCATAACATTTTCCATATGCTCTATTTATTTGAAACCCAATTTTCTTCATGATATCAATTGGCATAATGTTGGATGAAGCTCTGGAATCAATCATACAATTCTTCACCAACTTTCCATCAATAATGAGAGTTACATAAAATGGATCCACTAAGCTAGGAAAAATTGTAATGGTGGCACCCAAGTAAATCTAATGGATATCATTGAGTACCCCTTCCACATCTTCATTTTTAAATTCATTTCTACTCACTTTAGGAAAAGTATACACCCTTTTATCATCATAGACTGTAGTTTCACCATTGATAAGGGAAACTACCTTTTTCTTGTGTTCATCTATCCTCATCATTTCAATTAAAGGGACTATAACTTTGACCTATTATAGCAACTGAAACATGTCCACATAAGTGTATTTAGGAAATTCATAAGATATCATACCTTGCTTTCTAGTTTTATCCTTTTGTTTCTCACATTTCTCTTCAATCTTTTTCTCATTATTTTTCTTGATCAGTTTTTTGCTTCTATTTTTTTTATTTCATAGCTAGAGAAACAATATTATCATCAATTTTTGTTGCTTCATTTTTCTTGGCCCATATTTTAGTACCCTTAAATTTTCTTTAACTTTGGCCTCATCCCCTTTAATCTATTCTTTAGACCCTTTCTTTTCTACGTTCCTCTCTTTGATGAATACACTGCTAACCTTACCTTGATAACCATTCAAAATTCTATTGCTTAAATGATAGATACTCTTGGCTTGTGCAATTATTGTAGCCATCAATCATTCAACTTCTTCATTCGATATTCTTCTCAGAAATACACTTGGCTCATCTATCTCCAAAGTATAAATATTATGATCCTTTTCACCATCTTCATTAGAAAGAACTTGCTGGTGGTAAGCATCTAATTTTTGTCTCTGATTATCAACATCTACCTCATGTGAATCTTCATCAGAAGAAAATTCACCATCAAAAAAATATAATTTTTTCATAAGCACATGCATTTCTCCATCATTTTCATGGGATGAATCATAATTGCCAAGTGCATTTTTCTCCTCTTCCAAGGATTTTTCCACCACACATTGGAAAGGAGAATGTGGCAATTGAAAAGCTATGAACCACAAGGCTTCATCAGTAAAGTTTGAAGAACTCTTTTTCAATGGGTCAGGAGGAACCTTGTTTTGTACATTCTTTTGGTTTTTTTGGATTGGCTTACCAATATGCCAATTGGTATTGTAAGGGTGGTCCTATAATCTCAGTGGCCTTTCATTTCTCTAAAAAAATTGTTTCTCATTTCCCAAGACCTTCTCATTCATCGTGACCTTATAATTTATATCCTTTAAAGTTCTCATCACCTTGTCTCATTTATCTTCAAAACTACATCCCTTTTCTTGGTGACCCTTTGGGTTATTTAAAATATTCGCATCATCTCTTCTTCCTACCTTACCTGAGGCCCTTCTATTACTTTCAATATGTAATGTAGTTTTTAAAGCCTCCCTCAAGTTTTGAGGGTCTTTGTCTCTCATGTGATAACTCATCTTTGAATCAAATATATTATAGTAGGTGAGTAGAAAAACCTGATCATTTGGCCTCAGATTAATAGGGAGTCAATGCATTGCTTTCTAAAATCTAGTATTTAAGTATGAAACCATTTCATTTTGTCCTTTTGAAATGTTGTTAAATTCATTAAGCATGAATATAGGATCTATTTTATCACCATATTGTTCCCTAAATACTCTTTTGAACCCATCCCATGACCCAATACTAGCCTCTTGTAGGCCTTTGTACCAATCCCTTGCATCCTCAACTAATGACTGCATAAAAAACATCATAACCACATCTTCATGCTCAACTTCATAGTCATCTAGTAGATTGAAAAAGGTCTTCAAATGATCTTATCTAGATATGGCATTGTTTCCAATGAATTTGTTGAACATAATCCTTATGTCATTTGAGATGGGATTAGGAAAAACAAGTATCCCATTAAAACACACCTCCCTATATCTTTCTAACTACAAAGGTCTTCCATGAAACTAATTTACTTTATTATTATGCTTCCTATTACCTCCGCTTCCTCCCATGTTTTCATCCTCTACCTAGATCACATTTTTGCTACTAGATTGAGTTTGTATATGCTCAATTTTACTTTCACTGTGGGGTTGGGAACATGGGATGGATTGACCTATATGAGATGAGGTATTTAATTCAATCATTAGTGTGGGTTGAGATGAAGAAGGTGGTGGATCTTGGGAGCTAGAGGCTATAAAATTTCCACTAATACACGAATATTTAAGAAATCAATATTTCTTTGCAATTCAACATTGGTGGCCAATATCTAAATTCTTTCCAATTCATTTTGAAAATCATCATTCTCCTTCCTCAACTTAAGCTCCAATATCTCTAATGCATCATATATAGGAGCATTTTGGGGTGAGGCACTTTCATTTATGACCAATATTTTCACAAGCTTGTTCCCTTTGTCAACATGTTGGGATTGAATAGTTGAGATATTAGGCTAAGTAGCTAAACTAGTAACAATGGAATTAGTCTCGGTAATGGTATTGGTATTTTTTATGGGATAATTCATAGCATTACTACCAAGGATTTGAGTGATAATAGGGATGGTGGTGGAAAAATAAATAAGTTCAAGATCTTCTTGATTCAAGAGATTCATCCTTTCAACTCTCCTTCTCAACATATCCTTTTCATAAACAAAATTCCTATTCTTATCCTCTTTCCCCTTTTCCCTCATTATTCTTATCTCTTCTTATTTTCAAGCCTCATATTGGAGCTAACTTATCTCACCAAATACATACTTAGGAATAGGCCATGCGATATCAAAATCAGAATTATCAGACATATCTATAAGATTGGGAGTGGTATCAACAGATCTAGTTAATAGATCTATTCACAAAGGAGAATATCCATTTGTAATTGAAAGAGTAGTGCCATTATCCCTACCATTAGCAGAACCAACATCATTTTGACCACTTCTACTTCTACCCCTTCTTTGTCTAGGCCTAGATTGATGTATACTTACAAAAAAATTATTTGCAACATTTTCTTCATCATCATAATCAATACATAGAAAATTTATTTTTCTTTCATAACTTTCATGGATACTACTATCAGTATGTACAGTTTTAGGGGTAGGATTTGGATTAGACTTACTTGCATTTGAATCTTTCTATTTCTAGGATTGCTTTATAGATTTTGGTAATTCTCCCACCAATTTTTCTTTAGGATGTTTTAGCATGTGTGCTCTAGTTTTCCTAGTCTTCTCAGCAACTTCTCTTGTTTGTTCTTCTCACTTTATTTGATTATTTTAGTGTGGCGACATGAAGACTCAAAGTTTCCACCCAATTAAATGGGGATTTGAAAAATATTTGTAAATTTCTTAACAAATTTGAGAGAATTTGCAAATATAGAGAGAGCTCAAACAAACCTATGACACTGTATATGAAAACTCACAAAGACATGCAAAGATAGCTTGAAATTTTAACTGAATGACTTCAAATTGACAAATATGAGACAATTTGAGGATTTCTTTCATGACTGAGCACAAAATTTTAAAATTTAATTGACTCTAACTTCAAATGATCTCAAACTAAAGATTTTACATAATTTACTCCCTAATAGAGTCACCAATCTATTGGTATTTTTTAAATACCAAGCTGATCTCACATATAACTTGTGGATTTTTCCATTTCCAAAGGTTAGCCTCTTGGAGGGATTGGCCAACAAATAGGTGAAAGTTTCAATGAATTTCCCTCTACACTTTGGGCTCTATCAAACCTAGGAGGGTGATCCCACACTTGATGTAATTAAGATACTTTGTTCCAATTTACCTGATACATTGTGAATAATAGATATATTCTCTTGTAATTTTCTTGAAAAATAAAAGAATTTAAAGATCTAGCTAATCCTTTACAACATCTAACATTTTAAAGCAAGAGAATATGAAACTATATGTTGAACTTCCATGAATTAAACTTCAACTAAAATGAAACTTTTGTGTTTGTTCTTTTAAAGTGTGAAAGATTCTAGAACTTGCAACTTTAGACATAGATTATAGATCAATGCCTTAATCCTAGGGCATTGATTCAAATTCAATGTAAATTATGACGCATAACAATATTTCAATCCTAACATTATAAAGCTTTTAAAATACTCCATTACAATATTGTACTCAATCTCCTGAACCAACTCTTCTTACCAAATCCCTGCACAAAAATACATAAAACTATACTTCTATGAAATTATTTTAACCAATTATTTGAATCAGAACATTGATAAAAGAATACATCGACTAGAACAAAAATGAAGATCAAATGAAAGATCCTTGATAATTTTCATTAATAATTCATGAAAAGTGTACAATAAGAGACAACTGACTCAGAATTATGTCAATTCTTCTATTCAAATGTTAGTACTATCATACAACATATGCAAATGCAGACTAAATAACCTAAACAAAGACTCGACTTCTATTCTTTGTGCTTACATTATAATATTCTCTAGGAGATCAATCATCCCATGCAAATGGCCTTGAATTACCTTTATAGAATAGGAGAGAAAAAATATTCAAGCCAATTACACTTGTCACATTTTCATTTGACAATTTCAAATACATTCCATAAAAGGAAAGTCATAACAAACCATGGGAAAATACCCCACACAAGATAAAATTTGTTATCATTTATTGAAGAATATATTCCTACCTTCCAAAAGGAACTTTGTTGAAGAATATGCTTGCACAACAAATAGAATATTCATTTTGCTCCATCATGTGCTTCAAAAACTTTTGTACATAAAACATAAAATAAGAAAAGGACAAAGTACATCTTCCACATCAAAATTACATCAAAAACTTTTGTATTCTAGAGGAGACAACTTTAAGAAAAATAATAATAACAAAGGCTTAATTTGTAAACTTTTTGAGCCATGCATTGTACTAAGGTCCTCACTTGGACACTTAACTTCAAACAATTTTTGTACCTTAGAATTATGTAAGTTTTACCTAGCATCAATTATTTTCCTAGCCTCTTTTACAAATACATCCAAATCTACTTCCATTTTGAACAGATCATCAATGGCATTATTCAGATTTACATAATCAAGCTTGCCTAAAATATAAATAAATCTAGATAAAGAACGAACAAGGTCCCCAAACTCTCATTTCCAGGTGGTGAAGTCCTTTATCTTTCCTTATTCATTCAATATCTTTGGCACTCCCCTATCCTCCATTTCACTAAACATCTTCACCTTACTTTTTAGTTGCATTCCTAGTTTTCTATGGAAAGCAAAAATTTCTCCCAAAAGTTCAATTGCTTTTACTAATTGTGGGAGATTTGTAGGTGCTTCAGGATCACCCTCCATGTGTGCCAATATTTCTTTCAAAGAACGAACCCTTGTACTCCACTTACTCCATACATTCTATAAACTTTCTTGCACCTTAGAATGTATTTGGTAGGCCTTATGAATGTTATTGTACACATTCCACACATTATCCAACTTATGTAAAATACGAGAAATTTTATGGCCCAAGACGTCAATAATTATTTATGTGGCCACCTTTGAAGTCTCCTCAACCATTTGCTCATTTTCTCTCACCATTTTCAATTCCTCTTTTAATCTTTGAATTCTAAGAAAAATGTCTCTCTATCGTATTCTGAGAACTCTTGAGTGGATGTAGGAGGTGGAAGGGCTTTCATTACCAATTTCTCCCAAGAAGCAATGGCCTTTAACTTGTTGTATTATTCAAGCAACCTATTATGCTTATCCAACAATTTGTAATATTTCTCGAGACATCTTAGTTGTATCAACACTTAAGATAACAACATGCATGGTGTTAGTTTAGCTTCTTGAGTGGGGGTCATTTGAGAAGTTATTTTTATTACAACATCTCATGTTATGTCACCAACAGATCTAAACACCCTCGGCTTCCTTGTATTTGAACCAATAGAACAAATTGCTAATGTATAAAATTTTGTGATGAAGCCAAAGAAAAACACCTTGTTGTCATATTGCTCCTTAGATAAAAATGATTTAGTGAATCATTTCTTATTGTATCAAGGTGAATTGCAGAGGTTAAATCCCATCTGGATAATAAGAGAATACCATTACTTTTAACCAATCTCCTATCATCACTAGGGGTAATTACATAAATTTCTTGCATGATATTTTCTTCTTCTTGATTTTCTACTTCCTCATGCCATGAAGGATCCACTCCTTCTTTGGAATTATCAATTCTCTCTTTTATATGATTAATCTTGACTTGAATTATAAATTGTAAAGGGGAAAAATAGGGTCTGCCAAAATGAATCAACAAAGTGATGGACCACTGATTTTTCTATGACCTTAAACACCTAAAATTATGCAAAATAAGATTCCATTAAGAATTAAAAATGCAACCTAACTGTTATAGCAACTATGGGTGATTCTTTTAGAGCATAAAATACTATGTACTTGGCTGGAAAATTGTTGTTTTTGAGCTATGGAGGACTCATTCGCCTTCAGTGGCGAATGGTTCCTTTAAGGGTTTTTAAAAATTGATTTCAGGATCCTATTCCTTGATGTCTGGACTCTCAAATTCCCTGTTATCAGATTTTGGAAGTGTGTATGCAATTTTGTAGAGCTCTTTTCGTGATCTTGCACTTTGAATGACAATTTTTGCAACTTTGCAACTTTGAGAATCTTGCTCCAAATCTTGCTCAACTTGATCTTCAACTTGTAAATATGCAATTACACACTTAAGGGTAGAAAAACTTGTTGATTTGCTAGTGAATGAGGGATTTCCTCAGTCAAACCCCTTGTAGGTAATTAAACCAAATGATGAAATGAAGGAAATGAAGCATGAACTATGAAATATGTAACTGATATCACTTTAGATGTTGTCTTGTGAAACAAATATTCAAACTATCATGTAGTGGCAATGAAGAATGTAGATCTAGGATCCTTGGAAATCATGTGAACAATAGTTGCAAGTAGATCTTCAATGCTAAATCCACCTCTTTAGCTCAACAACATGAATGCATGCATTAAACCTTTGAAATGATGATACGATCTTGAATTGCTGCAATAAAAAACATGAAATTTTCCCTGAAATGCCTTATGAATGCTATTGAAATGCTCTTATGAACTCCAATTTTCTATATTTCTTGAGTGCTTGAAAGTATAGGATGAAACTAGGTAAATTAACCCCTTATTTATACTAAATTAGGATATTAACCCCAAAATTCAAAGAACTAAGGCCAACACTAGATTTGGAAAGAAAGATAATTAAATTCCCACTAGAATGAAATTAAAAAAGGGGGGTCTCATTAAGGGAGGAATCATTCACCATCTTGGGTGAATGGGTCCTAGCTAAGTTTCCAAGACCAAGCTTTGGGGGACTAAAAGAAGGATAAAAACCCATTCCAGATCAATTGAGAAATGGGGGTCCTTTAAGGGAGGACCCATTCACCATCAAGGGTGAATGGGTCCTAGCTAAACTTACCAAGACCAAATTTTTCCCAATGAAATATTTTGTTAATTAAATTATGATTGTTGGGATAGATCTTCGGGAGGTGTCAAAACTAACGCCTAAATTTGAATCAAAAGGGAGTTAATAGCTCCAATTAACCAAAAATAATTAAGACCACCTAGATAAGTGTGAAAGTGCCTTAAAACACTTTACAACACTTAAAAAAGCTACACATTATGTACATTTTTATTGAAAAGGGGCCCAATAGGCTCAATTAAGCAAATATATCCTAGAAAAGTGTGAAAGTGTGTTACAACACTTTACAACTTTGTAGAGGATTAATTAAGGCATTTTTTAGTTAAATAAAGGTCTTAGAATAGTATGAATGTGTACAACACATTACAAGACCACTCTAAG
This sequence comes from Sequoia sempervirens, assembly GCA_007258455.2. Taxonomy (NCBI): domain Eukaryota; kingdom Viridiplantae; phylum Streptophyta; class Pinopsida; order Cupressales; family Cupressaceae; genus Sequoia; species Sequoia sempervirens. The sequence goes on along the minus strand of VDFB02193867.1, from coordinate 143,329,038 downwards.
ACACCATTAATTCAACTTTAATGACAATTATCAAACCAAGTAAGGGAAAGGCTACTTTTTCTATTACTACATAAACTCTCTAAATTACTATTTTTGTACAAAGGATTCATTGTCCATGAACTCATGGAATACTTTAATTCTGATGTCATCATCATCAACCACATTCTGGTCATACATAGTAGTAAAAAAATTTCTATAAGGACAAAATAATCCATAACATTATCTAGTTGAGGGGAAGGGAACTTCTGCTACACTTCTTCCTCATTTGGTACATATTTTTTAGATTTTTTCTCCCTTTCATCTCGCTGTCAAACAACTTGTCTCCCTTTTGGAAGAAACAAAACCAAGTACAAATGTAGGAATATTTCCCATTTCAGATAGGAATTGAAGGAAGGGTGAATATGGATGATAATGGTGTCTCTGAAATCTGCTCATTTGTATCCTTTACCACTAAAGATGAAGATGCCACAATCAGATTAGGTACATGCCCAATCAATGAAGAAGGTGACAAATCATGACTATGTGGAAACCAATATTGAACAATATCCAAAGACAAAGATGGTTTGACAACAGTTGTGTAATGGTTATCATCAAATAGGAGAGATAACCCCTCAAATGTTTCCTCCAAATATGAAATGTGAGACTCCACAAACAATGATGAAATATTTGATAGATAGGAATCTTAATGAATCATTGGATGTGCTCAATGAATCACCAACATAAGATGAACAGTCTTGCTGAATAGGAATGATATAAGGCTCAATCAATGACTTTGCATAAGGAATCATTGAAGGTGAAGGTATATCAACTATCCATGATGGAGAAGAAGCATTTGAAGAACCTTTATCAACCTCTTTAGAAGATTCAAAGTATTCCAAATATTAAAACTCTCACATGAAGTATCATGATCATAGGGTATCCTATCTGAAAAATGAATAGGCACAAGACAATCTGCAATAGGATCATCTAGGAATGGTTGAGTATCAAGATCTACATGTATCTCCAAAATTTTAGTCCAAAGAGTATGAGGAAACTCAAGATGATTAATAGCATTCAAAGTGGAATAATTGATATGCATTGTAATAACTCCTAAGACATGATCCCTTTTGCAATTCCATGCAAATTTCTTACTATTAGTACCAGGAGGGGAAATAAGATTGTACAAATGAGGCATCAAGTGAAGCCATCAGAGATGTTTTATCATGCCATCTCTCCATTGTTTATAGTTTCCCCTTTTCAACATAATCAAAGAGGGATGAAATGAAAACCCCATAATGAACTATGATAGATCTCCAAAATTACAAAGATATTGACCTTCAATATGAATTAGAAACTCCCAAATCTGATATATACTACAAATGAAGTCTTCCTAAACTGATAGAACTTGTCCAAGAGTTAGGATGTCCAAGTAATTAGTCATAATGCAAAATATACAAAATACTAAATAAACAATACTTGGGGCTGAAACTAGAAAAAATGCATGTGCACAATGAAAGAGATCCTAAATACCTTCCAAACACAACTTGAATAACCAAAATCAGAGAAACTAGAAAAAATTTATGAGCTTGAAGGTCCAAAGGGGAGATCTAAATTCAGTTGCCCATATTCCTATATGCTCCTTAATTTGAGCTGAAATATTACATATCAAAACCTATATTAATATGCTTAATCAACTTTTGCTATCCTGATGATTGTTACAATGCTTTATATCATATCTATAGATCTAGAATCTTCCACATTAGCCAAAGATCATTACAATCTTTGATGAAGGAAAATGTAACGTGTGCATGAAATAGGTCAGCCTCAAATTTGAATTTCTCCTCGACAGGTGCATAGGATGAAGTAAGGACCTAAATTAAGTTCGGGGACACTCCATAAAATAATTTGAAACACATCACAAGGATCCACAAGTTACGAGAAGGATCCACAAGAGATCAAACTAGCCGTTAGGCTTGAAATTTATTCTGGTGTCAGTTCAAGAAACTGCCACTTAATCTCAAAGTGATAACTTGCCGGAAAAAGATCCAATCAATCTGAAATCTTGGAATAAGGAAAATGAACATGTCCACGATGAAAACATAGATCCACAAGGTCTCATGAGAAAATATGTTGAATCCACCAACTTGAACTGGGCAAGAACAAAACAAGAAAAAAATTGAAATGAAAATATTTTTGGTTGATGCAAGATTGCCAAGAACCAAGGATGCTCCTACATCAAAAAATATGATCCAAGACCTCATCGATGACAAGGTCATAAACGTTGAACAACCAGATGGAAATCAAGAACTTAAAATATACACAAATCCGATGTCAGATCATAGCAAAGGGAACAATCATGGAAAGACCAAGTATGCCAATGTGAACCATGTGTACGATCATGTTGTCACATCCATAGATGAATGGGTCACTATTTTTAACATCAAGGGAGCCAAAGATGATTGTGGAGTCACCACATGTGGTGGTAAAGTTACCATTGTTGGGTCATCACAACCAACTAGAGCATCCACCTCAAATTCGAGATTCATTCCTAATGGCTACAATGTCTTAGACCAACTAAAAAAAACCCTTGCTCAGATCTCCATCATGGAGTTGCTAAAGATATCACTCACACATAGAAAGATCCTTAAGGAAGCATTGGCTTCATCCACCATCTCCATGGATCTTGATGCTGACCAGTTCCAAGCTATGGTTGAAAACATCATGTTAGTGGGAAAAGGGTACTTTATCTAACTAGTTCATTCTTAGCTAGTTCTCCACTAAAGTCCTCTTCACACTAGCTTAACTTTACATAGGGATAAGGTGGTTGAGCCTTTAATGACATGATTTGTCATAATATGGTTGCATCTATCTCTCCCCTTGGCCTATATAACTGAGGCATTTACTTTGTAATTCTCACTTCTCCAGCTGAATATAGCTTTGCATTCTTGAGAGGAATACAGTTTATTCCTCCTCATATTTTTGTTTTTGCTTTCCTTTAGTCATTAGTATTCCTTTAGGAAATCTAAGAGTGTTGAGAAAAAATGAGTATGCTCTTCTTTTGCATCCTCAGATGATCTGGAGAATCAGAAAGATGTGAAAAAATATTAGTTTTTGGGGGGTTCATACATTGACTTGTTAGTTACAAGTCTTCCTGAAGCTTCCTCTAGAGATTTTGAGCTCACCATTGAGTCCAGAGCAGCTAAGACATTCAAATCTGCTCTTTATTTCACCTGAAATGGACATCGGAGGCTAGATCTGCAACAATTTGAAGCGGGAGGTTCATTGCCAGATCCAACAAGGAGCCATCATTTCAAAGCATTTTGGGTCAAATTTGACCTTGCCATCATGCTTAGAAGACTTGAAAACCATAAAATCGATTGTAAAAATCTCAATTTTGGACAAAGTTGCTAGGTGAGGCAAAAAAAAATTATTTAAAAATAAAAATATTTTGTTATTGTTTGTTTTTTTGAAATTTTGTTTTTCTAAAAAAAAATTTTTTTGCAAAAAAATATATTATTTTTAATTTTTCAAAAATTTAGAAAAAAATATATATATATTTTAATTTTACAAACAATTGAAGAAAATACTATGTTTTAAAAATAATTTTGAAAAAAATTTAAAAATTGTTTTTAAAAACTTTTGAAAAAAATCCAAAAATATATATTATTTTTGAAAGAAAAAACAAAAATTAAAAAAAAACAAAATTAAAAAATTTTCAATTGAAAAAGTAAAAAAAAAAACATTTGCTGCACAGGTACTGGTACCTATGTAGGTACTAGTACCTGTACAGACCTCCACAATGTACTGTATAGGTACTGGTACCTTCGCAGGTACTAGTACCTACGCAGACCTGCACAACGTACCTTAGCAGCATGCCAACTCAGACCTTTGGGTTTTTATTTAAATTTTTCAAAACAAAAAATCCTTTTCCAAATGCATTTTATGCATTTTTCGATCTGCTAAAAATATGCCTCGTTTGCTTCGGGCCTCATGCCTTACAAGGAACCTGTATTCGTGCTACACAGTATCTCGCCTTTGTGCTTTGAAATATTTTATTAACTTTTTTATAAAGTTTTTAATCATTTTTTTAATCTTTTCAATATTTAAATTTATCAAATTTGAAATCCGCCGACGCATTTCCAAATATCATGTAGACGATTTTAATATTTTTATTTTTTTTTATATTAAAAAATATAATATTTTAGAGTCCGCCGATGCTTTTAACAAATATCATGCCAACATTTTTTTATGATTTTTTTAATTAAAAAACATAAATATCACATAGTTGTCAAAATTGGAGGACTATTTAGCGGCGACTAAATTGGAAGACTGTTAAGTTTATCTAGCGGGTTACTATATTTGGCTGAGTTTTTGGTGGGTCTTTAATTTTGGTGGACTGCTAACTTTGGCAGAAGTTTCGCTAAATCATGCGAGATTTCTTTGAAGATTTTTACCCCCTCTTTGTTGATGAGTTGATTTCTAAAGGTCCACTTTGAAAGCTCATAGCTCGAGCTCCCGACCTCCAAATTTAGTGCAATTTGTTTTTATTTGGACTAATTTTTCATGCTCTATGTATTGGTGAAGATGGCTTCAGATTTTGGCACACGTATTTTTTAGAAACTGTTGATTCTCAGAGAGGACACCTCACCGTTCTCGTTTTACAAACTTCAAAGTTGCATAACTTTTGCATACAACCTCAAATCGAGTTGATTCTTTTTTTGAAAGTGCATGATTTTTTGTGTACTGCACATTGATTCTATTTATTTCATATGAAATTGTACTGAATTTCAACACATTCTCCTTTCTTGAGGATTTTTAAAAGCATTGCAATCCAGAAATCTGTAATTGCAATGAATATAAAGTGCCAAATCATTTTTTTTATGGGGTTTTATTTGATTGAGTAAAGAAGGGGGGTCTCTTGTTGTCTTTGTGCATGAACATCTCTCATACTTTGTGCTATGTTTTTCCTTCACTATGGGTAGATTTAAGTTTCCATTACTCACACCCTACAACTACAACACATGACATCAAAATGCATGGAATTCCTTAATGCAACTAGGATATACACCTTATATTGAGAAAAAGGTAACCAAACCAACAAATGATAAGGAAAAACTACTTTGGATGTTTGAACATACAAACGCTCTTGGTTGTCTAAGGAGTTTTGGTTCTCTTGATATAATGTTTCAGATTGAAGCATGTAAAGATTCTTATGATGCATGGGACAAATTAAAAAATATCTATGGTACAATTGATAAAATTTGTGGTTATCAAATTGATAATGAACTAATGGGTCTTGATCCGAAGTCTTTTGATAACATCTAGGATTATGTAACAGAGGTCAATGATCTTAGGGCATAATGTAAATCATGTGGCTTAGAGAAGAAATACATTCAACTTGTCTATAACACTCTAAATAAACTTGGACTTGAATTCACAACTTTTGTTTCTAGCTTTCATACACATAGGTTGACAATAGGATCCACATTCACTACACCTTCTTTTGCTTCATTTTTTGAAATGTTAATGCAAGAACAAGGTAAGTTTCTTTCAATGGGTCTTCTCAAGCCTTCATATTCGCAAGCTTTGATGGTGGGTTAACCAAAGGGTCAGAAAGAATCAAGGAAACCTGACAACAAATGAAAGCAGTTCAAGAAGTCACAAAGAGATCAAGCACAATCATCTTCAACAACAAAAGTTTACTCCAAGTCCTCTTCTTCAAAGGGGAATTTTCAAAAGAAGGAAAGGCCAACTTGTAGCTACTACAAGAAACCTGGTCATGAGGAACATTCTTGTCATAAGAAGTAGATCGATGAGTTAAAGCATCTTCTTAAAAGGAGCAACATTAATCTACCTTCTTCTATTGCTCAACAATCCTCTACTCCTTCCTCCAAATTAGGTAAAAGGAAAGCACATGCACTTGTTGCTATTACTGATTCTTCAAAAGAGTGGATTCTTGACTCGGGCACATCACATCACATGGGTTCTATGAAAGAACAATTTTCTTTGTTGAAGCCTTATTTTGTGCCCCACATTCTCATTAGGGATGTAATTGGGAAGGGTTCAATTGATACTGGAAATGGTACATTTGAGGATGTCCCCTATGTGCCTAATTTGTCAGCCAACCTTCTCTCCATCTACCAAATCACTCATAATGGTAGAAAAGTCAAATTCACTTCAGATTTTGTCAGTGTCAGGAATCTTGAAGATAATGCACTCCTTGCAGTTGGTAAGGCCAATCATGAGTCTCACATGTATGCTTTTTTTGATTTTGTACCCAATTCACATTCAATTGCATTGCTCACCCATTCAAATGATGTGAGAAAACTATGGCATGATCAGTTTGGCCATCTCAACTACCGCTATCTTCAGCAACTGAACAAACAAAATATGGTCATGGGTCTTCCTCAAATTAATTTTTTAGATGGTGTATGTTCGGCTTGTGCCTTGGGAAAACATCCTGGGGAGAATTTAGACAAAGGGAAGGCTTGGAGGGCTAAAGAAGCCCTTGAATTGGTTCATAGTGACTTGGTGGGTCCTTTTCCATCATTATCTTTCAGTAAGGCTCATTATTTGCTCACCTTCATTGATGACTATTCTAGATATACATGGGTCTACTTTCTTTGACACAAAGGAGAAGTATTTGATAGATTTCAAGAGTTTAAGGCTCGTGCTAAAAAGCAATATGGAAAGTGTGTCAAAATTCTTCACACTGATAATGGCAGAGAATATGTGAACCACCGATTTGAGAAATTTTGTACTCTTGAAGGGATTGATCTTCAACATAGTGTTTCCTACACGCCACAACAAAATGGTGTAGCTAAGAGGAAAAATAGGTCCCTGAAAGAAATGGTTGGCTGCATGATCCATGCTCACTCCCTTGCATCTACATACTGGGAAAAAGCTATCAATTGTGCTACTCACATCCAAAACAAAGTTCCACATAAGGCATTAAAGGGAATCACTCCCTTCAAAGCTTGGTGTGGTAGGAAACCTGTTGTGGGGCACTTTAGAGTTTTTTGGCTCCCCAGCATGGGCACATATTCCTTCAGAGAAGTGAAAGGCCTTGGAACCTCATATTCGACCTTGTATCTTTGTTGGTTACCCTGATGGTGTCAAAGGATATTGGCTAATGGATCCTGAAACACATGAGCTCTTCATTGAGCACAGTGTGCAATTTGAGGAAATCTCTTCAAGCTCCTCCTCTACTCTTCCTTCCTCCATAGTGTATTTAGAGGATCTTGACATCGAGGATTTTCCTCAAGCTTCCTCTAGTCATCAAGTTGATCCTGAGATTTCATCTTCCTCTTCACAGAGTTCAAAATCTCCTCCTCCATCCCCTACCATGCCTCTTTGCTCACTCATCAAACACTTGAGTCTATAGGAGATCTTATTGGGGATCCTTCAAACACAAGGAAAAATCTATCACAACATCAAGACATTCCACATTCCTACATTGCCACAGCTTCAGATCCACAGTCATTTCATGAAGCATCTAGTATTGCTGAGTGGGATTCTACAATGGAGGAAGAGTACAACTCTTTAATGCAGAATAAAACATGGGATCTTTTTCCACTTCCTAAGGGAATAAAATTGGCTTGGTGCAAGTGGATTTATCAAACCAAATTTGTAGTGGATGGATTAGTTGACAAGTATAAAGCACAACTTGTGGCCAAAGGTTTCTCTCAAGTACTAGGTATTGACTACACTAATACCTTTGCCCCTGTTGCCAAACTGAATTCGATTCGCTTGCTACTTGCTATTTCTGCAGCTCATGGTTGGGTTGTACATCAAATGGATATGAAGAGTGCATTTCTTCATGGATATCTACATGAAGAACTCTATATGGAGCAGCCACAAGGATTCATTCAATATTCTTCATTGGTTTGTAAGCTAAAGAAGTCTATCTATGGGCTCAAACAGGCTCCACAAGTTTGGTATGCCAAAATGGACTCCTTTCTTCTCTCCATTGGGTTCTCTAGATGCCACTCTGATCCAAATGTCTATATCTTGGGGCAAGAGGATGCTCTTCTCTTCTTGGCTCTCTATGTTGATGACTTGATTGTTATTGGGAGCACTTCATCCATCATCACAATTATGAAGAATTCTTTGCATGATAAATTTTCCATGACCAACTTGGGTCTCTTGCACAACTTTCTCGGGATCAAGATCACTCAATTCTCTTCCAGTATCTCACTTGCACAACCCAAGTATGCTCTTGATCTTTTGTCACATTTTCATATGGACAATTGTAAGCCTACACAACTCCCTTTCTGTCTGGAGTTAAGCTTGAGGCCAAATGTTCCACACCACTAGTTGATGCTACTTTTTATCGTCAACTTGTTGGTAGCCTCATCTACTTGACTCATACTCACCTTGAAATTTCCTTTGCAGTTGGCATTGTTTCACGCTTCATGATGGAACCACATGAGCTTCATTGGAAAGTTGCCAAACACATCTTGCACTACATCCAGGGAACTCATCAGTATGGGATTCACTATGCAACAGGCACAAGTTCAAACTTACTAGGATACACAGATTCTTATTGGGCTGGTGATATTGATTATTGCAAGTCCACATCTAGCTACAATTTTCACTATGGTTCTAGCACCATTTGTTGGTAGATCAAGAAGCAACATGCCATTGCTCTTTCCTCAACTGAGGCTGAGTATTAGGGAGTTGTCAATGCTGCCACTAAGGCTATTTGGCTTAAAAATATCCTAACTGAACTTGGCATCACCTTTTTGAAGCCATCAATCATCTATTGTGACAACCAAAGCACCATCCAGATCTCAAAGAACCTAGTCCATCATCAATGAACCAAACACATCGAGATCCATATGCATTTTCTTTGGGAGCTAATTCAGGAAGTCATCGATCTATGATATTGTCCTACAACAGATCAAGTTGCAACTATATTCACCAAACCCTTCACTAAGAGCAAGTATGTTCATCTTTAGTCTCTCTTGGGGGTGAGGCACATCTCTTCTGGGGGGGTCACTTAGACCTTCTTCATTAACCCTCTCATGGGCAGGAGTTTTTTCCCACTGGGTTTTCTCCTTCTTTATTATTTAGAGGTTATTATGTACATGGGTACCTCATCAGGCCTAGTGGTTGGGACCCATATTTGCATCTTTGCATTGTATACTTCTCCCTAAGTTGCACTTAAGGGGGGGTGTTAGTGTGAAAATGGTACTTTATCTAACTAGTTCATTCCTACCTAGTTCTCCACCAAAGTCCTCTTCACACTAAATTGACTTTACATAGGGATAAGGTGGTTGAGCCTTTAATGACATGAGTTGTCACACCTCATAAGATTCCAACACTTGTCATAATCTGGTTGAATATATCTCTCCCCTTGGCCTATATAACCAAGGCATTTCCTTTGTAATTCTCACTTCTCAAGCTAAATATATCTTTGCATTCTTGAGAGGAATACAGTTCATTCCTCCTCATATTTATGGTTTTTATTTCCTTTAGTCATTAGATACCTAGTAGGCTAGTTAGAAAATCTCACACATCACCACCCAAAATCTCCTAACATTATGCAATCAGGACTTTCCTTCCCAACCATCTCATAATCGTACACTCCATCTTGAAGTCCTAGTTCATACAAACAAAGTCAAAAGGGTCTTGATGGATGGGGGTGCAGGCCTAAATATTTGTTTGCTCAAACTAATAAAGAATTTGGGATTCTCAAAGGATGTCATTGAAAAGGGTTAGGGCATCACAATCAGAGCATATGATGACCAAGAAAGAGTGTCTCAAGGAACTATTCAGCTCCCTATTCAACTGGGGCCAACCATTATGGAGGCCACATGCCAAGTTCTTGACTTTGATTTACCTTATAACATCTTCTTGGGGCATCCATGGATCCATGGGATGCAATTTGTAGCATCAAATTTCCATCAGTGCATTAAATTCCCATACCAAAATCAAGAGGTCACAGTCTATGGTGATCTCAAACCCTTTGCTTATTGCAAGAACCTAGAAGCAAAATACTATAAAATCCCCCAAGTCCCAAAGAATGATGAAGGCCCTACAAATCAGTATGTAGACCCAACTACCTTGGACTTCACTTCTAAGACAAAGACACCCACCATCCCTGATATCTCTGAAATCAAGGTCATTATCCAAGAAAATGGGTGTGGGGATTATAAAATGAAGAAAAGTGCTTTTGTAATAAGAGAGTTACCTAATCTCCTAGGTCTTATGGGCATCCCAAACCTTCAGAGAAGACCCTTCTAGGTTTAGGTGTCGGGGAGATCTAAGTCATGAGATAGTAGATGAAAAAGACATATCAAGCTTACTATACCAAGATGAAAGGCCCGCATCTAATCTTCCCATGGATGAGAGCAGCAAAGGATTACAAATGATGCTTGGTATGGGATATAATAGAAAAAAAAAATTGGGACAGAATGACAATGGTCTTCTAGTACCTCTCATTCTAGAGAAGTGTATGAGAAATCTCAGCCTTGGATGTACCCCTCTGAAGGTGACCATACTTGGAAAAGGTGCCTTGGCTAGAAAGGTCAAAACTCGCCCTCAACTATTAGCATCTTCCCTTCAATTACCAATATCCAAAGGTTAAGTCATAGATAACTTTACGTTTGACATAACTGATGTGTGTAGTAGTGATGAGGACCCCATAACTGACTTGCCTATTCTATTTGAGGATTCCTCCCTTCTCATGATCAGTACCCTATCTTTTGAGTCAACTAGTCAAACCCATGAAATAAATTTAGTCTATCCCCAAATCATCGATTACAACCAACAAGGACCACTAGTTTTGGACAAATTTGAAAATGATGAGACACTCTCAGAATTCATGGGATTGCAAGATATGATACCATGTGGAGATCACAAATCTGAGTTCGACATCGTGTTGGACACACATGCATATTATGGGGAAATGATTGAATCCTTTAGTCGCAAAAGAGAAAATATGAGAATAATCTCAAGGTCTGTGAGTTAAAACCATAATGTGGCACTCTCTGACCTAAAAATAGTGAAAATAAAGGATGCATCCAATGGTGAAAAACTCTCTGAGGTGCCAGAGGATGAAGGATTCAATCTTCCTCTCAGTGTTATTCATTAAGAAAAGTCGGCAGTCTTAGCAGAGAAGTGCAATCCAATCAACCTAGGAATAGAGGAAATGTTGCATATAACCTTCTATGCAGAATCACTTCTGATAGAAGAGAAAACACTTCTAGTTGCATTCCTAAAAGAAAGAAAGATAAAATTTTCATGGACCTATGCTGACATGCCTAGGCTTGATCTAGAAGTTATGGTGCACCACCTAGCTATATATCCCAAAGCAAATCCAGTGAGACAAAAGCTAAGGAAGATGCATCCCCAGATTGTTTTTATTGGTTAAGATGGAATTACAAAAGCTCCTAGATGCAGGATTCATACTGTTGATTGATTATTCATAGTGGGTCTCAAATCTTGTAACTATTTCAAAGCCCACTGGGGGCATCCACATCTACACGGACTTTAGAGACCTTAACAAAAATGTCCCAAGAATTATTTCCCGCTCCTAAACATTGATATGATTGTGGATATGACAACAAAACATGAGATGCTATCATTAATGGAAAAAATTTCAGGTTACAACCAAATCATTACAGAAAAAAGATGACCAACATAAAATGGCTTTCACTTGCTCATGGGGGACATATTGCTAGAATATGATGTCATTTGTGTTGAAAAATGTGGGAGCTACCTATCAGACGGCCATAAAACTAATGTTTCATTATATAATTTAGAAAATTGTGGAAGATTATGTAGATGACATATTGGCTAAATCAACGAAACGTCGAGATCACATAGTAGCATTGAGCTCCATTTTTGATAGGCTAGAAAAGTACAAGGTCCAACTAAATCCAAAAAAGTGTGTCTTCAGGGTACAATTAGGCAAGCTCCTAGGGTACGTTGTATCCATGAGAGGAATCGAGGTAGGCCCCACCAAAGTTAAATAAATCATCGCAATGGAGGCATCGAAAACATTGAAACAACTAAGAGGCCTACAAGGAATACTCTAGTCCATCCACCGATTCATAGCACAACTAGCAAAAAAGGCTATCCCATATTCTCATCTACTCCACAATGGGGTAGCATACAAATGGGACAAGAAATGCCATCAAGCCTTCAACAAGATCAAGGAGTACTTACTCACATTGCCAATTCTAATGCCACCAATTCCAGGAAAACCCTTGATTCTGTATATATCAACAACAACAGGAGCCCTTGGTGCTCTCCTAGCACAACATGATGAAAATGGGAAAGAGAGAGCTATCTACTACATTAGTAGAACCATGGTGGGTCATGAACTAAATTACACATCCATTGAGAAAGCTTGCTTAGACATCATGTTTGCAGCACAAAAATTAAGACATTACATGCAAGCTCATCAGATAAAGATCATCACAAAGATAGACCCCCTCAAGTACCTACTTTCTAAAAAAATGCTTATATGGCAGACAACAAACTGGGTTATGATTCTCATAGAGCATGAAATTGAGTATGTGGAATGCAAGACCATTAAAGGACAAGCAATAGTAGATTAGTTGGAAAAAGCACCGATATACTCAGGGAACCGACTTGTATCAAAATTCCTTGATGAATCAATCTTCAACCTAAGTGTAGAAAATCATTGGAAAATGTACTTTGATGGATCCTACACACAACACGGGTTAGGAGTAGGGATCTTCATGAGTCCACAAGGGGACTGTATACCTAAATCATACAAGCTGCCATTCCCTTGCACAAATAACATCATAGAATATGGGGCTCTTTTCATAGGGCTGAGAATTACAATGCAATGGAAGATCATGGCACTCAAGGTTTGCGGACACTCACAACTCATAATCAACTAGGTGAACAATGAGTATCAAAATAAGGATGACAATTTGAATCCCTACAAGAAATTGGTGGAAAGCCTTAAATAGTTCTTCATTGATATCACATTTGAGTAGCTAACAAGAGAAAATAACAGAGCAACAGACGCCATGGCAACAATTGTATCACTATTGGATATCCCACGCAACGTCCCAAAGCAAGAATTCTTCGTAGCGCAGCTTCTTGTACCAGCATTCGAGGTACGAAAGTCTAAATTTGTGTTGAAATCATTGGTCTTGATGATCGCTGGTATCATGATATATACACCTACTTGAGAATAGGAGTCCTCCCTGCAAATATAACTCTGAACCTCAAAAGAGCCTTTGTCAAAAGGTCATCTCGTTTTGTCATCCTAGGAGATACCCTATTCCGTAGAAGCATTGAAGGGACACTTTTACAATGCCTAAACAATGAGGAAGCTTTGACCACTTTTACCAAGGTACATAAAAACATTTTTGGTTCACATTCGAGTGGTATGACCTTGGCTAAGAAACTACTAGGGATGGGGTACTATTGGCCTACAATGGAAAGAGAAGCACAGGATTAGGTCAAAAGGTGTTTGCAGTGTCAGCAACATGGGGATCTCATCCATGTACCAGCGTAGGAGATCCACCGAATTGTTACACCTTGGCCCTTTTCAAAATGGGGCCTCAATCTCGTCAGAAAAATTACCCCCACCTCATCCAGTGGACATAAGTTCATCATCACCACCCCCGAGTACTTCACAAAATGGGTGGAAGCCATCCCCATGACCTATATCACAAGAAATCATATCTTAAAATTCATCATAAACTACCTAATTTTCTACTATTGTGTCCCTCAAGCCAATATCTAAGATAACAAGACACCTTTCAAAAATTAGGATGTTCACAACCTATGCCAAAATTTCAAAATTCAACATCGCTTTTCCACTCTATGCTATCCCCAAGGAAATGGCCAAGATGAGGCTACAAATAAGACCATCTTGAAAATCCTCAAGAAAATGGTCAATGACGCTAGTCATGACTGGAATTTGTAGCTGAATGTCACCTTATGGGCCTACCGAACAAGCATCCACAGACCAACAAGAGCCACCCAATTCTCTCTAGTCTACAGATCAAAAGCCATACTCCACATTAAGATTGAGCTCCCATCCCTGAGGATATCATTGCAAAATCTCATCACAGATGAAGAATACCAGGTGTCACGATTGAATGAGCTAGAATTACTAGATGAACAGTGCATGGATGCCTTAAACCATTTGCAAGTCTACCAAAAATGACTCAAACAAAGCTACAACAAGAATATCAGGAGTCAAACCTTCCAAGTGTGAGAGCTTGTGTTGAAAGAAAATCAAAAGAATGTTCCAAATCCAGATAGCAAGGGAAATTTTGAACCCAATTGGTTGGGACCCTTTATCAGCACAACAAGTTACGAGTCAGGGGCATATCAGTTATCAACACTAGAAGGGGAACCTCTGCAGGAGCCCATGAATAGCTCCCATCTCAAAAAAAATTATGACTAATATTTCAAGGTGTAAAACCAAAAATAAAAAGAAATTAAAAAATACAAAAAATCAAAAAAAATCAAAAAAAGGATTAAAAAAAATAAAGAAAAAAATCACCCTCTAGTGAAAACCACTTCAATGGTGCTTTGGGAAACTACCTTGGTGAAAACCTAGCAAATAGGTGCCTTGTGTAAATAAGCTCTCTCCATCCACCATGATCCCTACAACTCATTCTGCAACATCCATCCATCACACTTCCATCACGTTGATTCATCACTTATCTACGTCTGCATGATAACTTGATCATGTGTTCATATCATGACTCCTTCTAGTACTACTCAGCCCATTCTCATGGTTAGTTTTTCCTTCCTTTATCAGAGTAGTCTATTGCATCACGCTAGGGGTATGTTCTCATCATATTAGATTCATGTATATTCTTGAAGTCTTCCCAAAATCTTAAAAAAAAAAAAAACATCAGAAAATTAGAAAATCCAAAAACATTCAAAACATGTCAAAATCCAAAAACAAGTCAAAAATCTAGTCAGAAAAGTCAAAAACTGAGTCATCTTGTCTAACTACAGGTCTCTGAGTTTTGAACATAGGCAAGGTTTATCTTCGATCATCCCTCAAGACACTTAGGTCAATCCTTTAGGAGTCCATCATAATAAACTGGCAATCCATTTGTTGATATCTCATCAATAATCAAGTTTGTGTTAGTCAAACTACATAGTCTTTGCATGTATAACATAGACAAGGCTAATTTTTTTATCAGCTCCTAAGGCCCCTATCATAGGCCTTTAGGTTAGTCTCTTGGTCAAAATATTTGAAAACCCAAAAACATTGAAAATTTTGAAATCTTGGCTAGCGGTATGAAGAACATTAGCTTATTTGTTTACTTGGTCTTTATCTTTTGGACTTATCTTATTGTGCTCATTCCAATGACCTCTCGATGATGTCCAAATAAAGGGATTTAGAGAGAAAGGAATGGGGAAACAATCATTATCTTGTTATTTGTTGTGCTTGTTGGATATTCTTGTAATATGACCTTGGTCATGCATGCTTTGTTTGGTTTGTAGGGAAGGTGTTTTAGGTGTCTTGTTGACCACATAGGAAGGCTTTCCTTTCTATGTTTTGGTTTGAGATGTTTTAAATATCTAAACTACATTTTGAATGAGGTTTTGTATGTCGTGTGAAGAGGAGTACTCCTATCTGATTGTCATGTCAAATTCCATCACACTAGGTGCAATGCCATCCTGGTTCTTTATACCTTGATGCATCGTGCCTATGTTTGTTATCAAACATGAGGTAAGTAGCCCTTTTAAAATATTGATTCCTGATAAGAAATCCATCATCATCAATCATCATTATCATCTCTAATAAGGGTATGTGTAGGATCATCATGGAAAAAAAAGGCCCTTAAATGGCAAAAAAATCAGAAAAATTAGAGTTAGGAAACTTGACATAAAAATTTGAAGAAGTTATCTATATTATTTTAAAAATATGTAAGAATAGAATCTGTAGAAAATTCAATGTAGTTTCTAAACTATTAGGTTTTTTTTTTAAATCTATTTGGTGAAAATTTGAAATTTCAATGCAGAGTACTTAAATTTCGGGGAAAAATAAGAGTAGGTGTGACCACCCTAACCACAATAAAATGATAATATTTTCTTATAAGATTTTAGATATAAGTAGAGGACTCATGTCTCGATGTGATGCATATTTTTTTGTAATTTTTTCCAAGTAAATAATTAATTATTAATTTTTTATTACAAATTTTAAAAAATATAAAACTCATATGTCTAACCACCTTAACTTGGTCAAAAATTCATGAAATTCAATTTTTTTTTAATCCTATAGTATACGAAGCATAGAGTGTGAAAAATGTTTCAGCTTCAAAAAATGTGATACCATTTGAAAGCTATAGATGTTTTTCAATAAGCCTATAAATTAGGACTATAGTCATAATTCAAATAGAAAATGAATAATAATTATTTATTAAATTCAAAGTAAAACGTAATTTATATTGGTGGAAAGTTGAGAATCTCCTTTAAAAACCTTTTTCATTTCATCAGTTTAGGGTAAAAAAAATTCGTCAGCCATATACCCTACACATACCCATCATATTGCCACTTTTTGGCCTATCATGATCCTACACATACCCATAAAGTCTCATAGATCATAGGCTTGCTGCATCCTCTTGTCATCATCTTATTTCTTCTTTCTTCTCTCCACACTAACATTGCACCATGATAGTTAATCAAAAGAACATTACCAATAAATCCATCCTGCATCCACAAACCATTAGCATGATGCATATCATATCATATCATATACGAAACACTGATCATCTCACATACATTGCATTTCCATTGCTTGCATCATAATATAGATTGGTTATTCTAAGCATCTTAAAATCATCTCATTTGCATCATCACCAAAGCCATCCATACATCCATCTTGAACCTCTTTGCCACGAGATCAACCCTCAAATCCAAATTTTCATCTGATCTCTTGAGGGGGAAGTATACTTGCATAATTCCTTCGTTGGGGAAGTAGTGGGGCATCTGAAAAAATTGAAGAAATTTCAGAATTTTGATCTTGGCAAGATTATTCTTTGAACCAACACAGTAGGTACATTGCTTCAAAGAGGGGAAAAATGTAGACACTTAAAATATACTGATTGATCCCATGCACTTGATCCCGATTACTAACACTAGTTCATCTTGAATCATCTCTCGACTAACCATTTAATCAAAGAATCTTTATTTGATTAAATTCATCACATTCCATCTTTTAATTAAATAAATCAATTTTATCTGATTAAATCATTATCTCCTATTAATTAAACAAATCATTTTTTAATTAATCCTATACTGCCTCTTTTAATTAAATAATTCATATTTTTTAATTATGCTCTAAAGTCATCTCCTTTAAATTAAATAAATTAATCTTTATTTGATTTAAATCTAACACCATTGTCTTTAATTAAATTAAAAAACCTTATTTAATTATGTCTAATATCATTATTCCTCTCATCTTGATTTCTTTAAATCTAAAAATCTAAGTCAAAATGTCAAATTAGCTAAATCTTCATCTAAGCTAATCAAATCATGATTAGTCCTAACTCTAATCCATCAAATTCTCTAGCTTTTGAAACTTGCTCATGAAAATCAATTTAATTAATTTAAAAATCTTCCCTTTTCATTCAAAAAGGCATTAAAGGATTGAATATTCCCCAAATTTGAAATCTCCCCCCAAAAGTACTTGTCCATCTAACAAGGCATTAAAGGCCTCTTACATGTCCTTTTTCTTGAGCCAAGTGGCATTAACTCTTCTTTCATCTCCCTCCAACATGTCACTTCTTGAAATTTTGAATATCCACCTAATGGCATTAATGTGCACATTCATCAAAATGTGCTCCACCTTTTCCCACTCACATGTTGACAAGTGGCATTGTGCTATTGGTTGGTGTTTGATCCCACATTCGTCCATTTTTCCTATTCTTCCATCTTTGTATTCTATAAATATAAGGATCTCTTATTGATTTTGGATCCAAAATATTAGGAATTTTGCAACCACAACTTGTGCAAGGTTATCATCTTCATGTTTTGAATCAAGTTCATCCATTTTCATCCATTTTCATCATTTCATAGCTAGGTTATGGAGAAATTTCACCAAGGAGCATCAAATCTTCACCATTGATCATCAAGATTGCAAGGAATTGGGAAAGGGCCATTTTACACATCAAAATGGCACCAATTCCCCCATGGGATTGAGAGTTTGGACATTAAAATAGGATTTAATAGCTTTTTTACTTGTGTTTTTCACTCATTTCTTGTTTTCATGTTTCAAATGAATTTCATGGGAAATGTTGTTTCTAACTTGTATATTGGACTAATAATGTGTTTGTTCTTTGTGTTTGTGTAGGTCTAGGATCACCATTCACATTTTGGCACTAAGAGGGCTGAATTTGAAGAAATTAACATGTTTTTTGAGAAATTTTGCTATTTTTTTTTAGTTTTTGTGTGTCTACAAGAAACTGCACTACTAACAGGTCAAAATCTATCACTATTAGTCTAGTGGTGCTATTTAGTGACACTATCAAACTACAAACTATGCAGCTCGAGTCATTTTCCTGAAGGTCCAGCCAACTCAAACTCCAAACTACGCTCCTTTGCAAAACAACGCCACAATCACACTTACTATTTTTCCACTGTCTGTCGCTGGTCTCACTAGAGTGCCACTAATAACCTCCAAACTATGCCACTAGGGTGGGGTAAAAGGCAGTTTTCAGATTTTGTTCACAATGTGCTTTTTTTCATTTTGATCACCTTAACTTCTAATTGGTTTTTGGCTTCTGTTTTTGTAGTTTTAACAAGTTTTTGTAGGTTGGAGTGATTCAAAAGGGGAAGGAAGAAATGAAAGCAAGGATCCTTATGGAATCATCACTCTATTGTATCAAGTGTTTTTGAACACTTTGTGGAGCAATTATAATCCCACTTCTAAGGACTTTGTCACTTTCAAGCTTTTTAGGACTCAATAATTTTTGTTTGGGCTTTAAAAAAAAAAAAACAAAGGGATTAAAAGGAACCTTAGGAAACTTACTAGAGTTTGTTTTGAGGCTTTAAAATTGAACAAGAAAATTTCACACTTTAATAAATTGGTGCTTAAAAAAATCCACTCTTGCTTTGAAGGTTAAAATGAACATGTGTACTTTGTGTTTTGTAATCTCTTATCCAAAGTATTATCATTTAAAAGGTGTATGCACTTCTCTCACACTTCATGACGATCTTGATAATCAAAAGTCTTTTGGTGATATCAAGTTGCATAAAAGATTGCCTCCATATTTCAATTTGGATTCTTAAAACTAAACAAAGTTTGCGAGTGTGAGTTGAGTATATCATGTGTATTCTCTCTTTGTTTCTAAACAAGGATCGATCAAACTATAGATGTGCTTTCTCACTTTTTTTTACACTTAGAGGGGCCTACCTAAGACAAAATCAAAGGTGACTCCAACCAATTTTTCACTTGGTCCGGTATATAAAAGGATAAGACTAAATCGTCAAGTCCAACAGTATGCAGGACTTAGCCGTATGGTGTCTTTCATAATGGGGTACTACCTTAAAAAGTATAAGAGCCCCTAGTAGGATTTATTAAAGCCTTTATTTGCTTACTAGATGCTTGCAAGGTGTCGTGTCCCCAATTACCCTTACTAAGAACCAATTTGTTTAGAAGCCCAAATCCTTATCTATTTGTTAGTACAAGAATGGTCGTTCTGAAGCTACCCCACATTTTTGCGGTTCTTGGTAGAGATGGAAGTATTCCATGGGAGTTTCATGGGTACTAAAGCTTGGATGACCCATAGAAGTGAGTGTCATGGAGGGGATCCAGTGTGGTCAAGCTTTTAATCATTTGCTAAGAATAAGTGCAACTGGATTTATACAAGTGGGGATTCAACAAATATTGTCTCTTGACTATCCATAGGGTTGTGCATTTTCTTGGAATCAACACACTTTTCTTGGATTTAAAACATTGGAAAAAAAACATTCAACCATGATCATCAAATTTCAAACCCTTTAGAGGAAGCAAAAACCTTTGAAAAAGTTCAAGTGTTATTGCTTTCCCTAGGGATTCCATCCTTAGAGGCTTCTAAGCATTTGAATTTACATCATAATTTTATCTCACTAAAGTCAACATTAGGTAAACTATTGCCTTAATTTCCTTGATTTCTACATAATGGACTTTGTGGGATGAGAAGAAATTGGGACATTAGACATTTAGTTTGAAAATATAATCAAGAGAGTGTTTTTGGTAAAAGGAATTCATTAAGCAAAGATAAGAACAATTGAACCCCACACATGTGCTCTTCCAAATGATTTCCTGAAATATCAAAATCCAAAAACCAAATTCCAAAGGTCTTAGTCAAAAAGCTTTCAAGAAATGTTTGTCCATGCTTTATGAATTTACAGAAAGATTGAACTTGAACTTTTACAAATGTGCATCAAGGAACAATCCAAATTTGTATTCATTTTACTATTGTCAAAATCCAAGTGTCTTTCAAAGGTTTGAGTATCTCACATAGGAAGTATTATCATGTTCTTCAACACCTTGGTCTAGTAAACAAAGTCTCTCTAAGTCTCTTAGGATCGAAATCAAAACTCTCATCCATCATCCAAAATGAAAATAAAATTTCACCTCACAAACAACTCTTGGAAATCTTGAAAAAATCCTTCATACTAAACTTTGGGAAAATCCTCTTGAAATAAAAAATTAAAACAAATCCAAATCATCTTGTTTGACAAGGTGCGTGTAGATGAATCCTTCTTTGCACACTTAGTCAAATTATCATCTTGTGGACAAGTTTACTCTAGGACAACATCCGACCTCTTAGAGTTTATGAGTTTATTATCCAAACCAAATCCAATCAAAATCAAAATCAAATCAAAATCAAAATCCAAAATCAAATCAAGCATCAAATCCAAAATTCCTAAAGTTTAGCATCCTTGTCAAGGTTTCCTAAGAGTTCCAATCATTCACCAAATCATCCATCTTTCATTATCTCATCACCATTATTTTGATCCTTAAATATCTTAGAGTTTTTTTTTTGTACCTAAAGTTTAGATTAATCCAA
This sequence comes from Sequoia sempervirens, assembly GCA_007258455.2. Lineage (NCBI taxonomy): Eukaryota > Viridiplantae > Streptophyta > Pinopsida > Cupressales > Cupressaceae > Sequoia > Sequoia sempervirens. The sequence continues at coordinate 143,308,042 of VDFB02193867.1, read as the reverse complement.
GGAATTAAAGGTTCACCTTCCATTCCTAAAAATTGATCCTCATTTTATGGTTTAAACTAGATCTGAACACAAGAAGAACATGGAAACCAACAAAGAAACATCAACTTTGAGTGACTTGAGCCAAACCGCTCCCGAAATGAATCCCATTGGATCTAGCAATCCCATGCTCAATATTCCTCCACTTCCACAAGATTCTTAAGAGGAAGGTAAAGTGGAAGACATCACCAACTCTATCTTAGGGATGACACAAGATGAAATTAATGAAATGGTCCAAAATCCTGAAACTCATAGAATTGTCAATACCATGATGAAGCTCAATCCCTCACAATACATGCTAGAATTGGAAAAATAAAGGGCTAAACTCCCTTCTGGCTATGATGTGAGAACTCTTGTGGAGAAACCTCTTGGGATTGTGTCACTGGTTTCATTCACACCTCAATTTAAAAGCATCACTCAAACCTTCCCGCAAATCACATCATCCATAGCTCCAATTCAACCAATTGTCAACAAGGGGAGATCATTGCTTCATGCACTACAAACACACCCCCTTGTGAAAAACCAATATTTGGATGCAAACACTATCTTGGGTCAATCCGTTCCTCAAAATCTGTTACACCCATATATTCCACTTACTTTTTGTGATCCCATAGACCCATCCTCTTTTCACACAACATCAACATATCCTCTCAACACACAAACCTCTCTCCCTATGACTTTGCTAGGAGAAGGTGGGCTATTTGGATAAGAGGGAATCTTTGATCCCCATCATCATCATTTCCTCAAGGGAATACACCTCTATCTTTCCACTACTTCCACCTTTTCCATTAACATCCACACCACTCCTGACTTTAGGGCTCCCCACTTTACCAACCATCAATCAACAAAATCAAAGCAACCCTCCAATCATAAATCAAAACATCATACCAAATTCTCTAATATTGCCATCGATATCACAACAAGTGGAAACCATCCAAACAAGCAAATAAATCATTACACCATCCATAAACATGGTCTCTCAAGGACCAAGAATATCAATTGCACCATCCATTACATAAATCCCAGTCATCAATACAACAGTACCCCTCATCACAACAACAAACACCATTCTGAATCCACCACCACCACAGCCACCAAGACCAAATGTGGCCAATCAATATAGCATCATGTTGCAAGTAGCTCAATAATCCTATGAGAAGGAACTTAGCAGTTCCAAGATCAATAAGCCCAAAACACGCAAACTTCCCAACAAGCTGCTCAACAAGCATAGGAAGCTCATGCTACACAACAAGCGCAACAAGCGCAACAAGCACAACAGGCTGCCCAAGCTAATGCTTTGTTGCAACAATAGCAAGCCATCCAAGTTTCCCAAGCTGTGTCGGAAGCTCAAGCCACACAACAAGTGCAACAAGCCGCATAAGTTGCATAGGCTGCCCAAGCTGTGCAAGTTGCCCAACAAGCATAGGATCAAGCTCAACAAGCACAAGCACAAGCTCAATACCAGGCACAAATGCAAGAAACTCAGCAGTAAGCATATTAGCAAGCCCTACAATAGTACCAAGCATAGCAAGAAGTAGCCCAATTACTAGACTAACAACAAGCGTTGTTGACACAACAACAACAAGACCAACAATAAGCATTATTGGCACAATAGCAGCAAGACCACAAATAAGTGTTGTTGACACAACAAAAAATACAAACATATTGGCAATCCTTGATCACACAAAAAGAGCTTGCAACAAACTCCCACCAACACACCACCCATCACTCAAACACTTTGACCACTTCAAAACACATTCACTCCACCTCCCGATCCAAAAGATGACGTGACAACACAAATCAAGTTGCTCTCACAACAAATGCTAGATCTTCAGTTGGGGAAAACAAAAAAAACACTAAGCAACTTGTGTCCCTATCCTTCTGATAGGAGCCTTCCAATGGTACCATTCCCTAAGGGGTTTGAAATCCCTAAATTCGACAAATATCATGGGACAATAAACCCTAAAGATCACATCAGGGAATTCCAAGTACATTGCATGGAGGTTGCATATGATGATACATATATGAGATGGCTATTGCCTTGATGTTTGGTTGGTCCTACCATGGAATGGTTCTCTTGCCTTCCTCCTAGAATCAAAAAGTTCCAAGAAATCGTAGACGCATTCATAAAGAACTACACATTCAACATTGGCATGGATGTTAGTCTAGAGGAACTATCTATGCTCAAACAACCTAAGGGGGAATCATTCACTTCCTTCTTGCAATAATGGCGATCCAAGGTCAACAGGAGCAAATGGGCCATGCCAAAAGAATAAGTTTGCACCATCATTGCCAATCTTGAGAAAACCTTGGCATTACATCTTAAGATGCAATGTATCACCACATACGACCATTTGATCCCCAAGGAACTCAATATTGAACGAGCCCTTATTGCACAATGGCAGACACCCACATATCTCAAACATCAAGACAACCGCCCATCCACCAACTATAACGAAAAACCTTGAACGTGGGAAAAGAACAAGAATGTCACTAATGATGGTGTGGTGGATGCCAAGGTCATAATCAATGCTCCAAAACAAAAAACACAATCATACCAACAACTACAAGGCAACAATTGAAACAACACTCAAGCTAAGATGGTATCACAAGAACCACCCAATAATCAAGTCAACAATTGGAATAATCAAGGGGGGGCACCTCCAAGGAAAAAATATCCCCCCAAGAAAAAGTACACATCCCTTGGGGAACCAATTGAATCGATCATGAAGAAATTTTTAAATGAAAATCTCATCAAAATTCCCACTTATGAGAATTATTAAGAGCCCCAAGTGAAACCGCCATGGTACAATGAGAACCACCTTTGTGATTTTCATAAAATCAAGGGGCACACAACAAGAAGTTGCATGAGGCTGAAAAATGGTGTAGCCACGGTGGGATATTCCTCAAATAGAACAGTCCAAACCATGTAGTAAGAGTTACACAATAGAAGCAACACAGAATATGGAGGAAAATGTAGATTCAAACATTCATATTATCATAAATTTTGATTACAATTGGCCGACAACATCCAAGCTTACAAATTCAGCTCACAGGCTTGATACAACATTCTCAAAATACAATATTCCTACATGCTTCTTAATTCTAGCTGAAATCTTACATATCAAAACCTATATTAATCTGCTTAATCAACTTTTGATATCTTGATGATCGTTACAATGCTTTATATCATATCCACAAATCTAGAATCTTCTGTGTATGCCAAAGATCATTACAATCTCTGATGAAGGAAAATGTAACATGTGCATGAAATAGGTCAACCTCAAATTTGAATTTCTCCTCGACAAGTGCATAGGATGAAGTGTGGACCTAAATTAAGGTCAAGGAAACTCCACGAAACAATTTGAAACACATCACGAGGATTCACAAGTTACAGGAAGGATCCACAAGAGATCAAACTAGTCGTTAGGCTTGAAATTTATTCTGGTGCCAGTTCAAGTAACTACCACTTAACCCAGAAGCAATAACTTGCTGAAAAAAGATCCAGTCAATCTGAAATCATGGAGTAAGGAAAATGAACATGTCCACAATGAAAACATAGATCCACAAGGTTTAGTGATCAAATATGTTGAATCCACCAACTTGAACTGAGCAAGAATAAAACAAGAACAAAATTGAAATGAAGATATTTTTGATTGATTCAAGATTTCCAAGAACCAAGGATGCTCCTGCATCAAAAAATCTGATCTAAGACCTCATCGATGACAAGGTCATAAACAATGAACAATCAGTTGGAAATCAAGACCTTAAAATATACACGAATCTGATGTTAGATCATAACAAGGGGAACAATCATGGAAAGACCAAGTATTCCAATGTGAACCATGTGTACGATCATGTTGTCGCATCCATAGATGAATGGGTCACTGTTGTTAACAACAAGAGAGCCAAAGCTAACTCTAGAGTCACCACATATGGCAGTAAAGCTACCATTGTTGGGTCATCATAGCCACCTAGAGTATTCACCTCAAATCCAAGATTCATTCCTAATGGCTACAATGTCTTAGACCAACTTAAAAAAAACACTGCTTAGATCTCCATCATGGAGTTGCTAAATATATCACCCACAAATAGAAAGATCCTTAATGAAGCATTTACTTCATCCACCATCTCCACAGATCTTGATGCTGACCAGTTCCAAGCTATGGTTGAAAACATCACCACCCTGAATCTCCTAACATTCTCCAATCAAGACTTTCCCGCCCAACCATCTCATAATCGCACACTCCATCTTGAAGTCCTAGTTCATAAAAAAAAAATCGAAAGGGTCTTGGTGGATGGGGGTGCATGCCTAAATATTTGTTCGCTCAAACTAATAACGAATCTAGGATTCTCAGAGGATGTCATTGAAAAGGGTAAGGGCATCATAATCAGAGCATATGATGATCAGGAAAGAGTGTCTCAAGGCACTATTCAGTTCCCTATTCAACTAGGGCCAACCATTATGGAAACCACATGCCATGTTTTTGACCTTGATTTACCTTATAACATCCTCCTAGGGTGTTTGTGGATCCATGGGATGCAAGTTGTCGTATCAACCTTCCATCAGTGCATTAAATTCCCATACAAAAATCAAGAGGTCGTGGTTGATGGCGATCTCGAACCCTTTGCTTACTGCAAGAACCTAGAAGAAAAATACTATAAAATCCCCCAAGTCCCAAAGAACGATGAAGGCCCTACAACTCCATATGTAAACCCAACTACCTTGGCCTCCACTTCTGAGACAAAGACACCCACCATCCTTGATATCTCTGAAATCAAGGTCATTATCCAAGACAATGGGTGTGGGGATTATAAATGAAGAAAAGTGCTTTTGTAATAAGAGAGTTACCTCAATCTCCTAGGTCTCACTAGCATCCTCAACTAGCTGAAACATCATCCCAAACCTTCAAAGCAGACCCTTCTAGGTTCAAGTGCTGGGGAAATCTAAGTCAGGATATGGTAGATGAAAAATAAATATCACACTTACTATACTAGGATGAAATGCCTGTGCTTGATCTCCCCATGGATGGGAGCAACAAAGGATTACAAATGATGCTTGGTATGGGATATAATAGGAAAAAAAAACTAGGATAGAAAAACAATGGTCTTCTAGTACCTCTCATTCCAGAGAAGCATATGAGAAATCTTAGCCTTAGATGTACCCCTCCGAAGGTGACCATACTTGGCAAAGGTTCCTTGGCTAGAAAGGTCAAAAATCCACCTCAACTATTAGCATTTTCCCTTCAATTACCAGTATCCACATGTCAAGTCATAAATAACTTTACCTTTGACATAACTAATGTGTGTAGTACGGATGATGACCCCATAACTGAGTTCCCTATGCTATTTGAGGATTCCTCCCTTCTCATGATTAGTACCCTATCTTTTGAGTCAACTAGTCAAACCCATGAAATAAACTTAGTCTATCTGCAACTCATCGATTACAACCAATGAGGACCACCAATTTTGGACACATTCAAAAATGATGAGGCACTCTCAAAATTCATGGGATTGTGGGATACGATACCATGTGGAGATCACAAAGCTAGGTTCAACATTGTGCATGACATACATGCCTATTATGGGGAAATGATTGAATCCTTCAATCACAAGATTGAAAATGTAAGAATAATCTCTAGGTCTTTGAGTTAAAACCACAATGTGGCACTCTCTAACCCAAAAGTAGTAAAAATAAAGGACACATCCAATGGTGAAAACCTCTCTGAGGCACCAGAGGATGAAGGATTGAATCTTCCCCTCAATGCTATTCATCAAGAAAAGTTGGCAGTCTTAGCAAAGAAGTGCAATCCTGTCAACCTAGGAACAAAGGAAATATCACATATCACCTTCTATGCAGAATCACTTCTAACAAAAGAGCAAGAACTCTTAGTTGGATTCCTAAAAGAAAGAAAGATAAAATTTACATAGACCTATGCTGACATGCTAGGGATTGATCTAGAAGTTGTGGTGCACCACCTAGCTATATATCCTGAAGCAAAGCCAGTGAGACAAAAGCTAAGGAAGATGCATCCCCAGATTGCATTATTGGTTAAGATGGAATTACAAAAGCTCCTAGATGCAGGATTCATATAGCCAATTGATTATTCAGAGTGGGTCTCAAATCTTGTACCTATTTCAAAGCCCAATGTGGGCATCCACATCTGCATGAACTTTAGAAACCTTAACAAAGCATGTCCCAAGGATGATTTTCTGCTCCCAAAGATTGATATGATTGTGGATATGATAGCAGGACATGAGATGCTATCATTAATGGATGGATTCTCAGGTTACAACCAGATCATGATAGAAAAAGATGACCAAGATAAAACAACTTTCACTTTCCCATGGGGGATATATCGCTGGAATATGATGTTGTTTGGGTTGAAAAATGTGGGAGCTACGTATTTGAGGGCCATGACACTCGTCTTTCATGATATGATTCATAAAACTATGGAAGATTATTTAGATGACATATTCGCTAAATCAAAGAAACGTTGAGATCACATAGCATCATTGAGCTCCATTTTTGGTAGGCTAGAAAAATACAAGGTCCAACTAAATCTAAAAAATATATGTCTTCAGGGTACAATCAGGCAAGCTCCTAGGGTACATTGTATCCATGAGAGGAATTGAGGTAGACCCTGCAAAAGTCAAAGCAATCCTCAAAATGGAGGCACCGAAAACATTGAAACAACTAAGAGGCCTACACGGAAGACTCTAGTCCATCCACCGATTTAGAGCACAACTAACAGACAAGGCTATCCCATATTCTCATCTACTCTACAAGGGGGTAGCATAAAAATGGGACGAGAAATGTGATCAAGCCTTCAACAAGATCAAGGAGTACTTACTCACACCGCTAGTTCTTATGCCACCAATTCCAGGAAATCCTTTGATTTTGTACATATTAGAAACAACAGAAGCTCTTGGTGCTCTACTATCACAACATGATGAAAATGGGAAAGAGAGAGCTATCTACTACATCAGTAGAACCATGGTGGGGTATGACCTAAATTACAAATCCATTGAGAAACATTGCTTAGCCATCATGTTCACAGCACAAAAATTAAGACATTACATGTTAGCGCATCAGATAAAGCTCATCGCAAAGACAGACCACCTAAAGTACCTACTTTCTAAAACAACGCTTATGGGGCAGACAAAAAAATGGGTTATGATCCTCATAAAGCATGACATTGAGTATGTGGAATGCAAGGCCATTAAAGGACAAGCAATAGTAGATCAGCTAGTGAAAGCACCGATATACTCAAAGAACCCACTTGTATCAGAATTCGTTGATGAATCAATCATCAACCTAAGTGTAGTGGATCACTGGAAAATATAATTTGATGGATCCTACATACAACACGGGTTAGGAGTGGGGATCTTGTTCATCACTCCACAAGGGGACTATATACCTAAATCATACAAGCTATCATTCCCTTGCATAAATAACATTGCACAATATGAGGCTCTTGTCATAGGGCTAAGAATTATAGTGCAATGGTAGATCATGGCACTCAAGGTCTACGAAGAATCATAACTCATAATCAACTAGGTGAATGATGAGTATCAAACTAATGATGACAAGTTGACTCCCTACAAGAAACTGGTGGAAAGCCTTAAAGAGTTCTTCGTTGATATCACATTTGAGTAGCTAACAAGAGAAAATAATAGAGTGGTAGATGCCATGGAAATAATTGGATCACTATTGGATATCCCACGCAACATCCCAAAGCAAGAACTAGTAGCTTCTCATACCAACATTTGAGGTACCAGAGTATGAATTTTTGTTGAAATCATTGGTCCCGGTGATCCCTAGTATCATGATATATACACCTACTTGAGAATAGGAGTCATCCTAATAGATATAACTCCAAACCTCAAAAGATCCTTTGTCAAAAATTCATCCTGTTTTGTCATCCTAGGAGATACCCTATACCGTAGAAGCATTGGAGGGACACTTTTATGATGCCTAAACACTGAGGAAGCTTTGACCACTTTAATCAAGGTACATAACAACATTTGTGGTTCACTTTCGAGTGGTATGACCTTGGCTAAGAAACTGTTGAGGATGGGGTACTATTGGTCTACAATGGAAAGAGAAGCACATGATTAGGTCAAAAGGTGTTTGCAATGTTAGCAGCATGGTGATCTCATCCATGCACCAGCTCAGGAGCTCCACCCAATTGTTACACCTTGGCCCTTTTCATAATGAGGTCTCGATCTTGTTGGAAAAATTCCCCCCACCTCATCTAATGGACATAAGTTCATCATCATCACCACTGAGTACTTCACAAAATGGGTGGAAGCCATCTCCATTACCTATATCACAAGAAAGCAAATATTAAAGTTCATCCTAAACTACCTAATTTTCCACTATGGTGTCCCTCAAGCTAATATCTCAGATAACGGGACACCTTTCAAAAATCAGGATGTTCACAACCTATGCCAAAAGTTCAAAATCCAACATCGCTTTTCCACTCTGTACTATCCCAAAGGAAATGGCCAAGTTGAGGCTACAAATAAGACCATCCTGAAAATCCTCAAGAAAACAGTCAATGACGCTAGTCGTGACTGGCATTTACAGCTGAATTATGCCTTATGGCCCTATGGAATAAGCATTTACACACCAACAAGAGCCACCCCATTCTCCTTGGTCTACGAATCAAAATCCATACCCCACATTGAGATTGAGCTCCCATCCCTGAGGATATCATTGCAGAATCTCATCATAGATGAATAATACCGGGTATCACAATTGAATGAGTTGGAATTACTCGATGAAGGGTGCATGGATGCCTTAAACCATTTGCAAGTCTACCAAAACTAACTTAGACAGAGCTACAACAAGAAGATCAGGAGTTGGACCTTCCAAGTTAGAGAGTTTGTACTGAAAGAAAATCAGAAGAATGTTCCAAATCTAGATAGTAAGGGAAAGTTTGAACCCAATTGGTTGGGCCCCTTCATCATCACAACAAGTTACTAGTTAGGGGCATATCAGTTATCAACACCAAAAGGGGAACCTCTGCAAGAGCCCATGAATAGCTCCCATCCCAAAAAAAATTATGCCTAATATTTCAAGGTGTAAAACCAAAAATACAAAAAATTCAAAAAAATCAGAAAAAGGATTAAAAATAGTAAAGAAAACAATCACCCTCTAGTGAAAACCACTTCGGTGGTGCTTTGGGAAAGTACCTTGGTGAAAACCTGGAAAACAGGTGCCTTGTGTAAATAATCACTCTCCCTCCACCATGATCCCTACGACTCATTCTACAACATCCATCCATCACACTTCCATCACATTGATTCATCACCCATCCGCATCCGCATCATAGCTTGATCCTATGTTCATATCATGATTCCTCCTAGTACTACTCAGCCCATTCTCAAGGTCAATTTGTCTTGCCTTTATCAAAGTAGTCTATTGTATCACACTGGGGGCATGTTGTCATTAGATTAGATTCATGTATATTCTTGAAGTCTTCCCAAAATCAAAAAATAAAAAAACATCAAAAAATAAAAAAACCAAAAAACATTCAAAACATGTCAAAATCCAAAAATAGGTCAAAAAGTCAGTCAAAAAAGTAAAAAAAAGAGTCATCTTATCAAACTACAGGTCTCTGAGCTTTGAAAGTAGGTAAGGTTGATCTTCAATTGTCCCCTGAGACACTTAGGTCAGTCCTTTTGGAGTCCATCATAATAAAATGGCAATCCATTTGTTCATATCTCATCAATAATCGAGTATGTGTCAGTCGAACTATGTTGTCTCTACGTGTATAATGTAGGAAAGGCTAATTTTTTGATCAGCCCCCAAGGCCCCTATAATAGGGATTTAGGTTAGTCTCTTGGTTAAAATATTGGAAAAACCAAAAACATTGGAAAATTTGAAAATCAAAACATTTGTAAAGCATCTTGAAAATACCAAAAACAACCTCACAACATTTCAAAAACATCAAAAACATCCAAATATTTGAAAAAATCCATCCATCCCATTTTGCGATCATCTGAAATAACATTCGCTCATAATAAATCACCATCAACCCCAACCTTTGGTAAGACAATCGGAAACAAGTTCAACAATTTTTATGTGAAAACTCAAACGTCAAGTCTCACATCTAGGTCAGTAAGTAAACAAGTTGGTGAACTCTTGGTACTAATAGCCTATCATCTAGTGAATCTCACAATCATCTGATATCATCATTTCCTAGGATGCATCCTTCCTACAATGGACATCAACATCATGCATCACTGTAGTTTAGTCTTGGTTAGCGGTATGAATAACATTAGCTTATTTGTTTACTTGGTCTTTATCTTTTGGACTTATCTTATTGTGCTCATTCCAATGACCTCTCGATGATGTCCAAATAAATGGATTTAGAGAGAAAGGAATGGGGCAACGATCATTATCTTGTTATCTGTTGTGCTTGTTGGATATTCTTGTAATATAACCTTGGTCATGTGTGCTTTTTTGGTTTGTAGGGAAGGTGTTTTAGGTGTCTTATTGACCACATAGGAAGGATTTCCTTTCTATGTTTTGGTCTGAGATGTTTGAAATATCTAAACTACATTCTGAATGAGGTTTTGTATGTCAGGTGTAAACATGAGTACTCCTATCTGATTGTCGAGTCAAAGTCCATCACACTAGGTGCAATGCCATCCTAGTTCTTTATATATTGATGCATCGTGCCTATGTGTGTTATCCAACATGAGGTAAGTAGGCCTTTTAAAATCCCAATTCCTCATAAGCAATCCTTCATCATCATCTCTAATAAAGTCTTGTAGATCATAGGCTTGTTGGATCCTCTTGTCATCATCTTATTTCTTCTTTCTTTTCTCTGTGCTAACACCACACCATGATAGTTAATCAAAAAAACATCACCAATGCGTCCATCCTGCATCCACAAACCATCAGCATGATGCATATCATATCATATCATATAGGAAACACTGAACATCTCACATGTATTTCATTTCCATAGCTTGCATCATAATATAGATTGGTTATTCTAAGCATATTAAAATCATCTCATTTGCATCATCATCACAATCATCCATGCATCCATCTTGAACCTCTTTGTTGTGAGATCAACCCTCAAATACAAATTTTCATCTACTCTCTAGAAGGGGAAGTATACCAACATAGTTCCTTCGCTAGGGTAGCAGTGGGGCATCTGAAAAAAGCAAAGAAATTTTGAAATTTTGATCTTGGAAAGGTTATTCTTTGAACCAACGTAGCAAGTACATTGCTTCAAAAAGGGGCAAAATGTAGACACATAAAATATACTGATTGATCCCATGCATTTGATCCTAATTACTAACACCAGTTTGTCTTGAATCATCTCTCGGCTATCCATTTAATTGAATAATCTTTATTTGATTAAATTCATCATATTCCATCTTTTAATTAAATAAATCAATTTTATCTGATTAAATCATTATCTCCTATTAATTAAATAAATCATTTTTTTTAATCAATCCTACACTCCCTCTTTTAATTAAATAATTCATTTTATTTAATTAAGATCTAAAGTCATCTCCTTTAAATTAAATAAATTAATCTTTATTTGATTTAAATCTAACACCATTCTATTTAATTAAATAAATAAAACTTTATTCAATTAAGTCTAATATCATTATTCCTCTCATCTTGATTTATTTAAATCCAAAAATCTAAGTCAAAATGTCAAATTGGCTAAATCTTCATCTAAGTTAATCAAATCATGATTAATCCTAACTCTAATCCATCAAATTCTCTAGCTTTTGCAACTTGCTCATGAAAATCAATTTAATTAATTTATAAATCTTCCTTTTTCATTCAAAAAGGCATCAAAGGATGGAATACTCCCCAAATTTGAAATCTCCCCCCAAAATTACTTGTCCATCCAACAAGGCATTAAAGGCCTCTTACATGTCCTTTTTTTTTTAGCCAAGTGGCATTAACTCTTCTTTCATCTCTCTCCAACATGTCACTTCTTCAACTTTTGAATATCCACCTAATGGCATTAATGTGCACATTCATCAAAATGTGCTCCACCTTTTCCCACTCACATGTTGACAAGTGGCATTGTGCTATTCGTTGGTTTTTGATCCTACATTCATCCATTTTTCCTATTCTTCCATCTTTTTTTTTTATAAATAGAAGGCTCTCTTATTGATTTTGGATCCACAATCTTAGGCATTTTGCATCCACATCTTGTGCAAGGTTATCATCTTCATGTTTTGAATCAAGTTCATCCATTTTCATCCATTTTCATTATTTCATAGCTAGGTTATGGAGAAATTTCACCAGGGAGCCTCAAATCTTCACCATTGATCATCAAGATTGCAAGGAATTTGGAAAGGGCTATTTTCCACATCAAAATAGAACCAATTCCCCCATGGGATTGAGAGTTTGGACATTAAAATAGGATTTAATAGCTTTTTTACTTGTGTTCTACACATATTTCTTATTTTCATGTTTCAAAGGAATTTCATGGGGAATGTTGTTTCTAACTTTCATATTGGACTAATAATGTGTTTGTGTAGGTCTAGGATCACCATTCACAAAACGTAATCAATTTTTTTTTTATAACTACATATTTCCTTTTCAATTTTCCTTTTAGAGAAAATCTTGCATAGGAGGACAAAATATCAACTCACTTGAAAAGCCTACTTGTTTTCCCAGTCAAATCCATTCACCCTAAATGTCCTCTTGCATGATTGACTTCAAATTCTTGCTAAGATAATGAGAAATCAAAAAATTCACAACTTTATGACCTTCAAGATCAAACAGATATGCCATTAATGGAAAAATATGACTCACACAAACAAAAGGAATGCTCTGTCAGATAGTTGTTTAGGTTTAAATTTAAACCATCGATCTAATTTTTTTTAAACAAGATCGACGGTTGTCACAGATCCTCCCTACATCGCTTTTTTCTAAAGCTCTTAGACATGAATCCGTGATGTAAAAGAAGCATGTGTTGAATCATGAAATTGACATGTAGCCACCCTCAAGTCCCATTGCCAACTTCATTTTAGTGGCTATCGCACATTGCTCTTTTTTTCTTGGCCAAATGAGTTTAAACTACAATGTTCTATATCGAAGTGATGCAATGATAATGCAACACATCACCGACAAAACTTTATGCATTGCACATCGCAAATGAATCCTATCAAAACCAAGCTAAAACTATGATGTGAGGGAAATCCATGCCGTCATGAAGAATTGACACCTTTCTATGGAATATTCTCAAAACATATCATCTAGCTTTTCTATAACACATTGCCTTTATTCATCAGCTCACCTAGTTTATATTCACCATGGATTAAGGTTGCGCAATGAACCATAAACCCTAAACCTTGAGTGGACATCACTCTTTACTCTATTGTCTAGAAAGTGTAATCTGTGATACAAAGAATATGTGTGATGCATCAAGAGAGTGAAACCTATGTAAAGTATCTTTTTAGCATATTCATATTTCCTTATACCTAATGCATATCATAGATTGGTGTTGGGTTGGTGAGTTTATAAAGGCAATACAAAGGAACAATGCAACACCATAGGATTAATCCAAGTGATACAATCCTGAACAATAGCGCATATCACTCAAAGAATTGGGCAAGATCAAGGATATTGCATTTGTGATACAAGTAATTATTGCAAAAAAATAGGATGTCAATGTGTGTCCATGAACTAAGATCAATGGTTCTATCACATAGCGCACAAAGGATTTTAGCGGGTAATGATAAAATTGTGATGCGAGAGAAGCATGCCATGCAAAGGGAGCAACAAGGCCTCATATATTGTAGATAGCGGTCCAATAGTATGGAAGAAAAGTGTGATGCATGAGAAGCGTGTGATGGAGGAACAACTTAAATGGAATAATTTTCATGTGTCGAATAAGTAGTTTTAAAGATGGAGCCACCACTAGGTAACATGAATGAATAACAATTTGCACAACTTAATACTCAGATCAAACATAAGAAATAAATTTCAAATATTTTGAGGTGACATATTTTCAAAAGGACTTAATCCGTGAAATATTAAAGCAAAAAAAGAATAGGGAGTTAAGGTTTTCTTTTGAAAGGTAGATAAACCCTAGGCACTATTTGATAAACCCAAACCATGGAAAGACCAAGAAGCTCAAATAATATGAAATGTATATTAGGAAACCACAAAAAATTTCAAGAGTCCTACCAAATCATAGGGGTACATACCTTTTTAGAATCTTCCATTCCAAACATCTTCAACATTTCCTTGACATACTTTGATTGTGAAATGAAAATACCTTTATCTGTTTGATTGATTTGTAGCCCATGGAAGAAATTCATCTCCCCAAACATAGAAATTTCAAACTCTTTTTGCATCTCCTCGGAAATTTTTTTACACATAGCTTCATTTCCTCAAAAAATAATGTCATCAATGTATAATACCACAATCAAGATTTTATCTTTTTCAACTTTGAAGCAAAGATTACTATTTGTGATACCATTATTGAATCCTTGTTGTAATAAATACCTATCTAGCCTTGCATACCAAGCTCTAGGAGCCTACTTCAATCCATATAACTCCTTCAATTTGCATACCATATCTGTTTTATCTAATAACTAAAATCCTTCTAGTTGTTCTATGTATGTACTTCTTCCAATTCTCCATTCAAGAAATCAGATTTCACATCCATCTGATATACTTTGAAATCTTTATGTGCTATAAAATCCAAAACTATCTTGATAGCTTCTATTCTTTTCATCAGAGAAAATGTCTCCTCCAATTTTATTCCTTCTACTTGTGAGTAACCTTTACATACAAGCCTTGCCTTGTATCTTACCACTTCTCCATTCTCATTCAGTTTTTTCCTAAATACCCACTTTGTTCCAATTACATTCTTGTTTGTTGTTCTTAGGAGAAGTTCCCAAGTCCGATTCTTCTTAATGTTCATTAATTTTTCTTTCATATACTTGATCTAATACTAATCCTTGCATGCTTCAACCATTGTTTTCGATTCAATTTTAGAAAGTAAACATAGATTTACTTGTTCTTCAACAACTTTACTTCTTGTCAATACACCTTTGTTCTTATCACCACTGATCTATTCTTTAGAATGACTCTTTTGCACATACTTAGGAGTTTTAGGATATTTTTTTGGAGCTTCATCCTCTTTAAAGTGAGCTTCAATTTTCTTAGCTTTTCCTTCTTCTCTACAAGTAGACTCATCTAATTCATATCCATCTATTACCATTGAATTATTTTTTGGGTCTTCATCAACCTTAACACTTGCACTCTCAACAATATTTCTCATCCTCTTGTTGTAGAACTGATAATCCTTTCTTTTAGTAGAATATCCAAGGAATATACCTTCATTATAACTTCCATCAAAGTTTCCTAAGTTTTTTTCATCCCTTCTGATATAGCGTTTGATTCCAAACACTCTGAATTATTTGATATTAGGAATCCTTCCATACCATAGCTCATAAGGAGTCTTTGTGCTATTTTCTCTTGTTTTCACACTCTGTTAAGTATATAAATAGTAGTATGAATTACTTCTCTCTAGTAGACTTTTAGTTTATTTTCTTATTTCATAATTCTTCTTGCAGCTTCTTGAACAATCTTATTCTTTCTTTCAACCACTCCATTCTACTAAGGAGTCATAGTGGTAGATAAATTCCTCTTTATTCCATGATTCTCAAAAAAGATGTTAAACTCATTGGAGGTGAACTCTCCACCTCTATCAGACCTCAAACATTTGATTTTCATATCCATTTCATTCTCAACCTTAACTTTAAATGATTTAAACTTATCTAGAGCGTGTGATTTTTCTTTGAGAAAAGTAACCCATGTCATTCTAGAATGATTATTAATAAATAACATGAAATACCTATCACAATGAAGACTTCTTACTCTAGTAGGAGCACAAAGATCTATATGCACCAATTCCAACAATCTAGTAGAAGATTTTTCTTTGAATTTGAAGCTTATTCTTGCTTGTTTTCCAATTTGACACTACTTACAGATGACATTGATATGCGTCAAGTAAGCTTTGGTAGATCTCTCATAGATTGAACCAAAATTATTTTCACTAGGCTATCAAAATTGATGCCACATTCTTCTATGCCATACCCAACTCTCATTGATCTAAGTCATGAAACAATAACCATCAACACCTTTGAATTGATAAAAATTTCCATCTTTCCTTCTTCCAACAACAATAACAATTCCAAAGCCCTTTTTGATCTCACAACCATCATCCTAAAACATAAGATTGTATCTCTTGCTACACATTTGTGCAACACTCAAGAGGTTGTATCTTAAACCCTTAACATAGTAAACACCATCAGTATTATGCTTGCCATCAAAACTGATTGAACCTTTTCCACATATATTAACAGATGTATCATTGCAAAAGATAACATGTCCTCCATATTTTTCAAGTTTAACAAACTTAATCTTATCACCAGTCATATTATTAGAGCATCCATTATCAATGATCTAGTATTTTTTTCTTGTCTAACATGAAAAGAAAAGACCAAAGTGCCTTCATTTTGAGCACTTACTTATGAATCCCTTTCCTTCACACATCTCTTAGAGTTAACATAATTAGTTTCATATTTTAAATCCATGAACAAGAATTCATTATCCTCATCATATATATAATCAGATTCACCATTAGATATACTTGCATCTTCTCTAACATAGTTTAACTTTTCTTAATCATCCTACCTTTTTTCTTCCTATTTGTGTTATTTAAAGCTCTTTTTGGACATCTAGAAGCATAATGACCCATCTTTCCACAATTGAAACATTTGAAAGGAATCTTACCATTGTACTTTCCATTACCCTTTTTCATTCTTCTCACAAAGTTAGCTTCCACATCATCAAGATCCTCCTGATCTAATTCCATAGTCTTCTCTAACTTGCCAGCCTTAAAAGTAGTCTCAACTTTTGCACTACTTGTACCAAATTCTCTCATTTCAAAAACAATTAAAGAACCATACAACTAACCTCTAGTATATTGAATTAAAATTTGTAATTCTTGAGTAGAAAACACTTTATTTTTATAAGCTTAAGGAAGAGTTCTAAGTACCTTCTTTACCACTTCTTCTTCTTTTAGTTCTCCACCAAGACCTCTAATACTATTGGCAACTTCATCTACCTTCTACCAACTGTAGCTTGTGATGTTTTTTTCTTCAAACATTTGCAAGGTTTCAAACATGATTTTCAAATTCTAAATCGTAGCTTGTTTGATCTTCCTTCATCAATTCTTTCTAAATTCACCCAAATTTCTCTAGAAGTTTTCAAATTCATAACTTTCACCAATTCAGAATTAGCAACAACACTTAAGATAGGATACCTTTCTTTACCAATATTTTCATAGGCCTTGATCTCATCATCAGTGCTTAGGAAATTTGTAGGAATATTATATCCTCTCTCAACAGACCTAAAGATCTCAAATCCAAGAGAAACCAAAAAACCTTCCATCCTTGTCTTTTAGAATGCATAATCTAATCCATCAAATGTAGGAACATCTTTCTTATGTGTCATCCCAGCTCTACCTCAAGCAATTAAGCTTTCTTCCAAGGAACCTTGCTTTGATATCAATTGTTGAATGCACAAGGAAAATGAGAGGGGGGAGAATCAATTATACCTTAAAACTTAAAAATCCTCACAAACATTAAGATCCAATTAACCCTTAATCTGTTAGAATGGTTTATCATGAAAGAAATAATAAAAATTGAAACACATCAACACCATGCACAAAGGAAAACCATATTTACATGTAAAACCCAAGATGGGAAAAAAAACAACAAGGATTAACTCACAATATAAAGTAATATGAACATCACATACAATGGATCTCACTTCCAAAGGGATCAGTGCCCAAACAAAGAAATTCTTGCTACCATAATAGAAAGGAAGATAGAGAAGAGTGTTACACTGAGAAACAAATCTCAAAGAAATAGAAAAATCTACCACATCATTACCAACACCTTCACAGTCTTTCTAAAGAATTATAGAAACCTTCTACTCACTGCATTCAGTAATCTAACACATGAAAGCTTGCACTGCACTTCACAAATTTGCACCCTACAACTTTGAATTCACATCACTCACATCATACTCATCTCTCTTATCATCCCTCAAAAACTCAACTCATATTTATATCTGTAGTGTGGGAAAAAGTATCCCTTTTTCACACTTAATTTAGAAATAATTAATAATAAAATGAGCTTAATTATGCCTTGATTTAGTGTTGTAATATGTTTTTCGTATTCACATTAAGTTTAGGGAACTTTTAAATTAAATGGACTTAATGGTGCCTTATTTTTTGTGTTATAAGGTGTACCTTTACACTTTCAGACTAATCTAGGGCTTTACTAATTGATTATGGTTAATTTTCCTTAATTGGCCCCTTTAATTCAAATCCAAGCCTAATTAGCTTAATTTCTAAGGGATAAAACTAAACATTCATAAATTCCATTACACAACATTTAATTTTGTAAGATGTGTGTCCTAGATAAGTGAACTGTGACCCATTCACCAAAGGGAAAATGGGTCCTCACTTAGATTTAGGACCCTAATTTAACATAATATTCAACCTTGAGTAGTGTGTGTCCTAAGTAAGTGGCCTACAACCCATTCACCATATGGAAAATGGGTCCTCACTTAGACCTATGACCCCCCTTTAAAATATGTTTTTCATGGTATTTTAATGATTTCAAATCTACAATTCAATGTTGGCTTGTGATCTTTGAATTTCAAGAATTAATCCTAAGATATGCATAAATATAAGGTTATTCACTATGTTTCACCCTAAGATCCTAGAATTTCATAAGCAATCAAGAGTACTTTCTCAAGAGAACTTTAAGAGCATTCGAGATCATTTTTAAGGCATTTAAGGGAAAATTTATAGAAGATTATTGCAACAATCAAGATTCATTCATCATGTCAAAGATTTGTTGCATCATGCATTTTGTTTTATCTAATATGGTGATGTAGTATTCAAGATCAATTCAAGCATATCAAATCAATTATCTCTAATCAAGTTTCATGGTTAAGATCTACATTCTTTAAGGCCACTTTATACTAGTTTGTGGATCTATAATCCAAGGTTTCAAATAAGGTTTGGTGAGTTGTTACATAGACTTGTTCATTCATCATTCCTTCATACTTTTCTATTTCATTTCAAGGTTCAATTACCAAAATGAGGTTTGACCAAGGAAAACCCCCATTCCCTAACAAAACAACATTTTTCTCTTTGTGATGTGTGATTGTAGATTTTAGGTTGAAGATTATTTGAAGAGAAAATTTGAAGAAATTTGAAAAGTTTTCCAAGTTGCAAGAGAATTTTTCAAATCATAAAAAATCCTCTATAGATTTTATTTCTATCTTTCTGATAGTGAGCACCTAGAATTTGGTAGTGCAACCCTGACAGAAGAGAACCCAAAAATTAATTTTCAAGAAACCCTAGCTAAGACCCTTTTTCCATAGGGTGAATGATTCATTAGTGAGCTTCAAAAGGTGGCTTTTGGTGAAAGGTACACATTATTTTCCCCTTTCTAGATCTACCTTTTGATTGTTGTTTCTATCAAATTTGATTATTGTTCTTCATTTGTACTTTATACCATACATTTTGAATGAAACTAGGGAAATAGGTCCATTGTACTTCACCACACATCATCTCTCCATTTCTCTCTTTTTCAATATCATCTTCAACCTTGAAAAAATCCTCCAAGGTCGGCTATGCACCTCAACTATGCAAATACAAATTGGGCCATCAACAAAACATTTTTTCAATGAAAAGACTGAAGGCATACCACAACACACCTTAGCTACGACCTAAATCTACTCATATGTGCCACGCCATGCTTCTAAAAACATCAAATAAACTTTTCAATTAGTGTAAACACCCAAGGTCGGTCAAACCTATGTTAACACCATTAACACATAAGTACACACTTCCTTAAATCTAAAGAAAACTTTTGGAAACCACATAACACTTGAACACGATCTAGAACATTCAACAAACACCCTTGAAACCAAAAATTTCCTTAGAAACAACTTTCACTTGAAGAATGTACACACACAATACATTCAAAAAACATTGTCATACATTGTAACTCAAGACACTGACTTCCAAAGCATCAAACCATGAACAACTTCAACTAAAGAAAGATACAAACACTATCAATACCCTTCCACATTCATAAGACCTAAAACCACTCTACGGAGAAATGTGGAGAAATTTTTTTCTTCCAAACACGTTTGCAATATACAGTTCACACACTGGTGAACACAACTTGCTTTGTGTAACGATCCAACACACCAAATTTTGAATGCAACACCTTTGAACACATGTGATCAACATATCCAAACTGCATAAGAAGATCTTCAATCCAAAAGAATTGCAGAGTAAAAATAGAACACTACTTTGTAATATATAACACACTACAACACACTATTTCCTCTTTTTATTCATTTTTCTCAAAAGCACTTGGAAACCAAGCACCATAAATGTATCATCAACATCTTCAACACTTACTCATCTCCACCAAGCAAACTATAACTTAACAACTCAACCATACATCCATAAATGCAAACATATCAAAGCAACACTAGAGGTTGACACTAGTAGCTCACTAATGACCACATAATGCAACTAATCAAAGCATCATCAAGGAAAAAACCAAATCAATAAAAAATGCACATAGTTGCAACAAAATCCTTCTCCTACAATTTACACCAATGACAACAAAAGCTTGTTGATGTCAATGTCAACACAAATCTTCTCATACTTGCAACACAAAGAACACAAAAACAATGGACTGAACAAAATTTCCACCAAAAATAGCAAGACAAAGGCACCCAAAGCATATGTGTCTTGGATAGTGTTTCAATTTTTTAAAAGATTTATAGTTTAGGGTGTTATTTAGTGTTTCAAGATCTATATGCAAATAGGTCTAACAATGAATATTTTCTATATTTTGTTGAATTTATGATTGAAAAATTAAGAATGCTAATATGCAAGAATGTTGGAAGCAAATAAAAATTTTGAAATGAAAAAATAGAATTTAGATAGTATAATCCTATAGAGAACACACAAAAAAAGATCTGAGCCAAATTTTAGTTAGAAAAGAAGGATAGAGTCACCCAATGAACTTGTTTCCTAGATAAGGTTTCAAAAAATTTAAAGTTTGACGATGTGTTTTACTGTTTAAGGTTCTGAAATCCATCTGCAGATAGGTTTGATAGTCATTAGTGTTCTTGATTTTGTTGATTTTATGACTATGAAAGGAAAAAAATAAGTGTGCAACAATGTTAAAATGTGTGAATAGTAAATGATATTTTTGAATGCAATTTTTAAATCTAAGGTGCAATAATTGATTGATTTCAAAATGCAAAGTTATGAAATAAAACTACGCAATTTTTCAGTTCTCTTTTACCTAAATGAAAGATGAAATTTGAATGCAACATGAACATTTTCATAATTTAAAATGTCTTAATGAATGCAATTTGAATGTAAATCTGATCTAAGATGACTGAAACAAAACCTATTGAAACCTATAATGCAATATGAATGATTTTCTTTGATGTTTTTTATGATGTAAAAATGAAACCCTAAATGTTAAATGAAAAATAATGATATGAAAACCTAGATTTAGGGTGAATAATGGAAAATTTTAGAAGCTATATAATGTTAACATGTACAAGGTACACCAAAATAAAACATACAAAAATATGGCGAATAATGAGGGGAGGAATCCCAAAGTGATAAGGTTTTCACTCCCTCATTTTTTTTCTTTATTTTTCTATGTTTCAATGAAAGAGTGTCTTAGGATGTTTGTGGGGGTTTTGATAGATTTGATAAGGTATGTGATTGAATTAAGCCTGAAAGGTGAGTCAACCAGCCCTTGGAAAATCTAGGATGGATTTAGAAATGAAATTCAATGATCTAACTAGTTAAATAGTGCAATTTACTATTATGATACAAATATAGAAGAAAGAGAAGTTCATAGAAAAATTCAAAAAATAGAAATGAGCAAAGAACATTGTGCACCTATGGTTCAAAAATTGGAGATGAAAAAGGAGGACACAAGCACCTAGGGCATGAGTTTCCTTCTAGTGCTTTTTCAGATCTATGTTCATAGTCCTTTGATGTCATATCAGAGCCTTCCATTTACGTGTAGCAAATCGGTCAAATCACTATCGAATAGTTCTCTAGGCGAGTTTCTATGAGTTGACAAGATGTAGGTTCTCAAATGCAACCATGAAAAAGGGGTTTTAAAAATTCCTTAAATCTCCTTTAAACATAAAACCCATAGATTCAAAGAGAGAGGAAGGGTTGTGCCATTTACGGGCTTACCTCAATCAAACCCCATGTTAGTATTTTCACTTCCATAATGGAAATGTCAATGAAATAGATAAATTATAGGAAGGAATGATGAATCAACAAACTAATGCAACTTACCACACTTCAATGGCTTCCTTGAAGGACTAAAGTCGTGCACATCACCTCAAGGTCTTGTATCTTCTTTGCTTTATTTTCTTGAATGATTGAATTGCTTGGAGCTCTACAAACAATATGACAACATTTAATAGGAATGGAATTACATAAGAAGATGATGAATGAACTTTGATCTTGAATTGCTATGATGAATCACTTAAAATGCTTCTCTTGATTGCTCTTGATAATAATTTCTTGATCATAAATTCTATTTAATGTTTTTTAGCTTTTAAATGATGCAATTATTGAATCTCCCACAAATTAAATCTTTATAGATTAATTTACACAATTGAATTACAAATAATAATTTTTTGACAATGACATATTTGAATTTTGGGGCCAAAATAGGGGGACACTCATGCCTAGGGTGTGAGTGTCATGACCCTATTTTCTAGGAATTTTACTGTCAAGGGAAAGGTATTAGATAAATGCATTTATTTCCCACTTGCAATTAATCAGTAATTGTTAAAAGGGGGACATAGAATTCTTAATTTATGGAATTAAGTGCTCAATTGGGTCCAATAGTTTAAGGGAGATCAAAACATAGTGTGAAATTTTCAAGGGTGACAATTTATGATGCTACAGTTTTATATCTGGTGTCATGAGGTACAAATGAAAAATCTCTCTACATATGTCTGTCTTTACGAGTCTATGAATGTGTTTCTTTCTATTTTTTTGTCATACACAACCATATTAAATGGATGAAAATTTCAAAACATATTAATTAAAAATATAGTATTTAACTTAGATATGGATTTATTCATAAATATCAATATAAGGAAGCTATTAAATTATTTTTACATTAAAAATATTATAGAAAATCCTAGGTAAAATAAGAAGAGAAAACTATACATAGGAGAATGTACTTGGATATAGAATATGAATCTAGGATGATAAATCTTGAAATTTGGGCTAAACTGTAATCTTACGTTGAGAATTAAGATACTCAAATGATAATTTAAATGGTATCTTCATTTGAGGTTTTAAATATATAAAATTTAAAATATCATATAGATAAATTAAAACCTTAGATATAGGTGAGCTTTTAACATAGAGTTGAATATTTTTTTGTAGAAGTGATTCTTATGATAGAGAAGTTTATTTATTAATATTAATTAATAGATATTTCATTTATGTACTTGTTAAATAAACTATTTTGAGATTCAAATTAGTTCAGGGATGATGTGTTGAGCTTTCCTAGTGAGAATTAATACTTAGTTTTTACCTTATAGGATTTTTTGACCTTAATTACATAACATCAACACTTATATAGTGGACCTACTACCTATTATGAATGGTGACATGGAGAATGATGAATATATTATTGAAGAAAATTTGGCGATGAATAAGAACCATTAATGATATTATCACTCTCTTATAAATTCAACTAGGTTGTTGCCATCAATATTGAATGAAGAATTTTCTCTTGAAGTTAAGGATTAGTTTAATCTATTTGCAATGGAATTGTAAAATACTCATGGATATTAAATCATAAGTGATTTTTTATGCATTAAAGATATAAATTTGAGAGGACTTATTTGGTAAATTGATTAATGAGCTTCTATTGAGGAAAACACCTATTAAAGAAGCTTATTACTATTCACTTTTATATTATACAAATATTGGGAGATAATAGCAATATTATAATATTTTACTTGAACATTAGTTTCCTTGTGTCATAAAATTTCAAGTTTATAATAGCCAAATTCAAGTAGTTTCTCCAAAAAAATTTCTTAACACATTAATTTTTTTGTCTAAAGAAAAATGGTTATAGTGTAAAATATTTCCACATTGCTAACAACTCCAAAGATTTTTCTAATGTGATACTTGACTATAAAATAAAGAAAATGTTTCTTAGAGAATATAAATATTTATGAATAATTTTTTTTCATATTATTTTTTTGTTATTATACTAGGTGGTAAATAAGGGTCTTGAAACTTTATAAAAACTTCCTAAAGACAAACCAAAATAGGCCTACTCTAGCTAGAAAAAATTGATTGACAACTCAAAATTAGTTAAACAAAGAAGCAATAACAAGAGAGAAACAAGGTTCAAAGATCTTTCACAAAGTTGTCAGTGACCAACAACCAACAAGCAATTTAACTAGGTAATAGAAAATATATATTTACATAAATGCACATCTATAATTAGAGCATGCGAATGTCATAAATTGTTTGAAATACATTTCTTCCCATGATGAAAACTATTCAAATTCCCATTATCCTCACCACCTAAGAAGGGGGGGTGGGAATAGAACACACCTTGGAAATAGAAGGAGACACACCACAAGAGGGGAGTCAAACAAGAGATGTGGACCATTGAGGAAAAAATAAGAAATTTGAACATGAGGTTCACACATAATAGCCCTAAAAACAAATGAAGGATTAGAAATAACCATTAGTATATGATGACCAAGAGCCAACTTCTCATTAGAAATAGGAGGGACAAAATCCATAGAATTAATGTCAACCTCAAAACCTTGCATCACAAAAATTTCCTAATTAATTATCCCTCACAAAGATGAGGAATGTGATACCTTTGATTGAGGATAATAGTATACTAATTCACAAATAGAAAAGAATTTCCAACATAAAAAATAGATGCCTTCGTAATCAAGATATTTTTCACCATGTTTAATCACCAATTCATGAAACAAACCCCACTAAGAGAGTTGACTATAAGTCCAAATCCAAGATAGTATGAGTGTGGATGTTGTGAGAGAACAAGGTAGTATCATTATCCACCATGGTAAAATTCCCCTAACAATTAGCAATGCCCACATTATAGGAATTACACAAAAAAATGAAGTTGGAGATTCAAGAGTTTAATCAATATTGATAGATGGATGAAATGTTAAATGAGAGGATTAGAAAGGTCATCCAAGGCTTGAGAAGGAGGTATTATGTAACGCCCGCCGTGCAAGCCCCAAAGAACAATCAAATAAAGAACACAATTTTTTTTTTTTAAGGTAAAACAAATAATCCACATACCAAATATTAAATGATCATAAACATACTCATATACTTCATTTCATTACAATACAAATAACATAATCGACTATGTTCTTTGGGGCACACGAGGTCACATCGAAATAGACATTACTAAACATCAACTCATAAGATATCAAAAGGAACTAATGATGACAACATTAGATATACATATACATAGATTTCATTACAAGATAAAACCATGAGAAATCACATAACCAAATAAGGATAGAAAGTTGAAATTTACATTACATCATCTTTTAAATATACAACATATCCATAACCATAATTTACATCATGATTCCCAAACAGGTGGGATGAATACAATATACAAGATTATCAAAATACATGGAGATCAACTGGTACAATTCTTCAAAAGAATGAAACTGAGCTAACGAACGCTGATGGGGAACCCAATGGTGTGCGGAGCACGTTCCACCCAACCACCCCCGTGCTAAGAGGTGACAGAGAAGTAACTCCGACCAAAACTATCAACTGAAGTACAACATACAAGAAGTACCAACATAGACCATACAATAACACCATATCACAGTACCATAAAAAAAAATACAAGATCATAAATATCAATGAGATCATACAAGACCACAAAGTACTCCAAAGATATATTAAGGCAATAATCATAAATCAAGATAAATCCAAATATCAACAATCTAAACCAACTCCCATAACCTATTTCCAGAGGAATACAATAAAGTAAACACATGGGCAACTAGGGGAGAGTGTCATCACATAGTCCTACATGGGTTGTCCTGTGCTCTTCCTCCCAACTGGAGGCGCCGGTCCATAGGGTGACTCATGCGGAGCCGTAAACCTCTCATGAAGACGAGGTCACGACCTTGCCGACCATGGCCTTCTCAGCCTTCCATTAGTCTGCAGAAGCACTAATGAAGATGAGGCATCCATTTTTTAAAATCTTATAATGATATTACTACCCAACCCACCTAAGTTAATTATTAGGTTTTCACTTGATTAATAACTCACTCGTGGGTTATCCTGTGCCCTTCCCCTTAAGCGGGGCGCCGGCCCCCACGAGGAGCCACTCTCCCTAGAGACCCACAAAAACCATCAAGAACCCGGGGTGGTACCATCACAATCATGCACATTGAAATACAAAAAAATAATAACACACGAGGAAAAACCCATCTCGCCAATAAATTTCATAACCCAAAATCTCACAACACAGTACACCCCAATCGTAAAACATATCATAATAGAAGCTCATGATAGAAAGATAGAAAATCAGCAAAATCACATTCCTCTGGAAGACTAAAGTGCTAACACAAAAGGGTTCCCACATCGAAGAACTAACAATGTCCCAAACCCACAAGTCTACAAGACTACAACTTCACAAAATAAGAATAAAAAGATAACTTATCCAATTCTATATTAAATTCCATTTCCATCATATACACATTAAAATAAGAATCAAACAATCAATGCTGATATATATTCGCAAATTGCCCTTTTACTATATTATCCTAACAAAGTTCATAATTTAACAAATTAATAGAATTTCCTTTCTATTTTCATGTTTTCACTATAATACAATCTTATTTTATTCATACCAGAAACAAAAAAAAGAATTATGTTTACAAACATAAGTAATTAAATTAACTTAACAGTGCAATTTTGAACTACAGAATATCATTAAACGAATTAATAAATAAGTAAATATATACATATATATATATATACTTATCAATCATTAAGATTTAAAGAAAGAATTTTCATTTTAATTTAAATGCCTATTCGAAACCCCGTTCGAAATTAATTAATAAAAATAAATAAATAAATAAATAAATAAAGGCCATCTGGTCGCGGACAGTCCACGGACTGTCATAGCAGTCCGACGGACTATCATGGACAGTCTACAGACTGTCACAGCAGTCTGAAGGACTGCCGTGGTAGCCTGTAGGCTGCCGCACCAACCACGGCCGGCTGGGTGGTGGGTACTGCCGAGGCCGAACCATCACCTAGTCAAATTTTTTTTAATAATATCAAAACAAAAGATAGTGAAGTACGACGAATTTTGAATTTTTTTAAATAAATAGATTTTCATTCAATATTTATATGGATACATATATATGTGTATATATATACATATATATATATATCTAATATATATATATATATATATATATATATACATTTATATATATATACTGTATTAAAAAAAAATAGAGAATAATAATCAATTTTACCAGTTACTGTGTATATGTACATTTATACACAAAATGTATTTGTAAAATATATATATAAACACAACCCCAAATTCACAGTAGGGAAATTATTCCTTATTCGATTTAAAAAAAAACCACAGTAGTACTGTTTAATTCCAGAATCCGGACAAAATTTCATTAAAATAAACAAGAGTCCCAAGCCCCCAGAAATTTCAATCTAATAAATGACAGTCCATAACCCAACAAAATTCCATTTTTACGAACAAAAATCTCGATCCCCAATTAAATTTCCATTGATTAAACAATAACCCAATAGATTTTCTTTCCACAAACATTTGATTCCAACCCTAGGTGAAATGTCATACACAAAGAAAACAATTTCTATTTTATTTGATGCTACAGAAGGTAAATGAATAAAAATGAAAAGAACCTGGCATCCTGTGCTTGAAGAAGATCTGTAGGAGCTTTATCCCTCTTGCAGAGTTGAACCTTCGTTGCCAATTAATTCCAGCAATAGATCCAAATCCTTCTCCTTCTTCAATAATTTCTCCAGAAAACAGCAAAAGAATCCAAGTTTCTCCAGAATTCTTAAGAAAAGAGAATGCAACTTCATGCCAAGAAAAATCCCTAAATAAAAACAACACTCAAAAGTCTCTTCCATTTCCTCTTCCCGTGAATACCAGAAGTCACTTCTCCAAAAATAAAATCTAAATACATTCAAATCCACAAAATCGAGCTTTTTATTTGTTTATTTATTTATTATCTCCACAAACACTTTAATTAAATAAATACAAGCACATTAAAATAATTACAATCAACCACTTGCAAAATTTTCTTCAAAACAATTTTAATATTTTTGCAAACTACTACAACATTTATTTATTTATTAATTACTTCATGCTTTATTTTATTAATTGTTTAATTATTTAATTCACAATATAAAATCATACACCACATTAGATAAGTCATGAAATCACAATAACATACAAAGACTAACATAACAACAAAGTGGCTATGCACAAACCAAAAAGGTACGAGTCAGTTGACAACTTGGAACGGAGTTACTTCCATGTCACCTTTGTTCAACTTCCTGCCGTTGGGTTGATTCAATGCTCGCCCAGACCTATCGAAATAGGTGGAATCGAGTCTTATCCCTGCAGAACCTGCATCCAACAAGGTGATATACAATATACATACATATAATCAATTACAAAGCATTGTGAGAAGGATTTGCAGTGTAGTAGGGCGCTCGCGAACAATTGATGCTACCTGTCCCCTCACCAATCATATCATCATCTAATGCATTATAAAATTACATTAATTTGCATCACATCATAAATTACTATTCTCTAGTCTACTGCATTCCAAATAACTCCATCAAAACAATCGTAATAAAAATATCATTATAATATCCATGACATCATAAGAGAAATATAATCAGTAACAGTTTAAGCTACCACAACATAATATCAACAGTATCATCAAAACCATAATGTGCCAAACAAAACCACAGAGAATGTCAAAATCAAGCAGTAATATGAGGGGTATTACATATTATAACCCCAATACCAAGAGTGGGTATTAAAAATGATCACAATTAGAGATAGAATCAAAAGAAACCATAAAAATGCCTTTATACAAGGGTAAGTACCCATCTACCCATTTGTAACAGAATTCCACTGTGTTGAGATCTAGAGGTTTAAATCTTTGATATTGAATCACAATTTGTCAAACTTACCATTATCCTTTTTCAGAAAAGGAAATCCTCATTCTTGTGAGATTCCTCTTGAAAAACCATAATAAGAGGTGAAGGAGAAATCACCATCACAACTTTTCCATCTAAAGGATAAATAGGACCTCCTAAACCCACATCACCACATTTTAAAAGAGAAGATGATCCCCCACACACAATATGGGAAAAGGGAAAACTAGCCATGGCATATTTGGATCTCACCAAAACCCCACCACTAAAAGAAAGGGATGTAGCAAACTAAAGAAGCATAATTTACATAACCTACCCAATAAGAGAACCTTGAAATTACCAAAAGAACTCAAGACCTCGAGGGGTGTATTTGTAGCAACCACATACTCTAGGTTTGCAAGAACCATCTCACACCCAAGAATAAGCTTAGAAATACAAGAAGTCTCATCTTCTTAGATCATAAACAAATATTATAGGAGCATGAGTGAGGTATACCACTAGATTGCCCACCCAAGAGCCACATACTTCTTTACCCACATCTACAAGTGAGAAGAAATAAATTGAATTCTAAGGAGAGAAAGAAAGAGAGTTTGAGTAGGAGGAACAGGTGGATAGCATCTCTTCTACTCATATTGATTTATTGACATAATTTATATATGAAATATTTGAAGAAAATAAAATGAGTATGAATTGATTTCTTCTTCAAAGAAGGTATAAAGTTTAACATCATGTTTAAGTCATTTTAAATCTTATACTAATCCTTATGACACATATTTAGATGAAATTCATGATAATTTTATTCTTATAGAACATAACTAATTGTGAACTAAACATCAAACTCTTATATTTGAGCCTTCATCTTCTATATATTAAATAAAATTTTATTTTCATTTTGTTCAAACAAATTAAATTTTTATTGTTGTGAATAGTTTAAAATGATAGAAAAAAATGAATTTAATTATTTGAATTTCTTAAATAGTGAAAGTCAACCTTTTTTAAAACCATAATCTTCACTATTGTTTCATCACATATATAATAACCACAAATCTTACTTCTCAACCTGTTTTGCAAAAAATGAGTGTGTTGTAATCCTTACATTTAAGTTCAGTTCATTACTGATGGAATCAACATTCTTATAAATTATATATAATATCAATTTTGTCATATGATATTTTTGCAAAGTAAAATTATGAATAAATTTAAATTGTTTAAAACAAAAATATAGACAAAAAAGAAAGAAAAACTAAACGAAATTTGAAAAATCTTTTGCTTTATTTAGACAAAGATTAATAACTGTGATTTTTCATATGATTGGTATTTCATTTAAAAGATTCCTTATCATGCTTAGAAAGAATAAACTGTTGATATGGAGAAAAATAATTCCAATACTTTTACGAAATATCTCTTATAAAATTGATGTTTCATTGTAAAGATTCCTCAAAGTAGACGTCAAAAGAAAGAATAATAAATTTATCCACCATTACTTTTATAAAAATTGTTCCATTCAAAAGATTCCTCAAAATAATGGGAAGAAAGAATAACAAGTTCATCGTCCTGCACCACTTTTAAAAAGCATTTTATAAAGGATGAGTCCGCTTTATAGGGTTCCCTGTCGTGGAGGATAAGATATGGGAAGAGGAAATTCCTTCTAAGAGAACTTGGAACGAATTCCAGGCTACTCTAATAATTTTTTGGTTCAAAGTGAGAGTCTCAAAAATTTCATGTCAATAAATACCTACTAGGTAGTACTGTAGTTATTCCGTTCAGTTGACGGTGATGACGTAGAGACAGTGACGTCTTCATTATCTTCTTGCTCTATAAATACCAGCATTTGTCTCCCGATGTTGCATCACTGAACACAGCCTTTGCACAGTAGTTGGACATAATATTGCCGAGTAAGGTAAATTAGGAGTTTTTCATCTTTATTCTTTTCCTGAATTGGTTTGTATTATTGAGTAGGTGGAGAAACTTCTAAATGTTCTTTTCCTGGTCATGGTGATGCAGAACTCCGAGAACGATAATGGCTGAAGTAGTTGGATTCTCTGACAATTTTGCTGGGCTGAATGGTTGCTCTGAAATCGTGGTTAAGATCACAAGTGTAAAGTATGACCAGAATTTGGATGTGAAATGTGATGATATCGATATTTCGAAAGATGATCGGGTTGTTTTGAAAACAAAAGGTTGTACCGAGCAGGTTAGTGTTTGTCTCCTTTCAATCTTAACACTTGCCTTCTCTACGCAAATTTCGGGTGCACTGATTAGGCACTTGTGATTGGTTGACAGCAATTGTGGATGGCTAAAAAAGGGTACGAGAACAAAGGAGTGTCCTGGACCTTCAAAAATGTTGCCAATGGAGGTTACATGTATCCGGACACGTGTTTTGACCCTACTAACCCTAAGAGTCTCAAGGTTGGTAACTTTACTCCAGAAATTTCTATGGTGTGTGCGTGTATATTAACTGTAGGGCATTTTCATGTTTCTACTGTAGGTGAGAACAAATCCAAACATTCCGTTTAAATGGAGGGTGCAGCACTCGGTGATTCTTGCTTGTCCACCTATTCAGGAAAAACATTATATCATCTCTCCTTTTGAAGTCTGTGAATCCTTGAAAGGGAACATCGAACTTTTAAAAGACACTCTTCTAAAGGCGGCAGGGAGGGATCTACCTGTTGAAGTTTCTCCCATTCCATTTGGTTATTGCGGGGGTGTTCCACCTGAGTTTAAATGGGACATCACCATTGTATAAAACTATTACTCTTTACTACATATAGAGATATAGCTATTATTCTTAGCCTAAATAAAGCAAAGGGTTTTTTCATTGTGTTTATTTGCTGTTCAGTAAATAAATACAATTTTTTTTCCCTTTGTTAATGTAAATTTTATCATGTTTTGATTTTATTGTGATATTATATAATAAAATTATAATAATATATAATTTGTAAGATTGTTGTTGATTTTATTATTAATGGGTTAAATTTTAATGATAAGATTAAAAATATACTTAATTTTGTGAATATGATAGATGTTCTTTGAATTGCATCAATAAAAAAATTAATTTTTAAAAATAATAGTAATGATTATGTTTAGAGAATTTAAGACATTTAAATTTATGTTATTTTATTACATTAAATTGTTTATAATGATAAAATTTTGAATCATTTTAACAAAATATGGAGAAAAATAATGTATTGAATTGATAAATATTTAGCATTTAAATACAATAGTTTAATATTGAATTTATGATTAATTAAATTTTATAAAATAAAGATTATGGTGAACAGTATCTAAATATCTATTTCAAGAACTAGTGCATTTTAATAGTAGAATAAAAGGAATTCAAAGACAATATTACGTTTTATACTTTCTCTATTAAAAAAAAATACATAATTTCTTTTCTTTTCTTTTTTTATATTAATAATAGAGGATTACAAATCATAGTTGATATCTTTTCACCTACACAATACTTTTAACAGACCCAGATTTCCCTAGGTTGTAGCCATATATATTTTGACCTTGATTACATAGTTACATTTTTTTTTTTAAAAGCCAAGGTTATCAACATTGCTACAATATTTGTCACTATACAATATATGCCACTATATATAGTGGTATATGCCAATAGTAGACTATTCATTGTGGACTGAGTTCAAGGAGCACCTTCATTACCAGCCACTGTTTCTACCCCTCCATGCTGAATGGAACTCATCTGGATTAGAATTTATATTACTTCTTGTTCATTCATTGCCTCTCCTCTTGACATAACATTCATGTCCTTGGGTGAAGCCACAATAGTTGTTTACAATTGAAGTGAGGAAGGAAAACTCACAAAAAATGAATGCATTGCAAAAAACTTGATTTTAGGGGTTTGTACGAACCTATTGGTTTGACTGAACCAATTAGGGGTTCGGTAGAACCTAGGTTCGGCCGAACCCTCTTAATAATTTCCCACTATAAAAGCGATCAAAACCCCTTATAGAAGGGGGATTCGAATGAACCCTGGTTCAAGCAAACCCCTAGGGGTTCGTTCGAACCCCCTTTATTCCTCATCCCCCCTGAGACACAAAAAAAAGTTGAATTTTGGCACTTCAAAGCTCGGTTTGAAGATGAAAATGGAGGAATATTCACAAACCCAACTAGAATCAAGTAGTCCTCAGAACGAGCTATCCAACAAATATAATTTTAATATGTTTTGGTTTTATTATGTATTTGTTTTTTTAGTTTTATTAAACATAGGTTTTTCATCAAAAATGAAAGTCTATGTTCTACACATGTGGAAAAATAGCAGATTATCAAAAAAAAAATTGAAAAATATGAGTGCACCAGATATTGAAGTCCTTGATCCAATAGAAAAAAAAAATTGAATTTTGATATATACAAAAAAAGTTATACGTTATACGATTGCGCTATGTCTGAATTGTAATTGGTTTGGCTTTGAAACTTGATTAAAGAAAAAATATTCAATAAAAAACTATCTAACTAAGTGGAAGCACTAGATATCAGAGTTACGAATCTAAATTCGAAAGAATTAGAATTTTATCCTTCATGGAAAAAAAGTTATGTGTTATACGGTGTGGGTCACTTTTTAAAAATGTTGTTTTTTGAAAAAAACTAGTTTTTGTGGGAGATGGAAAAAGAAGTGGAATATAATTCCAAAAAAATTTAAAAATATATTTTTAGAATCTATAGACAAAATGTGACGAGACTCTAGTTTGCATCATCTTCAAATTCTTCATGGTTTAGCCACTATAGGTGCCCGAATGTGAAGATTTAGTTTAAAAAAATAATTTCAGTGTCCAGTTTGGCCAAAAATTGTAAACCACTATTGTGGGATCACCCCCTTCCTATTTTCTTTCTTTCCCTTTGTCCCCTCATTCAAATCTCTCTAGAATCCCTACAGTGCCTTGAGAAATGTCTCAAAACCCGGGTGGTTGGTCTTCCATGAATGCCCGTATCTTGATTCTTGGATGTCAACCTCCATTTTTCTTTTACCAAGGAACTCCAGGAACTTTTATTTGTAAACTTCGATAGTTGGGTACACCTGCATAGCAACATCATATATAATAAGTCTTTTGTAAGACTCAGTAAGCACCCTCCTTAGCCCCTTAAACTTGTCATTATTCTAAGCTTTTCAAATAACTCACAAATCTCGGTGGATAAACAAAACTAAAAAAGAGTTGATTTAGTCCATTTTAATATTAGATTTGAAAAGAATTTTTCCTAGATTAGGTTCATTATTTTTGCCCCATATGTTTTGATCATTACAGAAAAAATTTTAGATTTCCTTGGCAAACATGTAGTCAAAAGATTTTTGTTTAACAAATTTAGGCACCCTGCATATATTACAAATATCAATATCATTTTGTGCAATTTTGAAAGGAAACCTTTGAAGCAATAGTAGCCACCTAAAAGAAGCTTTTTTTGGTTCCATTTCTTTTGCCCAATTTTCTAAAAAAAATATACCATTGATTCTTGTTCATATTAGCATCCTAGATCTTGTTAACCTATTCAGTTATATCCACTTTTTCAGTCAAGGTGCAGTAAATTGTTTTAGTGTTCACTTTCCTTAAAGCACTGCCATCTTTCCATTGTAACTCTTTGTACTATAAGTTATCATTTTTACTTTTAATAGGGAATTGTATTACTTTGCATGCTTCCTTTAGTGTGGTATAGGTTCTCCAATTTCTCTATGGAAGATTAAATTATGAGCTTAGTTCATACCACCCTTTCAAACTTCCATTTATTAGAATGTCATTAAATCAATTGATTCCTTTCTATGCCCAACTTTTAGCCGAGCAACCTTGAATTAAGCCTAGGGCTCTCCCTTTATGTTCTAGATTCCACCATATATATCTATGTGTTGGCTTTCAATTGTTTATTGTGTTTTATTTGTCCTTGATGACAAAACTCTTGATTGGGTAATACATGATACATGATGGTTTGCACAGTTGTGATGGTTTGATCTTTGTGGCATATGATGCTTTACACAGTTGATTTATTTGGCTCAGTTTTTGGCTTTCACATGCAGTTCTAGTTTCTGGTTGTTGCATGATACAAGTTGATGTTGACAACTTGTCACTTTGATAGGCTCTTGATACATATTGATAATCTTGATACATGTTGATGCTGATAATGTTCATTACTTGTGTTTCAGTTTGATTTATCAAAGACTATTTGTCAATGATTGCCATAGGTATATTCAGTAGGGAACAACATTCAAAACAAGGCATGCATTTGCTTAAGGGTATACTCTGGTATATTCAGCTTGATCACTTTCAGATTGTGGTATGTTTAACTTGGTCTTTTGCAAGTTTTCTTCATATGACATCTTATGTTTACTCATAACATACAAGTTTTCTTCACATGACATCTTATCTTTACTCATAACATACAAGTTTTCTTCCAATGACATCTTATGTTTACTCATAACATACAAGTTATGACACTGTTTTATTGTGACCAATCACTTTGTAGAGTGGTTTGGCTTTAAACAACATTATTATTTGATATTTGATCACATTGCATTGGTATTTGATATGGATATAAGGGGCCTTGGTTTATTATTGACTTCCATTGGCATGGTCATTGGAAAAGGTGTTTACACCATTGGCATTTCTTGTAAAAAGTTTTTATTTAATTTATACTCCTAAAGAGTATCTAGTATTCTAAGCATGTGAAAAAAGGGCATTGGTTGATTTCAATAGAATTGACTTTTTAAAAAGTCTTGGCAATGATATTAAGGAGTCAATATTTCATACATAATGCTTGTATCAGGTAGTGTTGACCTAGTTGTTGAGTTACAACACACAAAACATGTGTTATCAGCTTCATTCATTAGATGACCCAGCAGTGTAAGGTATTATGATTGTATTTGAAAGTCATTGATTGTTGAATTGGTGACTTGGCACAGGTAGCATATGTTTGGTTATGATGTGGCAATAATATGTGTCAGCATCCATGGTAGAAGAGTTTGACATCAGATTCAAAATCATTATGATGTCTAATTAAATCATGCATACTATTGAGTTTTTGTTACCAAACTTCAAAGCATCATTATTTTTGATAAAGTCTTTGAAAGACTCAATGTAAAAGCTAGGGAAAACTTATTATGTATTGTGTATAGTTCTGGAAGCCTAACAGTTGCCATATGTTTTCTAATTTGCAGATTGACACTTTGAAAGAATATGTGTGTAAAGGATGGTTCGATGTATTAACACTTTGATTGATATTGAACATTGACTGTGAGCTAATGAAAGCTCGATTGTGGAAGTTGGATAGAGAATATTTGATGTTGTCTTTCAGTTGGATAGTTATGGAACTACTTGACAGGTTCTTATGGTTTTTATTCAATTATCTTCCACTGTGATCAGGTAATGCAAAATCTGTATGGATTTGAGTAAAATCTTGGTTTTGGAATATTTTCGTTAAGGGTATTTTAAGAGATTAACTCTTGTTGATTATGGTTAAAATAAACCCATTAGGGTTTTTGGGTATATCTTCTCGGATTGCAACAGAATATACTCTTTTTTTTTTTAGATTGATGTATTTTCTTTGACTTGTTAAAAGAGTTTGTTAAAAGCTCTTAACTCAATTTGGTCTATAGTTATTCAAACTGCATACAAAAGTTATCAATTGCAGTATCTTTAAAAGATGGTTCTTAGGCATTTTTTCTGGGTTACTTGAAAGAGGAATATGATGGTTCAGATATTTAGTCCAAAAGTTTTATTGCATTGAAAATATTTATATTGATACTCAGATTATTGTATTTTGAGGAAGATGTTGTCATTCTCATACAACATTCTTCACTGAGCTTATTGAAAATCTTTTATAGTCTTCTATTGAAATTCTAGGATTACAATTTGCACTTCTAGGGTTCTTATAGAATACTGTATTGTTTTACATTGTAAAGGAGTTGGTGCTCTTATATCTCATGAAGTTGGTGCTTCTGATTTTTGTGGAGTTGGTGCTCCTAAATGTGAAAGAGTTGGTGCTCTTAGTGAATAAAGGAAAGATTTTTCAGGTTGTTTTTTATTCCCCAAGAGGGTTTTTCCACTCAGGACAAATTCTGGTGTTATGTGATGTTTCTATGTGTGATTGGTTCATTTTCTTGAGTTACATAAAAAAAAATTGATATCAATCATTTATTTCTATCCCTTCTTTAAATCAAAGCATCTTGCATAAATGGTTTAGTTACAAGCTCTGATATATGTACAAAATTTATCAAGCCAGTCTCTGTTAATGAAATGTTTATCTAATTTGTAATACATATAGTATTGTTTGAGTTCATGTGAAGTATGTTCTTCAATAATCATTTGGTATTCTAGTTTCAAAGTTTAAAAATTGTGACTCTCATAAATCACCGATTCACCCCACCCCCCTCTCAGTGATTTCAGTCTTCCAACACTATGAGCCATAATGGTATTATTTATATTCTTGGTGAAATGGAAATTAGAGATATTCATCTTGATAGCCTCCCATGCTTTTCAAATAATTCTAAAAGCATTGGACCTTGCAGGAGCTAAAGGACATGCATTGCTAAGGATATCACACAAGTCTAGAGATATCCATGTCTTAGCTTGCTTTAGAATTGCATTTCTTATATTTTCCTAATGAAGACTTTCCATGGTTCCTCACCTTCCAATGCACTGATTATGCATTTGGATGCCAAGGTAACTCCTTGCATTCTCAAATATTTCAACCCTAGGCCACCCTTTTCTTTGGCAATAGTACACCATTCCCATTTCACTGCATGTCTTTTCTGATACCCTTTGACATCTGACCAAAGGAAATTTCTAATCCTTTTTTGGATATCATTGATTTGGTAATAGATAAATAACCAGACTGAAGCAAAGTAGATGTTATAAGAGGAGAGGAATTTTGGGAAAAATTGAAGCCTTCCTACTAGGGATAGGTATTGTTTATTCCATTTATCAAATTTTTCTGAATTTTCTCCTTAATCCACAACCACATTTCTTTCAGATTGGGGTCGATGGAAAAGGGAATACCAAGGTATCTCACTAGTTTTTGAGGTCCTCCCTATTGGAAGCTAAAATTTATTAGCCAATATAGAGGGTTGTCATTTCACTGCAACAAGGATGATTTGGCCATTGAAATTTTAGTACTTGATGTTGAACATAAGGTGCTTAACTTATTCATTAGCCTGTTCATGTTCCCTTCCTCTAAAATAGGGAAGATTACAATATCATCTATGAACTAAATATTGATAAGCTCATTGTTGTCTGGTAGGGTAATACCCTTAACCATCAGGGAGAAGGTATGGTCTCTTAAAATATAATGTGATGCATCAGAGGTGATTACAAAGAGTGTCAAGGCAAGAGGGCACCCTTTTCTTATTGACCTCTCTAGTGAAAATTCTTTCATGAGGATGCCATTCACATCTACCTATGCTACTACATCTTTGAATAAGCTTCTAACACTACTGCAAAAGGAACTGGGGAACCAAAATTCTTTAAATACCATCATTACAAACCCCCACTCTATTCTATCATATGCTTTTTCAAAATCCAACATGAGCATTCTTGCCTCTTTCCTGGTCTGCTTTTCCCAATCCATCCCTTCTAAACTGGTAATGATATTTTCTAGGATGTACCTTCCCTTTATGGACCCTGTCTAAGAGTTATCTATTAAACCTGGCAAGACATCTGCAAGTCTATTTGCTAATATTTTTTCTCGAATTTTATAGGAAACATTCAGGAGGGTAATTGGCTACCAATTTTTGACAAATTCATTGTCTTCTTCTCTAGGGAGTAGCTTCATAACCCCCTTATTAATTTCCCAGCCTAGAGAGCCTCTTTCCAAAGCCTCCTTGTATTTGCAAGGATTTGTTCTTAGTATAATTTATTTTCTTTAAAGGACATGTGTATTAATTAATCACTAAGAACAATAAATATTTAGTTGATACAATTAATAAACATATCATTTAAGGAAAATAAATTATGTATTTTTAATACAAATATGTATTTTAATAAATATTATAAGTATTTATTTAAATAAAATTTCTATTTTATAAGAAATATATCGTACACTCATAGCCTAGTATAACATTGAATTCAAATCTTAGGATCTATTAGGAATGTTTTAATCTTTTAATTAAGCACCCATTTTCCTGTGATATAAAAAATTGTAATGTTAAGAACTATTTTCTAGTAAATTTTTTATTAATATTTATTTTTTGGACTCTAATAGTTATTAACATGATGGCATAAGGATTTATTTTTAGTCACTTTTTTAGTTAGCATCCTAATTGTAATGACCTAGCCTGATTAAGAACTATCTAAACATTCAATTAATCACAAAAATTTATCATATTGTTCTCTTTTGCATAAAAATATTGTAAGCATCGTATATCACATAATAACAAATGATGTATATAATAATCTTAATAAAATTTGTACATATAAAATTATTTATAAATCAAATTCCCATAGAATCTCACAATCAATGTAGTTGTAACAGTTGAGTCTCATAGATTCTCATATCTCTATAAATAAAATTAAAAATAATAAATAGTGTGTGTATGAAAATATGCCTATCATAATGAATTCAAAACACAATCAATAAAACCTTATATCAAAGAAGCTTAAAGAAAAATAAACAAACTCTCAGTACAGCTTCCTCAAAGTCATTTTATTGCTCTCTATCTCCAACGTTTCGTTGGTTCAAGTTGCTCTCAGATTTAGTATGCTAAGCTCAACGAAATGGACTACTAGAGAATGAGATTTAAACTAAAATGCATACTATATTAAGATGCAAGATTAAGCTATGCTATGATCAGATTACTGCTAAGATATGATTATTGATAGAATGCTAAAGATGCAAATGTGTGAGTGTAATTGTGTGTATGTGTTTGTGTTTGTCTCCGTGTATATGTGTAACCAATGCTTGGATTTGCACATGTATTTATAGAGTTTTTTGAGGATTTTAATTGGTTGAGTTGATCAATGGCTGTAATAATTCTTGACAGATCAAACAGTCGAAGATGGATGAGACTGGAGAGAAAAATAGAAAAAACAAATAAAGCAGGATTTTTCCATTTTCGTGGAAGAGATAAGATGAGATGATTAGCAAAATCATTTTTTTTAGAAGATAATGGAAAGATATTGAGAAGATAAATAATGAATTCAAATTCAATTATTTATTTATGGGTGCTTGTAGATTTTAATTAATTAAATAAATATTTAATTAAGATTTTATAATTAAATGAAATATTTAATTATGATTTGAAGAAAATAGAAGATCTTTAATTAAATAAAGTATTTAATTAATTAGAGGAAATTTTTAAATAGAAGAAAAGAAATATTTAAATTTAATTAAAACAAAAGATTTAATTAAATTTAAAAGATGATAATTAATTTAAATAAATAAAATGTATTTATTTAATTAATCAAGTAGACATGTATTTATTTAAAAGATGATAATTAATTTTAATAAATAAAATGTATTTGTTTAAATAAATTTATTCAATTATGGTGGGAGAATAAAATGAATGAACAATATAATTAAATTAATTAAATTTAATTACATGTAGAAGACTTTAGAGAAATTAATTAAATAATAAATATTTAATTAAATGTCAAGATTAATTAGACATGACCAATTTTATGCATATACATTTTTCCCCTCTTTGAAGTGATGTGTAAAACGCATTGCTTCAAAGAAAATAAAATTTTTGCCCCTGATATGTTTTTGATGTTGATGCTGATGATGCCCCCTTGGGAGGTAAATCATGGATGATGATAAAAAAAATGCTGAGTTGATGATGAAATATGAATGATGAGAGGGATGCAGTGATTTAACTCCCGATAATTGATGGATAAAGATGCCCTTGTTGAAATGAAAGTCAAATTTGGATAAAAAGATAAAAAAAAATGTCACAAAACTTACCTTGGGTTGACCTTTAAAAGATAAAAAGGTAAAAAAGATAAGTCATTTGCACTTTTTGACTTTTTGAATCATGTAGCTCTGACAGTGACCTAGTGACATGGAGATTTTGTATCACCATCACAGATTCGAGCGATCTCGCCGAAGAGGCCAGCTGCGTATGGACCACTGGTGAGTCGATCTAACCACTTGTACGTTCAAATTTTTTCGTTTGAAGTAATTTTTTCCTATTTGCCGCGGATTTTAGGTTTTTCATTTTCATTTTAGCACTTTTAGAAACGTTAGAGTGCTTTCTATGAAAATAGTAGCGCATACAGGATAGATTTAGCATGCCTAGTGTAGAAACCAGTGTAGCGCATTCGATAAAAACAAGAGCGCATATAGGATGCCATAGATAAATTAGGGTTGCGGCGCATCTAGGAAAAATAGTAGCACATATAGGGTTGTCGCGCATCTAGGAAATGAAGTGGTGCTTAGGGGTAGAGTTGTAGCGCTTAGAGGGAAATTGCGCATATGGTAACTGTTTGAGCACATCTAGGGCAAAGAATTGCGCATTTGGGTTTTAGCGCATCCAGGAAAAACAGTAGCGCATAGGGACCACAGATTAGCGCATCTAGAAAAGAAAAACCAGAATTTATGTTTTGATGAAAGTGATAGGAAAATGATGATGTATATTGCTTCCTGAGTCAATAGATAGAAAAATTCTCTTGTCATCATGTTGATCTGATAGAAAATCTGATAAAGAATTGATAACTTTGTTTCCAAAAATAGAAATCAAAGAGTAGATAGCTAATAACTTTGTCTTCCGTGAATGAAAAACAAAGAGTAGAATGATTAATGGATTGTCTGATAACTTTGCTTTTAGAAAACAAACAGTAGATGTTTGATATGACTTCTAATAAATTTGTTTTCTATGATAGAAAGAAAATAGTAAAATGTGATTCAAACATATTTGTATTCATGACTGAAGTACAAATAAGAAAAATAATTTGATCGTTGATAAATTTTCTTTCCTGAAAAAGAAAAAAAATAGTAATATGATGATAGAGTAGCTTGATTTGATATTTAGATAGATCGATTTAGCATTGAGTTCATGATATGAGTCACTTAGATAGAGCACTTGATATGGTTCGCTTGATATGGGTCACTTGATATGGTTCACTGAGATGGGTCATTGATATGGGTCACTTGATATGGTTCACTTGATATGGGTCACTTGATATGGTTCACTGATATGGGTCACTTGATATATAGACATGAATATGATTGATTTTGTTTGATTGGGATTGAATCATTGATATGATGTTGATTGATTGTTGTTGTGATAACCAAAAATAGGAGGTTTTCAAAAACCTCCAGATTAGGGAGCGGCACTCGACAGGGTGGGATAGGATACCCGAGCTGACACCAACTAATGTGGCATTGATAGAGACCTGTGGATGGAGACTCTTGTTGGCTATGTCGCTGATTCGGGTCAATAGGGGATTGTTGACCGCACTGGCAGAGAGGTGGCATTCGGAGCACAACACCTTTTATTTGCCGATTGGTGAGGTGACTATGACTCTGGAGGACGTGTACAGGATATTAGGTATTCCAGTGGTTGGCGTCCTTGTGTTCTATGATCATAAGGAGCTCGGTGGTATAGATGTGCTGAGGAGAGTGTTTTGGGATGCACAAATAGCAAGGTATTGGGTACCATGGGTGGACTTCAGAGGATACCTAGCCTTGCCGACAATCTTGGGTGCGATTATTGGAGGGCTCCTTTGTCCGGATCACCAGTCAAAGGGGCTATCAATGGGATGGGGACGGATCTTAGA
The DNA here is from genome assembly GCA_007258455.2 of Sequoia sempervirens. Classification (NCBI taxonomy): domain Eukaryota; kingdom Viridiplantae; phylum Streptophyta; class Pinopsida; order Cupressales; family Cupressaceae; genus Sequoia; species Sequoia sempervirens. Next base: position 143,264,913 of record VDFB02193867.1, on the reverse strand, counting down.
GTAGATGCTTGGACAGCCTCGGAGATATGCCTAGGGGAGCTACATGTTGGCTCACTTATATCATGACCTTCATCAGGTGGTATACAGGGGTGCATCTAGTTTATCGTGCAGCGTGACATTGCTTCAAATCTGGGCGTGGGAGCATATGGCAGTGACGAGACCGGCTTGTCCTAGAGTGAGGCCACCCGGGAGACCTTATGTGTATGCTTATGCTATGTTCCTTGTCCAGCCCAAGCTGGGCAAGGTGGATTACTAGAGACGGTGCCTGGATGATCTTGATGCAGTGGTATGGCGACCATACCTAGATTGTGAGCCGTGGGATACAGATCACCTAGAGATGCCATTTGTAGGTATTCCACGATTTTGATAGGGAGGACCCCTTTCATCATTAAGAGGTTTTTGGCTATGCGAGTACAGTGACAATTTGGATTTACTGAGGGTATGCCTCAGGGAGTTGCTCACTATGCGCAGAGCAAGGATGAGGCAGGATGGGGACCTGGTATTTCATACCAGATAGCTTATACAGAGTATACGGTTCTAGTGCCCAAGCCATGGGATGACAGGCGAGATATTATTGATGCTGGTATGTCTGATGAGTACTCAGTATATTATCACACACATCCCTTTCCACGGTTTACCGGTCCTGATGAGCCAACACCCATTTTGGTGGTACCTCAACCAAGGGCAGGGAGGCAAGAGGATGTGGCAGGTGGGGAGCAGGCAGCGGTTGGGGGAGGTGAGGAGGAGAGCGGAGAGGAGCAAGATAGCTCTGATGGGGATGATGGGGATGACGGCGGAGATGAGGGGAAGGTGCTAGTGAGGTCGAGGCCAGATATTTTGAGGGGTATCCAGATCATGCGGAGGCCGAGGACAGGGATTGGGTGGAGGAAAATGATCAGGGTTGGTTCCTCGTCACAGCAGGCACAGATAGATACCCTTCAGGCCCAAGTGCATATATTGTAGGGACAATAGGTGTAGTTGTAGAGTCAGTTGGTGCAGGCACTAGGATTGGTTGCACAGCTACAGGCACAAATGGCATAGTTGCAAGCTCAGGCACAGGCACAGGCTCAGGTATCTTAGCCTGCCCCAAACCCATGGATAGCCCAATTGATGATAGAGAGGGATGCGTTGAGACGGAGGGCAGTGGAGGCCAAGGGTGTCACTCAGAGGCTTATGGGCACTATAGAGAGTGCATCTTTGCGAGAGGCTATTGCAAAGGGCATGGAGATGGCGAGGGAGGCAAAGTACTACCGTGTTAGATATGAGGAGTTGTTTCCTCCCGAGCACAGGGAGCCATTCCCATGGTCTCATAGTAGGACCAGGAGCAGGTCGTGGACATCCACACAGAGCATGGGGGTTATTGGGCCTTGGTAGGATCCAGATGCGGGTACTAGTGGCAGGCCACCTCCTTCCGGACCAGCTCCATCAGGGGCATCGACCAGCTAGTTTATGATGTTGTGATGTATATCATTTTTTTGGAGCATGTATACTGATTTTGATCATATCCCATTTATCCCTCTTTGGACTTTTTAGTTTCATTGGACATTGGACATTTGTATCATTTATGATGAGTGGTGATATGCAGTGGTGATGATTTTTGATGATGTGATGTGCATTTATGAGATGATTATGTGATATGCATTTATTTCTATATGTTATGGATTTTGGTATGCATTTGAATGATTTGATGATTAACATGATATGTAGGGTGATTTGATATGATGTGTTTATGATGATGAAAAATGATTGATGATGCGTACTAATGATGTCATGCAGGTGGATGACTTATGATGTGATTTTGAGAATATGTCATGGTATATTTGATATGTTTTATGAAAAATGTTGTTTGGAAAATGATATGAAAATGTATGTATGGAATGTTTGTTTTTTGGATTTTCAATGCAAGTAAATAATGATAATATGATGGAAAATGAATGTTGTGTTTATGATATGCATCATGAATTTGTAATATGAATTGATATGAAAAATGATAGGATGATTAAAGGTATGATATGAATGTAATGTGACAAATGATAAATGATGTGAATAACGATATGAAGTGAAATGATTAATAATAATGAGATGTATGATAAGATGATGAATGATATGTGATGAAATGTAATGATTTTTAATGATGATGAAATGAAATGATAAAATGAAATGAAATGATAAGTGATAAGTGAAATGAAATAAAGTGATAAATGGGATGCAAATGTGCAAAATGAAAATGAAATGAATATGAAAATGATAAGTGAGATGTTAATGATATGAAGATGATAGAGGATAAAATTGAAATGAAATGATAGATGAAATGAAATGATAATGAAATGAACGATAATGAGATGATAAATGATATGATAATGAAATGAATGATAATGAGATGATAAATGATATGATAAAAAGATAATAAATGATAGATGATAATGCTATAATGATAAAATGATTGTAAATGATGATGATACGAAAAATGAGAATGATAGAATGAAAAGATAATGAAATGATAATGAGAGAAAATGATATGAAATGAGATGATAGATGAAATGAAATTATAATGAAATGATAGATGAAATGAGATGATAATGATATGAATGATGATGAGATGATAAATTATATGATAATGAAATGAATGATAATGAGATGATAAATGATATGATAATGAAATGATGAGAAATTGAATAATATGAGATGATTAATGAAATGAATGATAGTGTGAAAATGAAATTGATATGATAATGACATGAATGATAATGAAATGATAATATGAAAGTGATATGATATACCTAAGAGATGAATGATATGAAATGATAAATGAATGATAAATGATAAATGATAGGACCTAGATGAAATGATAATGAAATGATGAAGAATTTGTCCAAATGTCCTCCACAAATAGTCCAAAGAGATATGACAGCCGTTGATATTTTTGTTAGCCCTTCAAAACTTTGATGTGAATCCATTATGCAAATATGTACAATGAGCGAGATGAAATGCAACTAAATGAAACCAACCATTTGTTGAGCCTTTTGTTATCTTTCTTGAATCATCATAGAGTGTTTTTAAATGTTGGAAGTATGTACAAGCATCAGAGGGTGAATTAGCACCAATGATGACCTGAGTACAACTTTCATGATTTTTGATATAGCAAGTAAACACAAGCATTGAGGTGTAATTGAACCGAGATGACTTGAGCATTCCTTGCATAAATAGACAAAGATTAACCACTTTCTAATGCAAATGTGGAACTGTCATCAATGATACGCTTTGGAAATCATGTCTTGCGACATATTTGCACCTGATTGATAGTTAACCTAAAGACAACAGACAAAGAAAAATCATTCTCTTTCCTCGCCACTCTAGTTCAGTACATCATCGAGTGTGCTCCAGAGAGATGATATTGAAAATCAAACAACCATTTTTCAAAATATAATACTAGTATTCCAAACATTATTCAGATTTTAGATCATCCAGATGTGAGTCATGATATGGAACTTGTTGAAAACTATTGTGATACGGATCAATAATTGGATAGTTGTTCATAAGATTTGATTGTTTTGTTCGCATGATTGGATCTTATGTCATTGTCTGACTGTTTCAGTAAAACTTGAAATTTGGTTGCCCCCAGTATGTCAGCATTTGCCCCCAGTATTAACATAACTCACTAAAATGAATATGTACAATAATCAAGCCATGGTAAGACGTTATCGTTCTAGGAAAATGATGGCAACATGATGCTGGTATGGACCAAAGATAATGGAACGATGCATAAAATGAAGGTTGAGAAGCCAAGTGCAAAACATGAACTAATAGATGGAGAGCTACAAATAGTGTCTATTTGCCAGATTTTCACTATTTGTTTTTATTGCATTTTTCTTGTCAATAGACTGCCTGTTGCCAGGTTTTCACCCTATGACGATTTTTTATTTTTTTTATTTTTAGGACATTTTCTGATTTTTTTTGTATTTTTTCAGGACATTTATGGATGATGATAGCTGATTTAAACATAATATTTCTTCAGGTGCATGCTGTTGATATGTTTGTCAAACAAGTCCCCTTCTGGCATTGACAACTTGTATGCTCTTGAACCGTATACTATTATGACCACATACGGACCCAGCCAATTCGTTTCAAACTTTCCTTTATTTTCTTTGTCTTGCTAATTTCGTGGATTTTCTTTCAAAACCAGATCACCCACTTGAAAGGTATGTGGCTTTACTTTGTGATTATAACTGCGAGACATCATATGTTGGTATGCTTTCAAATGATCAACTGCTCTTTGTCTCTTTTCATCTAGGAGTTCTAGCTCTTGCAGTCGGGAAACTCTGTAGTCATCATTTGTTGTGAGACCTTTCAGTGAGACTCTAAGTGAGGGAATCTCAACTTCTAGAGGAAGTATCGCCTCTTCTCCATAGACAAGAGAAAATGGTGTTGCTCCTTTTGGCATGTAGACACTAGTTCTGTATGCCCATAAGGCATGATTGAGTTGAACATACCAATCTTTCCCTGAATCATTCACAGTCTTCTTTTCAAAGTTTAGTATAGTCTTATTTGAGGCCTCTGCTTGGTCATTCCCTTGTGGATAGTAAGGTGTTGAATATTTGTGTTGAATATGAAATCACTCACAAAGTTCATCAACATCATGATTCTTGAATGGTCATCCATTATCTGTGATGATAGAGGTGGAAATATCATACCGACAAATAATATAGTTGAGTATGAACGATGATATTTGTTTGCCAGTAACTTTAGTAAGAGGTACTGCCTCAATCCACTTGGTAAAATACTTTGTGGTTGTGATGATGAACTTATGCCTGTTCGATGAGGAAGGATGAATCTTTCCCACTAGATCTAACCCCCATTAGGAGAATGGCCAAGTTGGTGTAAATGGTTGAAGTTCCTGTGCAGGAGCATGAATGAGATTCCCATGAATCTGGCATTTTGAGCACATTTTCACAAAAGTGAATGATTCCCTCTCCATTGTAGGCTAGTAGTAACCCATTCTAATCAATTTCTTGGATAAGGTCAGTCCACTCGAATGAGTACCACAAATTCCACCGTGAACTTCTTGTAAAGCTTTGTCAGATTCATCGCATTCAAGATATCGAAGTAGAGTACCATCAAGACCATGACAATAAAGGGTGTCAGCAATAAGAGTGTAGCGAGAGGATTGGCGGATAAAATTTTTCTTTTGGTTACGGGATAAATCAGGTGGTAAGATGTCATCTTTTAGGTAGGTATAGATCTTGCCATACCAAGGTGAATCAGATCCCACCAAGTGGCAAATGATTTGGCTTTCAGGTGTGTCATAGGCAGGTGCAAATGATTGTTCCACCAGAAATTCATAGTGAGCCTAATTTTTTGGGAGTTGTAACAATGATGCGATCGTAGCCATGGCATCAACTACTTTGTTATCAAGCCTTGGGATTTGTGTGAATTTGATGTCCACAAAGTACTTCTTGAAGTCGTCAACCATCTTTTTATATGGAAAAATTTTGTCATCTTTGGTCTGATAATCATCATTGATCTTATTAATGACTAACTATGAGTCGCCATACACTTGTAATTCTATAATCCTCCATTCCAATGCTATTTTGAGTCCAGTGATTAATGCTTCATATTTGGCTATGTTGTTGGTGCATGGAAACATCAGCCTATATGATTGAGGAATGGTGTTTCCTTGGGGGGTGACGAAAAGTATGTCTACCCCTGATCCATGTTGAGTGAAAGAACCATCGAAATATAAGGACCATGGTTGTTTGGATTCTGTAGTAAAGACATCAGCATCTGGAAATTCAATGTGCAAGGGATGGTCTGCTTTTAGGGGTGCTTCAGCTAGTTGATCAGTGATAACTTGTCCTTTTATTGTATTGCGATCAACATAATTGATGTCAAACTCACTCAGAATCATTACCCATTTTTCTAATCTTCCTGTCAATGATGCTTTGCTTAACAGATACTTGAGTGGGTCAATCTTTGAAACAAGATTGATTGTATGAATTAACATGTAATGCCAAATTTTTTGTGAAGCAAAGACTACCACTAGACAAGCCTTCTTGATGGTAGTGTAGTTGATCTCATGACTTGTTAGTGTTATGCTGATATAATAAATTGTACATTCTTTCCCTGTATGGTCTTCTTGTGCTAGCAAAGCACCCAAGGATGTCTCTATTGTGGAAATATACAAGATCAATGGTTTGTCTGGATTTGGTGGTACTAGAACTGGTGGAGTCATTAAGTATTGTTTGATTTGTTGAAAATCCAATTCACACTTGTCATCCCACTTGAAAGGAACATTCTTATGCAATAGATGTGTGAAAGGTAGACTTTTATCAGCTAGTTGTGCAATGAACCTTCGTATAGATTGAAGTCATCCCTGTAATGATCTCAATTGACTGATGTTCCTTGGGGGAGGCATTTCCATGATTGCATGTACCTTGGTAGAATCTACCTCAATTCCTTTTCCTAATACTATGTATCCTAAGAGTTTTCCAGATGTGAACCCAAAAACACATTTCTTGGGATTGAGGCGAACTTTGAATTTCTCCAATATTGCAAATATTTTGGACAATATTTCCAGATGTCCTTCTCTCATGTATGACTTTGCCAATATGTCGTCTACATAATCTTCCATGAATTTATGCATCATGTCATGAAAGATTGTAGTCATGGCTCTTTGGTAAGTAGCCCCAGCATTCTTTAGACCGAAAGGCATGACGTTCCAATAGTAAGTTCCCCATGGACATGTGAAAGATGTTTTCTCCTGGTCTTCGGGTGCAATCTTGATTTGGTTGTAACCAGAAAAACCATCCATTAATGAATACATGGTATGGATAACTGTCAGATCAACTATAGTGTCGATGTTTGGAAGTGGGAAGTCATCCTTAGGACATGCTTTATTAAGATCTCTGAAATTATTGCACACTCTGACACTTTTATCTGGCTTGGATACAGGAACAATGTTGGAGATCGATTTTGCGTAGTTGATTGATCTTATGAAGCCCACATCTAGGAGTTTTCTCAGTTCTTCCTTCACCAATAGTGCAACATGGGAATGCATCTTTCTGAGTTTTTGTTTCACAGGCTTAACCCCTGGTTTGATAGAAAAGTGATGCATGATAAGATGAGGATCAAGACCTGGCATGTCCGCATAAGACCAAGCAAAGTTGACTTGATTTGCTCTTAGAAAATCTATGAACTCTAGTACTTCTTTCTCTATCATTGATGTAGCTAATTGTAAAATCCTTGGTTTTTTCAGAGTTTGATGGCTTGTGTAGGCTCAATCAAGATAGGCGATCACTCATGGTAGTGCTCCGGGAGAGTGTCAAGATTCCCATCATCTGGTGCCTTAAAAAGGTTTTCACCTTCCGATATGCTCTTTATTTTTTCTTTTGTTTGATCTAACACTACCAGATTTTGGTTTTCACCATTAGATCTTTCTTTTTGATTTTTAATTTTTTAGCTAGGAGAATTAACACTCTCCTAATTAAAGACTCTATGCCAAAAATTGCTAGTGGAACAATCATTTGTGTCATCCGCGGAAAGGAAGTTGACGATGGATTCACCGCTTGGAAACATAGGTATGTCAATAGGTTCGAATGAATCTCAATCAATGAGATCAGGATGGACCAAAGATAGTGGGTCGTCAGGTTGAGTGAAATCGGCTATGGTTATGGTCATAACGGAGTTGACCGTAGGATTCGAGGTATGAGGTGGATCAATGATGATACTGTTCTCATGATAATCTTGTTCATTTAAATCTGACTCAGTATCACTAGAATCATAGTCACCTTGTAGTTCAGATTCTCATGTTTGGGTCCCTGAACCTTCACCTTCGATTAGAGTTGGGGTATACTGGTGTATTACATCAACCTCTTTGTCCCTCCAGAACTCATCATTGTAAATGGTGTCCCATTCATATTCAGCAGAGTCTGTGTCGGAGTGATTATCCATGAAATTCCAAATTGTTGCCAAACATGCTTCTCTTGAATCTAACCTTCTTGCAATGTGAAGATAGTGCCATGTAGTTGTTTGGATGTTCCTTCTTTTGAGTTAGTATCATAGCCTAATCCGGTTTTCTCTTTCGCAACAAGTCCTCGAAGGTGAATAGGCTCAACTACTCCTTTTCTTTTTCTGATAGGACCCTTATCATAGCCCATCTTCTGCATGATTGAATACCCTTTTCCATATATATCTGTTGGTAATTTGACATTAAAAACTACTTCATCTTCATATTTATAGAGCCAATTTAGAATTTCTTTATCTTGAGGATCTTCCATGGGGAATTTTTCTTTCTTGAATCATCCATTAAACTTTGTGCTTGGCTCTATTGGTGGTTGCGTTGATGTTGATGCTGCTGATATTTGATGTTGTGTGATAGAAGGTTGTCCATGTGACTGAGGTGATGTAGGTAAATTAGCCAAATAGAGAGAGTACTCCCAGACTCCATGGTCCTTTAATTTCAATTTCTTGTCAAAACTATTGGTTAACTAACTGATTTGTGTATCAATCTTGAGAGAATTAATAGCACGAACTTCTTGATTGTTAGGAACCAAAGTATCTTGAATAGCTTTGATGTTGGCACAAGTTTGGACATTTGATTAATCAGCTGGTATCATGATTTCCTGCCCATCATAAGGAAACTTAAGACATCGATGATATGTGGATGGGACAGCTTGCATTTCATGGATCCAAGGACAACCCAACAAGATGTTGTATGCAAGATCACGGTCTAATACTTGACAGAAAGTATTTTTGATAATAGGTCCCACTCTGATTGGTAGCATGATTAAACCCTTGGATGCTCTTTCCTCATCATCATAGGATTTAATAGTAATCTTTCTTTTGGGATCAATGGAGTCCTCAGAAAATCCTAAAGCCTGAACTAACTTCATGGTACACATGTTCAAACTAGCACCTCCATCTATTAGAACCTGTCTGACATGAAACTTGTGAACCACGACTTCTAGGTATAATGATGAATTATGAGGATGAGTTATGGAAACGTCATCTTTTTTGGAAAATGAAAGGCATGTGGGTGAGGACAAGTGTCCTACCATGTCTTGAAATTGGTCCACATCCAAATTAGTGGATACAGTGGTTTCAACGAGGGCCTTTTCAAGAATTTCCTTATGTGCTGGGGAAATCTTCAAGAGTTCTAAGATAGAAATCTGAGCAGGAGTTTTTCGAAGTTGATTGACTAAGTCATATTGATGTTGAGGTGGAGGCCCAGTGGATTTTGAAGAGGCACCCTTTAAGACAACTTTAGCTTGTTCTCTTGTTGTTGCATTGACCTCCCTATATTCCATTTTTTCCTTGACTTTTATAACATTGACCTACTCGTCATCAGTGTAGATATGATTGATTATTGGATCATCAATATGATTCACACTTTTTCTCGAAGACTCACCTTTTTGATAGTTGGGAAAAGGGTTGCGAAATGCTTGGTGGTTTTCATTTGATTGTTGATGTCCTTCTATTGTGATGGTGCCATTTTCAATTAAGTCTTGAATGGTATTCTTCAAGTCTTGACAGTTATTTGTGCGATGACCTTTGCACCGATGATAGTCACAATAGTATGCCTCATTCCATGATGGAGGATTCACACTGGGTTCATAGTTTCGTTGAGGTGGTAAGGTAATGACATTTTTAGCTATCAACTCTTTGAATGCGGATTCCAAAGATTGACCCAATGGAGTGTAAGTTCTTCTACTAGAGAAGAATGAAAATCATTGTGGATTTGTATTTGAGTTACTCCCCAAGGAGTTGTTATTGGTAGTGGTTCCCCGGTAACCTTGATTGTTGGCAGTCCCTTGATTGGGAGTAGAATGTTGATTCATATTGTTCCTCGGAGGAGGAGGATTGTTTCCTTGATTTGTGACTGAGTTGACATTGTTATTGCGAGGAGAACTTGGAGTACTAAGGACAAATGGCTAAGTCAAGACATGATTTGCATCAACAACACCATCATTCACCATGTTCTTGTTGCGAGTCCAAAATTTAGACTTGTCCTGATTGTTGTGATGATTGGATGAGCTAGGATTGTCCTTGTCAAGTTTTATTATTCCTCTTTTGACCAAAGCACTTTCAATGGTTATAGAATCTTCAATCAATTTCTCAAAAGAGGGAGGACAATGTAAATTCAAACGATAGCTCATTTCTGAATTCAAGTTGTTAATGAAGGTGACCATCTTTTCCTTTTCAGGAACAGAACGTGGATATCTAGTGAACATTCTTCTCCATCTCTGAAGAAAAGTAATAAAAGGTTCACCAGGTTTTTGCGCAACTTTGCAGAGATCTATCATAGTGATTTGGTGTTGGATGTTGTAGGAATATTGTAATATAAACAGACTGATTAATTCCTCAAATGTCTTGAAAGGAGGTGTGATTTTTGATAGCCATTCCATAGAGTGAGCTCCAAGACTCCTAGGAAAAAAATGCATCAAGTAAGTGTCCTCATGAGCGAACTCTAAAGTCATGTTTCAGAAGTCTCTAACATGATCGATTGGATCTGCTTTCCCATTATAACGATCAAATTTTGGAATTTCACAATGTTTGGGAAATGGAATCATGTTGAGACTTTGATCAAAAGGATAAGGACAAATTTCCTCAAGAGTATTTTTTTTTTTGTGGTTCCCCCTTGTAATTCTTTAATTTTTCCTTGAAGTGCCTTAATTTGTTGAGTCAAAGCACTAAGATCAGATAGGGGTGTTTCTTCAGGTTTGTTCTTCAAATTCTCGGTATCAAAGTCATGAGACAATTTAGCTCCTTGGTCAGCTAGATAGAGGAAATATTTTTCTTTATCGCGTTGCAAGATCTTTTCTATGGCTTTGTGAAATTTGGGATCTTGCTTAGCATCTCTAAGACGTTCTTTGTCTTGTTCATCATCACTATCTATATGGGTTTTTCTCATGTCTCTGTAGTTGTGGAATGGATTTTCTTCTTTGTTATCCATGTCATTGTTGAAAAGTGGATTACGACTTATACTGTAAAGAGGATTACTACTTTCACCTTCTTCTTGAGTGTTTTGGGTATGACCTTCTTGTTGGATTTCGTCCTTCAATTTATTGTACTAAGATCTTGTAGAAATAGGCATATGATTTTGAAGAGTTCTTCTAAACTTAGATCACAGTTCTGATTAAGTGCGACAGTGATGACATCTTGATCTGATAAGATGGGAATCCTATGATATGATCAAAGATGTTCCTAATTTTTTATTGTGGCTTCCAATGATGAAGGATTCCATAAGCCTGTTGGGGAATTTGAATCAATAATTAGAAGTTTGTTTGAAGGGTGCACTCTTAAGATTTGATCTTTTTTTTTGAAGAAAGGTTTTAAAATCACTGAAGGATTTGATTAGGATGTGATGGATATTCAATAGAAGGTTGTGGTATATTATCAAACTAAAGAGGTTGATTAAGATTATGTCGTTGAGATAGAGCTAATCTCTTATAATAAGCTCGAGAATCCAAAGGTTCTATATCGTGCTTGTCAATGAATCCCCTAACAAAGTCTTGGTATCTATGAAGAAATCTATGGTAATGAAGCAAGACGTGTCGACTTTTGTACAAAAAAAATCTTTTTTGCAATGTTTTCCTATACCCTAGAAATGTTTTTTGGGTTTCCTAATCCTATTGGAAACTAATTTCTTGACAAATTTTGTTGATTTCCACCCTCTAAGCATGAGGGGAATATCAGAATGTTACTAGACCAAAGATACGAACTATTTATTTTTTTGAATGATTTCAGTTGTTGTTTTTCATGTTCATTTCAGATGATCTTTTGTCTAAATTTATGTGAATGAAAACACAGCAAACACTCTGAATTAAATGGAATGTAACCAAACACAAATAAAGCAAGCACATCCTATGGTAAAGCCAGGACAATATCCGCTAGATTCCATGCGGGTTTCCACAACCGCGTATCGGTAGCGTGTGAATTCAGAAGCTTGGCTACATGGGCTCCCCCTTACAGTGCACTCCCTTATCAGGCCAACCAAGCTTCCAATCCCCATGAAACTCCCATGGCAGATTGATCACCTCTACTACAGACTGCGAAAGTGTGGGTGCCTTCACACCGACCGGTGCTACACTAGCAAATAGAAGGTTTTTGGTTTACTAAACAATGGTGTTTTATTCAGGAACCCTGTTTGAGTGGCCATACATGGAGCAAGAGATTAATCACCAATTAGGTGGAACTCCAGCCTAAAGAGGTTAAGCTCAACAGTTTTTATGGGAGTACTACTCTGTTCGTATGACACATACGCACTCGTAATCTTAGGTTTTCCCTTAAGATTCACATTTGTATACTGGTCGGGGGTAGCTTGGCTTTAGCTCCATTATCGGTTTGAGTCGCGTTGGGGTGATGAAATCCCCAGGTAGGCCCAATTTCTAGAGACAATAATCGTTTCTCTTACACCTAGGATCACATTTTTGTGCAAGGGGAGAGGATACTTTGGTTATTACATCAGGGTTACATAAGGATAAAGTGGGTCTGGCTTTTTGATCACCTAGTTTGCACGAGGTGAGAGCATAGTCACCTACCACTTTCAAGCACAATCAAGCAGAGTAAACATATTCATTTTAATGCACCAAATCACAATGATTTAAGCTAAGTGAAGATATTGCTTCACAACTGATATGGGGTTTATTTTTAACTACATGATCAAAGTGTGGTGACTATCCTAGATTGATTCATTTTAAACCAGAAAAAGATCCTGTCTGCGGAATGTGTCAGACTTAGAATCCTATTTTTGTGTTACAACCCAGATGCGCTGAAATAGATTCCAGATGTGCAGAAATAGACCCTAAATGCGCTACAAAAAATCCTAAATGCGTTAAAAAAATCCTTAAATGCGCTACTGTAATTAAATGCAGATTTAACTCTAAATGTAATGAGATTATATGCGCTATTCTATTTCTCAAATGCGCTAAATTAACTCTTATATGTGCTAAATTAACTCTTAAATGCACTACTTTAATTAAATGCAGATTTAACTCTAAATGTAATGAGATTATATACGCTATTCTATCTCTCGGATGCACTAAATTAACTCTCAAAAGCACTGAAATAGTCCCCAGATGCACTGGAATACCTGCAAAAATAGAAGTATTAAATTCCCAGATGCACTGCAGAAAGTATCGGATGCACTAAAACACTGAATTTTTCTAAAAGCCAAACTCCAGAATGCAGAAACCTGTCAGAATGCTCTACAAGAAAATGTCAAAATCGGGGCATAGGCCACACGATGGGAACCATTTTATGTGTGTATGAAAATATGCCTATCATAATGAATTCAAAACACAATCAATAAAACCTTATATCAAAGAAGCTTAAAGAAAAATAAACAAACTCTCAGTACAGCTTCTTCAAAGTCATTTTATTGCTCTCTATCTCCAACGTTTCATTGGTTCAAGTTGCTCTCAGATTTAGTATACCAAGCTCAACGAAATGGACTACTAGAGAATGAGATTTAAACTAAAATTCATACTATATTAAGATGCAAGATTAAGCTATGCTATGATCAGATTATTGCTAAGATATGATTATTGATAGAATGCTAAAGATGCAAATGCGTAAGTGTAATTGTGTGTATGTTTCTGTATCTGTCTCTATATCTGTGTGTAACCAACGCTTGGATTTGCACATGTATTTATAGAGTTTTTCGAGGATTTTGATTGGTTGAGTTGATCAACGGCTGTAATAATTCCTGATAGATCAAACGGTCGAAGATGGATGAGACCGGAGAGAAAAATAGAAAAAATGAATAAAGCAGGATTTTTCCATTTTCATGGAAGAGATAAGATGAGATGATTAACAAAATCATCTTTTTTAGAAGATAATGGAAAGATATTGAGAAGATAAATAATGAATTATCAAATTCAATTATTTATTTATGGGTGCATGTAGATTTTTCTTAGTTAAATAAATATTTAATTAAGATTTTGAGGAAATAAGATTTTATAATTAAATGAAATATTTAATTATGATTTGAAGAAAATAGAAGATCTTTAATTAAATAAAATATTTAATTAAATTTGAAGAAATGACATGTGTATGAAATTAATTAAATAAAGTATTTAATTAATTAGAGGAAAGTTTTAAATAGAAGAAAAGAAATATTTAAATTTAATTAAAACAAAAGATTTAATTAAATTCAAAATATGATAATTAATTTAAATAAATAAAATGTATTTATTTAATTAATCAAGTAGACATGTGAAATAATTAAATAAAATAAATTTATTCAATTATGGTGGGAGAATAAAATTAATGAAAAATGTAATTAAATTAATTAAATTTAATTACATGTAGAAGACTTTGGAGAAATTAATTAAATAATAAATATTTAATTAAAATATTAATTACATGTAGAAGACTTTAGAGAAATTAATTAAATAATAAATATTTAATTAAATGTCAAGATTAATTAGACATGACCAATTTTATGCATATACAAATAGGAACATCAACAAAGATATAATTATCATCTCAATGATAATGACTCTCAAAGTAATAAATAATTTCATAATAGTTAACAAAATGCTTTGAATAATAAAATTTCTACCATGATGATAAAAAAATAATATGCAATGAATAATCAATTCAAGAGAATCAAGTTTAATGTGTCTATCAATGCATAATGGTCAATAGTAAGCTCTATAGTCTCTAGATCTTCAAAATCCATAAAAATGGTATGATGGTGGTGTAGTGTAGAAAATTAGACACTCTTAAAAATGATACAATTTCACACTTAATTTGGACCTATTTTAGCACCTTTTCATTAAATACCCTTTTAAATCATCATTAATAGGCCCCCAAGACCCTTTATTTCAGATCTCAAGGCTTATTTCAACTAAAAACCTAAAAAAATCATCAAAAACATTAAAATTTCTAACCCGTCCCAAAAACTAGGGTGGGACTCATATACCACCTTGGGCGTATGAGTCCAAATGGAACCCCTCAAAAAATTATATGGATTCCATCTTAATCTCACAAATACTTGGCTTGGACCCTCGTTTTGGCCTGTGGTTATGATCCTTATCACTATTTTAGGGTTTTGTGTTGCCTAAATCCCTCACAATTAACCTATGAGTCAAAGAAACCCTTAGTCATTCTAATTTTGCATTGAATGATGTTCCAAGTATTTGGTCATTTAAGTTGTCACTTGTTCCATTGAAGTCGTTGTGTTCACTGGCCCCCTGAGTTTAGCTTTGCCGATTACAAAATGCCTTTTTCATTATTAAAAATTTTACTATGGTCGGGCTTGATTTTCTTTAAGTCTTAAATTCCCATTCCTAAGGGTCAAGCTCTTGTGAGCCTAGAGGTGGCCCCCTTTTTAAATTAACTTTTGTGGCATGTGTAGAATTAGGTTTTTATGCTGGTCATCCGATTGTCAAGGGTTGATCACCATCATTCCCCACACCCCCGTGTTGTTTTATTCCTTATTATTTTATTCACATGGGCTGGTGGGCTTTTTCCATGCATTTGGTGCATTGGTGTGCCCGGTCTCCTTGGTAGAGATAGCTAGCGCCATTTGAAGAAGATCAAGGGTAGTTATGAACTGACGTGGCCACATCTTGACCACTCCCCGCATGCTCATGTTGGTTTATTTCACATTATTTTAAACAAACAGGCTAGTGGGCGATGGCCACATGTCATGTCTAGAGGTGGGACCAATGTTTCCAAAGGGCCAGCAGACATGGTTTTGACAAAGATCAATGATGGACACCACAACATGTATCTTCATCAGGACCGTTCCCCACACACCCTTCCATATTGTACATTAAGGAAAGATGATCACACAGGCTAGTGGGCAAGGTGATGTCTGTCACTTTTATGGGACCCGTCGAGTTTTAAAGATAGTGATTGCTTCATAAGGGAGTAAGATCAATGGACAATGATGGGTGACAAGGTTCAATCCTAACTACTCCTCGCCATCCTATGAGGGGCCCACTTGTGTCCCATGTTCTTCAGTGGGAAAGTGCCATGTGGAAGATTTTAAGGGATCAAATGGACTCTAGTGAAGTTGGAATA
The DNA here is from genome assembly GCA_007258455.2 of Sequoia sempervirens. Taxonomy (NCBI): domain Eukaryota; kingdom Viridiplantae; phylum Streptophyta; class Pinopsida; order Cupressales; family Cupressaceae; genus Sequoia; species Sequoia sempervirens. The sequence continues at coordinate 143,248,884 of VDFB02193867.1, read as the reverse complement.
CTACTAAATTTGGCCAAGATGGCACTATGATAAAAATGGCATCATTTTTGTGATTATTCTTTAAGGCACATGTTTGGGACTTCAACCGTCAATTTTAACAGTTATTGATATGTGTGGGAAGGTGAAAATAAAGCAAGGAAAGGTACGTATCGATACTCTAAGATCAAATCAATATCACTTTCCAATATTTTTATATGAAGAAATACAAGTGTAATAACTCCCACGGGTGAGCGGGTAACCATGGCACAAGAAGTTTTAAATTGATGCTATGTATGTGGTTGAAATATGTGTACAGAGTGGATGTATATCTACTTTGAGATTTTTTTATTAGGAAAAGGAATTAATAGCATACAATTAAGCTTTATCACAACTGGTTACACCAATGATATTTTTTTGTTGATTTAGTTTTAAAACATGATCAATGGTTGATATTTTAAAAGATCAAAGAAGATTACTGTCATCCCATGTGCATAAGCTTTCATTGAGTATTAATGGTTGGCATGCTTGCATGGCTTAATATAATGAGGATCGATGGTTATATTTTTCATTTAGAATTTGCATTCAGAGGAAGCCAATTGAGTTTGGTCCAAGAGTAGAATTGGTGAGAATTTTTTGAGTTTTCTTGTTTCGGTTCTTAGGAAGATGAGTAAGGCATGTGAGTCTATCAAACCAATACGGAGGTCTAGGAGATTGAGTTTGCTAGAGTCGAAGGAAAATTCTCTTGAGGAAGAAATTGAGACAAAGGGAGCTCCTGAAACCCCAAAGGGTAGAAGGGTACGTAGGAAATTCAAGAAATATGGTGTAAGGAGCAATTATTTCCTGAGGATCTGGATCATTTTAGAATAACTAGTCAAGTGTAGAGGGAAAAAGTTGGTTGAATATGAAAATAAGGCAAAGAAGAAGTGCAAGTATCGTAAGGCTTATCTGGGGAAAAATAATTCTCCCATTGAGATTTCAAATAGCCTTTTAGATATTGGAGGTGATACTAATCTAGAGGTTGACTATTATCCCCTCTCCCTGGTACCTTTTGAAGACTCTGACGAGGAAGTGGTGATGATTCCTCCAGTTCCACCATGAACAAGATAATGGCGAGCATACTCTGATGCTGATGACTTAGAGTGATGTCTCTACCCCATTTTTATTTTTTATGAAACCATAGCCACCTTGTCATAGTTGTCATATTCAACGTGTTTTTGGCTTTTTGTTTTTAGCACTGATGTAGAAATTTTTTAGGCTAGTGTGTTGGAGAAGTGTTAGACTCGCTTGATTTGGCATCGGGTATACTTTTTTTGGGAGAAAGGCACAATTTTGCTCAAAATGTGAGTGGATAATCTTCTTTGGTCAACAATGACAAGGTGATGATACCCTAGTAACTAACTTTTCCTTTTGAGGAGTAGGCATGTCTTCATTCAAAGGATGTAGAGTTTGGTCTTTTACTCTTCCATTTTCTGCATTGATTACATGTAACTAACTGAGGAACGCCTCAAATTCTGGTGCAATTGATCTCCAAATGAAATGAAATATAAATGTAATGGAGCTTGATGCTTGATGCTCCCTTGTTCTATAAAAGGGATCTCAAGGCTCATTATAGGGGTCAAATTTTTAGGTCTCAAAATGGTCTAGGTGAATAGCTACGTTTAGAAAAGGCATTTTGTAATGAATATGGATAAATAGAATAGTAGATTGTCTTGGTATGAGTCCTACATGTAACAAGATCTTGAATTGGTTTTATAGAAGTTATAGATATTGAAACAAATCTTATCTCTGAAACAAATACTCTCCTATGTATTTTTCTCATAAGTTATAAATGAAAATATTAATGGTATTCTCATTTTTCTTCAGTTGTTCCACTGAATGTATGATTCTATTTTAACTCAATTCAAAGAGTTGATTAAATTCTTCAAGAGAGTTATACATTTTTAGGGAGTTGTGTCATAGAAAAATGGCCCCTTGTCATTTTCATGGCCTTTTAGGTCTTTCTTCATGATGCTTGGTCCATTTTTCTTTGATATAATGCTATAATATGGCATGAACATTCACATTTAGGTCCTTGAAACTCAAATAATAGCATCTTTTGAAGGTGTTGTGAAGTTTTGTAAAAAAATTATACACTTTTCTAAACTCTATTCATTACAATTCACCTAAAAATCAACTTTTCATCACTAAACAAGTCCTATTTTGAAGTGTTGTAAAGTCTTGTAACAAGATTTCATGCTTTTCTAGGCATAATTTTACTATTTACACCTTTCTTATGCTTTATTTGACCCCTTATGCCCTTATAAGGCTTAATTAAGTGTATTTTTGAATCTAAACGCGAAAAACAACATTAAATGTTACTTAATTCTCGACACCCACTTTCAAGCCTAAGGTGGGACCCATTCACCCTGGGTGGCGAATGAGTCCCCCTTGGCTTAAAATTCAAAAAAATTCAAATTTCCTTTCAGGTTTTTATTCAAAATTACTTGATGTCGGCCTCTGATGAGGTATCAAAGGGTTACTAAGGCACAAGTGTGTATAAATAAGTTTTTTTACATCCATTCTAAGACCAATTCATCAAGTTCACTAATTCACCCATTCATTCAAGCATCCAAGCACTTTGCATCATTAATTCAAGCATCAATCAAGCATTCAAAAATAGCCATTGGCATATCTTCATATTTTTTTCAACAAGGGTTTGTTAAGTTGATAGAATTTGCATGTTATTTGTTTATCAATCTCCTTCATTTCATTATTTCATTAAGGGTTTGATTACCAAAGTGGGGTTTGACCAAGGCAAACCCCTATTCTCTAACCCTCAACCATTTTTCCCCTCTTGCATGTCTGTTTGTAGACTTATGTATGCATATTTAACAAGCATTTAGGTTTTGAAGAGTGGTCAACAATTCAACAAGGTGCTTCAAGTCAAATCAACCTCATTTCAAGCTTGGAGAAGGTATTTTGTATGTTTCCTACAAATTTGACTTCGACAACCCAACAAGTAGACCACCTCAGATCTGGTGCTATAGAATTGTCTCTTGATTTCTCAAAATTTTGGGAGAGGACTAATTCGCCACCAGTGGTGAATGAGACCCACCTTAAGGCTAGAAATCTAAGTTTTGTCAGATTCTAGATCTTGACACTCAAAAACTTGTTCCTGACAGTTTTCATCAGAAGTAGGACTGATTCGCCATCAGTGGAGAATGAGTCCCACTGGTGATTTTTTGTGACTATAGACAGCATTCAAAATATTTCATATTCTCCAATCTCTGCCTAGGTGCACTTTGATTCATCCCTTTTTTATTTTGTTTTACATTTTTCATTTAGAGTTCATTGTTTGCATATCACATTGTGTTTTCAAACATTGCATAAATCACAGGTTTTTCATACATAATCATTCATATAGATCACTTAATTTCATTTAGTTCGTTTCATTTATTCCAAATAACATCAAACATTACATAATTTGAGTGAACCTAGCTAGCATTTTTGGCCTACCTCTCTCCTTTTAGGTGAAAACCCTAGAAGAGTTAAAGATTCTTGTGGTGCCAAAAATCAACGGTTCATTTTGGTGAACCTACATTTTGAACGCTTTATATTTTTATTTCAATTGCATCTTGCATCCTAGAGTTCATTTGCATCAACATTCAATTAGGGTATTGATTTGTTTTTGCATCCTAGGGTTTCTTAACTTGCATTAGTGAAAGACTTATTTAGATTTCATTTTTGCATTGCATATCATTGAAAAAACTGAAAATCAACATCTGCATTCTTAATTGGCATCTAAAAATCATTAAAATCACATTAAATTTTATGAAAATAAAATAAAATATATCATACTAGGACTCATTCACCACCCTGGGCAAATCAGTTCACCTACACATTTTAGACTGCATTTTTAGGCATTTTCTGGCATTTTTTTGCATTACAGTCTGTTGTGGTTACTTTTTGTTCTACTTTCCAGATTATTTGTTTTCTCTTCTTTCTTGCATTTTACTTTACTTGCATCATGGCGTTTTTTTTTAATAAGTTTTGGAATTCATTAAAATCCTTGGTAGACATGTCCAATTGTGCCTTTGGCTATGACCCTAATGACCTTGAGTTGCCTCATGCTCCTTCAAGTCCTCATGATTGTCCTCTTAGTGATGTATACATCATTGGAGAATATGATGATAGCATGAACAAGTTATACAATGAATGCCTTGATAACCTAGATGCCAATGCAACCTCTTATCCCTCTATGAAGCCACAAGGTCTTCCTATTTTTGCACCTCCTGCTCATTTTGTATACTTACATCCTGAAATCAATGAAGGACCTCAAGTTCCTCCATCAAGTGGACTTAGTTCCTCTCAATCAACACATCCTCACCCATTTTATGATCACAAAGTCACAACTACTCCAATAAACCTTGAAGAAACATATATGGTAAAGGCTTTACTATCCTCAGTAAACAAGGTTGTGACACAACACACGAACATGACATTCACCAACCTCTTGAACAAAAACCATTAGAAGAAAACACCACAATCCTATGATATCAAGATCCTTCTCATCCTAATAGATCTCCTTTTGAATATTGGAGACTTCATGAGGATGGTATAGTGATCTTTGATCCTCCTCCTGACTTAAATATTCTCCTTCCACGTGAACAACCATTACCTTATTCTCATGACAAGGATGTTAGGATCCCCATGGATCCTCCTCCTCATTCCATTCATGAAAAAGGAGAATGTAGAAAATGAAAAATAGCCTTACAAATTGAAAAAACTCAAGTTTCCTACACATTCTCCACCTGAATGCGAAAGGATACTTCAATTGCTTTTAAACAAAGGTCTTATACTTTTACCACCTATGAATAGGTTGGTCATCCATCCTAAAGATTCTAACATACCATTTTGCAAATATCATCATATTTTTGGACATTGAACTGAAGAATGTCAAACATTGAATGACATATTGAACTAGTATCACTTCACTGATACTGAGTGATTTCCTGCTATCCCTTAAACCAAAACCCCTTTTATCATGCCATAATTTGTAGGATTTTTTATTCTCACTATTGCATGATCTTTTCACATCACCCACCTCGGCTCATTCTTGCCTTACACTTTGTGGGGGGGAAGAAGTCGTTAGCCTCGTCCTTGTAATGCACTTGTCTTTGTCTCTTAACTATGTTATTCCTTTTTTGCTTAACTACTAAGCCTAAGAAACCAATAACTCGGTTAATGGTTGACTTGGATTTGCATTACTATCCCCTTTTCACATTTTCCTTTTTCATGTGTGTATCGTGTTCCTCTGCGTCATGCGTTTAATGTTCTCCCTATCTTTGTACACTTCTTCCATTCATCCCTCTATTCTTCTATATGTCATACATTGACTTTTTCCCTTCCGTTTTGTGTTTTCCTTTTGGGGATGATGCAAAGCATAAAGATGCCCTATGTCTCTTCCATGTTGACCCAAAAGGTCTTTTCTTTTTTGTTTCCCTTTTGGGGATGATGCAAAGCATTGAGATTCCCTATGTCTCTTCCATGTTGACCCAAACAGTCCCTTTTCCTTTTTACTTTGTCTTTTTTTTTGAGTTTTTCCTTTTGGGTATGATGCAAAGCATCGAGACCAAAATGTCTCCTTCATTTTGACCCAAAATATTTTCTTTTTCATTCACCTTTTTATTTTCTTGTTTTTTCCTTTTGGGGATGATGCAAAGTGTTGAGACCACAATGTCTCTTCCATGTTGACTCAAAACAAACTTTGTTTTTCTTTTTCTTTCGCTCTCTTTGTGTCATTCTTCTAGTTCTATGTGCTTTAGGGAATTATGACAATTCTGAGCTCATTAATAAAAACATTGCAGCAACAAACATACTGACCCCAAAACCATAGATCCCTTATGTGTTTGGTGTTCAATTTTCTTGGGGGGCAACTCATTTCTCTTTTGTTTTCATTTTTGTTTACATGAAACAACCTAACTCAAAAACATATGACTTGGCATAGGGATTTATGAGTTGGCTCTCATGTCTTGTTTTTCCTTTTTGCATTTTCTTTCATTTGCTACTTTAAAGTAATTGTTCATAGAACGATGTGTAGCAATTCCTTTAAAGTGGGGGGCATATATTACCATCAATTCATTTCCATTCTTGGTTCTTAGTGCAACCTTGTTGTTTCATATGATGTGTTTCTCACTTTGTGGATGACATTAGGTTTGATGTCCTTCATAACTATGATCTATCTTATCATATTACATTCCTCTTGGTGGCTTGATGTGATGCACTTCATCCCCTAAGTTTTGAATATTTTATTCTTTGATTGGTCCTCTCTTGGATACATTAGACACAATGTTCCCTAAGTGACAAACCTTGCATGAACTTAACAAGACTCCTTTGAACATCTTTTCCATTTTTACACTTTTACATTTTTACATTTTTTGCATTTTACATTTTTGCCACCTTGCATAATGCAACTTGCATGCCTATGGTACCTTTCCTTTTTGTTCATGAGTTCTAAGCATACAAAGCTTTTCTTATCTCATGAAGCATGAACCAACATTTTCCTTTGTGGTGCCTTATTAAAGTTATCAGGAGGTATAACTTTGATATAGTTGAGTGAGAAGCCCATCCAGCGGCACGACTTTCCCCATAGCCACCTATGTGTTTGTGAGTGCATACCAACTAGTGTATGTACTTCACTTTTTGGATCTTCTCACCCGGTGGACCACCATAAGTTATGTCACCCTAGAGTGAGTATGCATTCTTTTTTTCAAACAATCAGCCTAGATCTAATCCACAACTAGTTGGATAGACAATCAAAGCTTCATCCTATACCTTCATTTCAACACATGTGAACTCCTTTGTTCTTATGCTTAGTTTTCCATGGGATCTTCATCCTGGGGGCTTGATCATCCCTCTTGATCGTTGTTATTCCATCTTGCTAACATAAGTGCATTTGGATCCCTCTCGATATGCATGGCTACTTTAGTGTGAGTTTGAAGAAAGTTCATCCTCTCACTAAAGTTGGGGCTAAATGTTCGGTAGAAAAATGGCCCTTGTCATTCTCATGGACTGTTAGCTATTTCTTCAAGATGCTTGGTCCATTTTTCTTTGATTTAATTATGTAATGTGGCTTGAACATTCACATTTAGGTCCTTGAAACTCAAATAATAGGGTCTTGTGAAGGTGTTGTGAAGTGTTGTAAAACATTTCTACACTTTTCTAGACTCTATTCATTACAATTCACCTAAAAATCACCTTTTCATCACTAAACAAGTCCTATTTTGAAGTGTTGTAAAGTATTGTAACAAGATTTCACTCTTTTCTAGGCATAATTTTATTATTTACACCTTTCTTATGCTTTATTTGACCCCTTTATGCCCTTGTAAGGCTTAATTAAGTATATTTTTTAATGTAAACCCAACAAACAACATTAAGTGTGACTTAATTCTTGAAACCCACTTTCAAGCCTAAGGTGGTACCCATTCTCCATGGGTGGCGAATGAGTCCCCCTTGGCTTAAAATTCAAAAAAAATCAAAGTTCCATTCATATTTTTATTCAAAATTACTTGATGTCAGCCTATGATGAGGTTTCAAAGGGTTACTAAGGCACAAGTGTGTATAAATAAGTGTTTTTACATCCATTCTAAGACCCATTCAGCAAGTTCACTAATTCACCCATTCATTCAAGCATCCAAGCACTTTGCATCATTAATTCAAGTATCAAGCAAGCATTCAAGAGCAGCCATTGACATATCTTCAGGTTTTCTTCAACAAGGGTTTGGTAAGTTGATAGCATTTGCATATTATTTGTTTATCAATCTCCTTCATTTCATTATTTCATTAAGCGTTTGATTAACAAAGTGGGGTTTGACAAAGGAAAACCCCTATTCTCTAACCCTCAACCATTTTTCCCCTCTTGCATGTGTGTTTGCAAACTTATGCATGGAGATTTAACAAGAATTTAGGTGTTGAATATTGGTCCACAATTCAACAAGGTGCTTCAAGTCAAATCAACCTCATTTCAAGCTTGGAGAAGGTATTTTGTCCGTTTGTTGCAGATTTGACTTCGACAACCTGACAAGTAGACAACCTTAGATCCGGTGCTACAGAATTGTCTCCTGATTTCTCAAAATTATGGGAGAGGAATAATTCACCACCAATGGCGAATGAGTCCCACCTTAAGGCTGGAAATCTAAGTTTTGTCAAATTCTAGATCCTGACACTTAGAAACTTGTTCCTGACAATTTTCATCAGAAGCAAGACTGATTCGCCATCAAAGGTGAATGAGTCCCACTAGTGATATTTTGTGATTCCAAACAACATTCAAAATATTCTAGATTCTCCAATCTCTACTGAGGTGCACTCTGATTCAGCCCTTTTCTATTCTATTTTACATTTGTTCATTCATAGTTCATTATTTGCATATCACATTGTGTTTTCCAACATTGCATAAATCATAGGTTTTGCATACATAATTAATCATATAGATCACTTAATTTCATTTAGTCCAAATAACATCAAACATTACATAATTTGAGTGAACCTAGCTAGTATTTTTGGCCTACCTCTCTCCTTTTAGGTGAAAACCCTAGAAGAGTTAGAGAGTCTTGTGGTGCCAAAAATCAATGGTTCGGGAGTTACATAAGATTTGATAAGAATTTATTATTTTAGGCATTGTGAGTTTTCATACTGCAAAGTATTATGAGAATAGTCCACCAATTTCTAAATTAAATAGCTTATGTATTACTGGTTCTTGCATATTTGACTCCATTGTCCCAATTGATGAAGCAATGGTCTATTTGTTAGATAAGCTTGCATAAAATGAGCTACTGGCATACTTGAACATGGACTTAAAATAAGAACAACATTCATTTAAAAATATTTTCAATTATGATGTATGGGTTTGAACCATCCCTAATTCCTCGCAAATAAGTAATCATCTACTTAAAGGTCTGTCAAACCTTCAGTGAAGTACTTTTATTTGCAATAAAAGGGAATAAATTTGTGTATGAATGTGTTACCAATTAGATATATCCCATTTGAACACAATAAATAAAACCCTCCTCAGTCTTACAAAGCCTGAAGAGTAGGAGTCAATACATCAAAATTTTTTACTCAATGTGTTTGCCACTGACTGTGAAGTTACTTAAACATAAGGGTTGGCTACCCTTTAGAGGACTTCAGGGTTTTGCTAGAAAAGGAACCGACAGAAATGGTGACTCTATTGGGGATGACTTTGATCAAGTTTAAAGTATCTATCAATGCATAATAGTCAATAGTAAGCTCTATAGTCTCTAGATCTTCAAAATCCATAAAAATTGTATGATGGTGTAGTGTAGAAAATTGTATGCTCTTAAAATGGGTACAATTTCTCACTTAATTTGGACCTATTTTAGCACCCTTGCATTAAATACCCTTTTAAATCATCATTAATAGGCCCCTAAGACCCTTTATTTCATATCTCAAGGCTTATATCAACTAAAAACTAAAAAAAATTAAAAACATTAAAATTTCTAACAACCCATCCCGAAAAACTAGGGTGGAACTCATACACCACCTTGGGCATATGAGTCCTAATGGAACCCCTCAAAAAATTCTATGGATTCCATCTTAATCTCATAAATACTTCACTTGGACCCTCGTTATGGCTTGTGGTTATGTTCCTTATCATTGTTTTAGGTTTTTGTGTTGCCTAAATTCCTCACAATTAACCTATGAGTCCAAGAAACCCTTAGCCATTCTAATTTCACATTGACCTGATGTTCCAGGTATCAAGTCATTTAAGTTGCCACTTGTGCCATTGAAGTCATTGTGTTCATCGGCCCCTTGAGTTTAGGTTTTCTAGTTACAAAAATACTTTTTCATTATTCAAAATTTTAATATGGTTGGGCTTTATTTTCTTTAAGTCTTAAATCCCCATTCCTAAGGGTCAAGTTCTCATGAGCCTAGAGGTGCCCCCCTTTATAAATTAACTTTTGCAACTTGTGTAGAATTAGGTTTTCACGCTAGTCATCCGATTGTCAAGGGTTGATCACCACCATTCCCCACGCCCCTGTGTTTTTTTATTCCTTATTAATTTATTCACATGGGATGGTGGGCTTCTGCCACATGTCTGGTGCATTGGTGGGCTTGGTTTCCTTGGTAGAGATAGCTGGCACCATTTGATGAAGATCAACAATAGTTATAAAGTGACATGGCCACATCTTAACCACTCCCTATGTGCCCGTGTTGGTTTATTTCACATTATTTTAAACACATGGGCTAGCAGGTGATGGCCATGTGTCATGTCTAGTGATGGGACCAATATTTCCAAAGGGCCAGGGTATGTGCAGGATCATCATGGAAAAAAAGGCCCTTAAGTGGCAAAAAATTCTTAAAAATTAGAGTTAGGAAACTTGACATAAAAAATGAATAAGTTATCTATATTATTTCAAAAATATGTAAGAATAGAATCTATAGCAAATTGAATGTATTTTCTAAACTACTAGGTTTATTAAAAAATATATATATCTATTTGGTGAAAATTTGAAATTTCAATGTAGTAGTACTTAAATTTCAGGGAAAAATAAGAAGTAGGTGTCTGTCTGACCACCCTAACCACAATAAAATGATAATATTTTTTTATAATATTTTAGATATAAGTAGAGGACTCATGCCCTAATGTGATGCATATTTTTTTGTAATATTTTTCCAAGTAACTAATTAATTATGAAATTTTTTTACAACTTTTTAAAAAATATAAAAACTCATATGTCTAACCACCTTAACTTGGTCAAAACTTCATGAAATTCATTTTTCCTTTTTAATCCTATAGTATGTGAAGCATAGAATGTGACACACATTTCAGATTCAAAAAATGTGATACCTTTTGAAAGCTATAGATTTTTTCAATCAGCCTATCAATCAGGACTTTAGTCATAATTCAAATAGAAAATGAATAATAATTATTTATTAACTTCAAAGTAAAGAATAATTTATATTGGTGGAAAGCTAAGAATCTCCTTTAAAAACCCTTTTCGTCTCATCAATTTTGGGTAAGAAAAAGTCATCAGCCACATACCCTACACATACCCATCATATCGCCACTTTTTGGCCCATCATGATCCTGCACATACCTACTAACGAACATGGTTTCGAGAAAGACCAACAATGGAAACCACAACATGTGTCTTCATCGGGACCGTTCCCTACACGCCCATTTTTCTTGTGCATTAAGGAAAGATGATCACATGGGCTAGCGGGAAAGGCGACATCTGTCACTTTTGTGGGACCCACTTGGCTTTAAAGATGGCAATTGCTTCATAAGGGAGAAGGATCGATGGATGATGGCAGGTGACATGGTTCAATCCTGACTGCTCCCTGCCATCTCATGAGGGGCCCACTTGTGTCCCATATTCTTTAGCAAGAAAGCGGGCAAGTGCCACGTGGAATATTTTGAGGGATCAAATGGACTCTAGTGAAGTTGGAATGCTACTAAATTTGGCCAAGATGGCACTATGATACAAATGGCATCATTTCCATGATTATTCTTTAAGGCACATACTTGGGACTTTGGCTATTAATTCAGACAGTTATTGATATGTGTGGGAAGGTGAAAATAAAGTAAGATAGGGTAGGGATCGATACTCTAAGATCAAATCAAGATCACTCCCCATTGTTTTTCTATGAAGAAATACAAGTGTATTAACTCCCACAGGTGAGCGATTAACCATGGCATGGCAAGTTTTAAATTGATGCCAAGTATGTGGTTGAAATATGTGTACAGAGTGGATGTATATCTACTTTGAGCTTTTCTAATTAGGAAAAGGAATTAATAGCATACAATAAAGCTTTATCACAAATGGTTACACCAGTGATATATGTTTGTTGATTTAGTTTGAAAACACGATCAACAGTTGAGATTTTAAAAGATCAAAGCAGATTGATGTCAACCCACGTGCATAAGCTTTCCTTGAGTGTTAATGGTTGGCATGCTTCCATGGCTTAATATAATAAGGACCGATGGTCATATTTTTCACTTAGAATTTGCATTCAGAGGTAGACAATTGAGTTTGGTCCAAGAGCAGAATTAGTGAGAATTTTTTGAGTTTTCTTGTTTCGTATCTTAGGAAGATGAGTAAGGCATGTGAGTCTATCAAACTAGTACGAAGGGCCAGGAGATTGAGTTTTCTAGAGTCTAAGGAAAATGCTCCTGAGGAATAAATTGAGACAAAGGGAGCTCCTAAAACACCAAAGGGTAGAAGGGCACACAAGAAATTCATGAAATATGGTGTAAGGAGCAATTATCGCCTGAGAAGCTAGATCATTTTAGAAGAACTGGTCAAGTGTGGAGGGAAAGAGTTGGTTGAATATAAAAAGAAGGAAAAAAAGAAGTGCAAATACTGTAAGGCTTATCTGGGGAAAAATAATTCTCACATTGAGATTTTTGATAACCTTTTAGATAGTGGAGGTGATACTGATCCAAAGGTTGACTATTATCCCCTCTCCCTGGTACCTTCTGAAGACTTTGACGAGGAAGTGGTGACGGTTCCTCCAGTTCCACCACAAACAAGATGAGGGCGAGCATACTCTAATGTCGATGACTTAGAGTGATGTCTCTACCCCATTTTTTTTTTATACAAAACCATAGCCACCTTATCATGGTTGTCTTATTCAACATGTTTTTGGTTTCTTATTTTTAGCGATAATGTGGAAATTTTTCAAGCTAGTGTGTTGGAGAAGTGCTAGATTTCCTTACTTTGGCATCAGTTATACCTTTTCCAGGAGGTAGGCACAATTTTGCTCATACTATAAGTGGAGAATCTTCTTTGGTCAACAAGAACAAGGTGATGATACTCTAGCAACAAAATTTTCCTTTTGAGGAGTGAGCATGTCTTCATTCATAGGATGTAGAGTTTGGTCTTTTACTCTTCCATTTTCTGCAATGATTACATGTAACTAACTGAGGAGCGTCTCAAATTTTGGTGCAAATGATCTTCAAATGAAATAAAATGTAAATTTAATAGAGCCTAATGCTTGTTGCTCCCTTGTTCTATAAAAGGGATCTCAGGGCTCATTACAGGGGTCATATTTTTAGGTCTCAAAATGGTCTAGGTTAATAGCTATGTTCAAAAAAGGCATTTTATAAAGAATATGGATAAATAGAATAGTAGATTTTCTTGGTATGAATCTTGTATGTAACAATCTTATATTGATTTTATAGAAGTTATGGATATTGAAACAAATCTTAGGTCCAAAAAAAATACTCTCCTATGTATTTTTCTTATAAGTTATAAATGAAAATATTAATGGTATTCTCATTTGTCTTCAATTGTTCCACTAAATGTATGATTCTATTTTAGCTTTAACTCAAAGAGTTGATTAAAAGCTTGAAGATATTTATAGATTTGTAGGTATTTATATAGGATTTGATAAGAATTTATTGTTTAAGGCATTGTGAATTTTCATACTGCAAAGTATTATGAGAATAGTCCACCAATTTCTAAATTAAATAGCTTATGTATTATTGTTTCTTGCATATTTGACTCCATTATCCCAATTAATGAAGCATTGGTCTATTTGTTAGATAACCTTGGATAAAATGAGTTGCTGGCATACTTGACCATGGACTTAAAATAAGAACAACATTCATTTAAAAATCTTTTTCAATTATGATGTATGGGTTTGAACCATCCCTGATTCCTAGCAAATAAGTATCATCTACTTAAAGGTCTTCCAAACCTTCAATGAAGTACTTTTATTTGCAATAAGAGGGAATAAATTTGTGTATGAATGTGTTACCAATTAGATATATCCCATTTGAACGCAATAAGGGAAACCCTCCTAGGTCTTACAGATCTTGAAGAGTAGATGTAAAGACCTCAAAATACTTTACTCGATGTGTTGGCAACTAATTGTGAAGTTACTTAAACATAAGGGTTGGCTACCCTTTATATGACTTTAGGGTTCTGCTAGAAAAGGAGCTAACAGAAATGGTGACTCTATTAGGGATGACTTTGTGAAAATTTTGATTCAAGATCTAGCATTTTCAAGGATTGATTATGGTTTCCTATGGTGAATAATCATGGATTTTAGGTTGGGGAGATGCATTTAGCCATCAATCCAAGCCTAATGACTTGTTTCCTAAGTGATTCCATCATCCATTATCATTCTACATTCAGCCTAAGGAAGGTACATGCATTATTAGGGCTCATTTGGGTGTTTAGGGATCTCTCAAAGTGATTCATTCATCTTCATGCTTCATTTATGCATCTCATTCTCACACATTAGAATAGGGTTGCACTGCATTTCAGATTTCCTAATCTTAGACACACTTAAGATTAGGGTTTATGTTTAGATTTACATTCAAGATCTATTATTTCTATCAAGGTTTAATTACTGAACTAGGGGTTTGACCAAGGCAAACCCCCCATAAGAAAATCAACACTATATTATGTTTTACAGGTCTTTTTGCAAGTTTAGATCCAGAAATAAATTTTGGAAGGAAGAGCATAGATTAGAGCACATATATGTACTTTGAATCTTCAAAAATGTAGAATGTGACTGATATGCTAGAAATGGCATATGAGTCCCACTATAGGAAAATTTCCAAATTATTAAAGATCTTGAATCTGCATTGCCAGAAACTTGTTATAGTCCAGAAACCCTAGACTAGGATTGATACGCCATAAGTGGCATATGATTCCTAGTGTTCCTTAAAATTAGCATTTTCAGCATTTTAGATTTGATTCTAAACTCCTTCAGTTTTTTAGGTGCACTTCTATGTTTTTCCAATTTGTTGTTTAGATTTACACTCTCTTCTAGGTCATACAGTGAATTTTTGCATTATACTAGGTTTAAACATTAGGTCTTGCATTTAATTAATTTTTCCAAGCCCTATCTTGGTGGTGAACCCCTCTTTAGTTTCTAATCAGACCCTAGGATACCCTATTGCAAGATCTCTTCCCCCTTTCTACATTAGATTGAGATCTTTAGGGTTTCCTTGAATGAGAGTGAAGAAGATTATTGTTCTATGTCCTAAACCATAAGAAATAAAAAATTCCCACCTTTCATTTTGGTGAACCTATATTTAGAACATCTTAATTCTAACTTGGAGTGCATCATCATCCTAGTTCTAGCTTGCATTAACATTACATAAGGGTTTGCACTAGTTAATTGGCATTCTAGGGTTTCTCAATCTTGCCTAGTGAAAGTGCATATAGGTTGCATTTTTGCATCTTGCATCATTGAAAATCAATTGAAATTGGAATTTGTACTTATTTTAGAAATCATACAAACCAAAAAGCATAACCTTCACTTATAATTTTTAAAAATTTGTGCAAAAATCATCATCTGGGACTCATATGCCCCTCTAGGCGATTTAGCCCTAGTATAGGTGATTTTGCCTAATTTTTGGGTATTCTATGGTGACTGTTATTCAACATTCAGACCTTTGGAAAACCCTATTTGGGACTCATATGCCCCTATGGGAGCTTTAGTCCCATTTCATATTTTAATCTGCATTTTCTAGCATTGAATTCTTTGTTTTTGTGTTTCTATTTGTTGTTGTTAGTTATCAGTTTCAATTTGCAGATTTTTTGTTACATTCAATTCATTAGATCTACATTAGTTTACATTCATTGCAATTGTGGATAGAATTATATTATTTTACTTTTCATTTTCAAGCATTAGTTCATAGTTCAATTAGATTAGATTACAGCTAGCATTTGTTAGAAAATAAAACAAAAACGCCTACAAACTAATGAACCACTTGGAGAAAGCATAGTTATTTGAATATGTCAAATCTCTTTTTCCAAGTTAACCTAACCCTCAAGCCTTTTAGTAGTGATGAATTTGATATGTTAGATAAATCCCTTGATGACTTCATCTCACAAGGTTCATCCACTAAGGTTTGTTATGAAAAATCAAAACAAAGAGAAGTAAACATGATTCAACCTCAACTTATCATCTACCCACCTTCACACAAACCTCAAACTCAAAACCAAGCCATTTTTACCCTTAAACCACCTAAGAACAATGTTTTGCAGCAATCAAACTATAATACCATTTCTCATACATATAACACTAGAAACAATCAACTACAACATCTTTACCTTTGCCTAACCTCATCTTTCCTAGCACTCCTCATTTACCTTCAAATAGTGGAAAGGAGTATGATCTTGTTGAACAACTTAAGAATACTCCTACAAAGATATCCCTATGGGACCTAATTCAAAATTCACCTATCATACCATGCTTCAAATAGCCTTACAACGAGTTGTGATCCCCTCTAATACAAATTCAAGTAATGTAGCAACTTTAATTCAAGAAATGAATGTGGTTAACTTAGACATTAATTTTCACCAACATGAGCTACCTCCCTTGGAGATGAGATAGAAAAATGAGGCCTTCATGATAATAGCTAGATTCAACAGGTCATGAATAAAAAGGACCCTTGTTGATAATGGCTCTGGATAGACTTAGAGTAGATAAATCAAGAATTGAACCTGATTCCTTGTCCATTTGAGGATTTGACAATGTAGGAAAGCAACCACTTGGTGTGATTACTTTACCTATTACAGTTGGAAAGGCTACCTTACAATCTCCTATTCATGTCATGCCTCATGACCTTTCATATAATCTTATTTTGGGAAGACCTTGGATCCATGAGAGGCATGTGGTGCCTTCAACTCTTCATCGTATCATGAAGTATGTATATAATAATAAGGTATACTAGGTTGAGATGGACCCTGAGCCTGAAAGTTGCTTACAAGTTGAAAAAGGAATTCTAGAGATCCTCTGAATACATTAATTCCAACTTTTAACATAGAGCCTATGAAAGAAGAGAAAAAAGAGATGGAAAAAGTGTCCCAATTATTGGAAGATGATTGGGGTTCCTTAGAACTTGCACTAACATTTATGGTAGAATATAAAATCACAACAAAAGAAACTGAGAAACAAAAACAACCAATGGTAATGTCAACATAGAACTCAGAAGAAAACTCACAGGAATCTACCTCATCCATTCTAGAAGATGACATGAGCTACACAACAAACTTCAATGAGATAGATTATCGACAACCACCAAACCCAAAAGAAATGGAAAGAATTTATGGGAGAGGTTATGAGATTATGAAACAACTGGGTTATAGTGGAAAAGGATGTGGAAAGAAAGAACAAGGAATCTATGTTCCTATAGAACCTAACACATAAGAAACATACAATGGTTTGGGGTATTTCCCTTCTAAGATAATGCAAGCAATGAAAAGACCTTTGCTAAACATCAACACCATTATGTGCAAACCTAAAATGACTCTCACCTTGAAACACCTAGAATTTATTGATAGAACTTGTGAAGCATCATTAGACTTCTTTGAAGATGATGAAGCCTCGAAAGAAATGTTGAGAGTTTATGAAAAAAAATTTACTCCTAAAAATAAATGGGTCACATGTGTTGTGATTAGTGCTAAGAAAGGAGATGAAGAAAGGAAAATAATGAGATTGAAGAATACAACCCTAAATTCCTTAAACAAAATTCACTTCCTTTAGGAGATACCATGGACATACCCATGGATATTAACAATGAAGAAAAAGTGATTAAGATAGGGAAGTGCCTTGATGATCAAGAACAAGAAGACCATGCAACTTTACTTCATGAATTTCTTGAACTCTTTTCTTGGACTTATTCGAACATTCTGAGAATTGACCCTAAGATCGTAATGCACAATATAGTCCTCACTAAAAATAATAAACCTGTAAGACAAAAGATACGAAAAGATGAATCCTAAGATAGCCTTGCTAGTTGAGGCTAAAATTGAGAAGCTCCTTGAAGCTAGTTTTATACACCCTATAGATTATTCTCCTTGGATCTCAAACATTGTTGTAGTCATAAAATTAGATAATCATATTAGGATGTGTATGGAATTTTTCTATTTAAATAAAGCATCTTTAAAAGATGATTTTCCCCTTCCTAATATTGACATGATAGTGGACCTAACTGTGGGACATGCTTTGTTGTCATTCATGGATGGATTTTCTAAATAATCAAATCTTTATCAACCCTCAAGATCAATACAAAACAACATTTACAACTTGGGGAACATTTTTTTGGGTAATTATTCCTTTTGGATTAAAGAATGTGGGAGCAACATATCAATGAGCTATGACATTGATATTTCATGATTACATGCATAAGATCTTGGAATATTATGTTGATGAAATTCTAGCAAAATCTTTAACTCAACAAGACAATGTGAATATCCTCTAAAAATATCTTTGAGCGAATGTGAAAATATAACACGAGATTGAATCCAAAAAAATGTGTCTTTGGTGTAGATAGTGGAAATTTTTTAGGTTTTATCCTATCTCATAGAGGCATTGAGGTGGACACATAAAAAATTGATTCTATAGTTAACATTCCACTTCCTAGAAATATTTCTCAATTGTGTACTTTACAAGGAAGAATTTAGGCTATCCGTCATTTTGTAGCATTCCTAGCAAACCGAATGTTACCATTTACACATCTCCTCAAAAAAGATGTGCACTTTAATTGGAATGAGGAGTGTAAACATTCTTTTGAGAGTTTGAAAGATTATCTTGCCACTCCACCTGTTTTACAACCTGCTATGTAAAACAAACCATTCATCCTTTATACTACATCATCGGCCCATGCTCTCACAACATTGCTAGCTCAACAAGATGAAAATGGTAAGGAACATCATGTTAGGGTTCAAGTAGATTGGAGCAATAAACATTAACAATTATATGTGGATTAAATAACAATGAAGAATAACACAAAAGAGATCAACACAAAAACTTAATGTGGTTCACCCAATATGGGCTACATCCATAGAAACTCATCCACCCAATGATTTTACTATCCAGTGCAAAACAAATTACAATCTCGCAAACACACTCTACTGGAACATACATTCCAACCGCTTATAACACGATTTTTGGAACCTTCTAGAATTATTGTTTTACAAGGTCATTTTTTATTTGACATGTTAATGGGAAAACCTTGACGAGTTAATGGGAAAAAAAATTCAGGGGTTGTTCCCCCATCCCTCGCTATCAAGGGTTATCACCCCCGAACCCTTTTTGTTGGGAGTTGCCACCCCCGAACCCCCACTCAAGGCTCGGACCAGCCCTGAACCCTGACGAGAATACGTTATGAGTGTACATTATTTGCATGATTAGTCACCACATACCAACAATCTCCCACTTGGATATTGATCAAGCTCCACACCAAGCAATCTCCCACTTGGAGACTAATCCTGGACGACACCATTGCACCTGCAGCTCCCACTGGATTACAAGTGTTGTTGGTTTCTTATATCCACCATTATCAGTCGTGAAGGCCAACAAAAATTGATGAGGAAATTATTTTCTCCCATGTAACTACCTTTGTGAACATATCTATAGGATTCTCACTTTTGTGAATTTTCTCTAGCTTCATCTATCCATCCTCCAAAACTAACCGGATGAAGTGGTATTTGAGTTGTCTATGCTTATTTTTTGAATGTAGAGCTAAATTATTAGCAATATGAATGGAACTTTGGCTATCAGTGTACAAAGGGTTATTTTCTTTTCGTTTTCCCAATTTCTCCAAAAAAAATTGTAACCAAATCATCTCCTTGCTAGCTTTTGTAGCAACAACATACTCAGCTTCAGTAGTTGAAAGTGCAACAACCTTTTCAGTCTTGGAATCCAACTAACTATAGCACCTCCTATAGTAAAAACATACCTTGTAGTACTTATCCTTGCTATTAATATCACCCACTAGATCAGAGTCAACATATCCTTTTAGAGAAGAATTGGTTCCTCCAAAACATAGTTACTTTAAAGTAGCACCTCTCAAATATCGAAGAATCCATTTTACTGCATTCTAATGTTCCATTCTCGGATTTCTCATATACCTACTCACAACTCCCACTACATGTGCAATATCTAGCCTTGTGCATACCATTGCATACATCAAGATACCAACTACTGATGCATATGGTATGTTAGAAATTTTATCTTCCTCCTCTTGTGCCTTTGGACACATCTCCTTAGACAACTTAAAATGACTAGTAAAAGGTGTACTAACTGCTTTTACATTCTGCATGTTAAACCTTTTCAACACCTCTACATACTTTGAGACATAAATAATTTTTTGTCCTATCCCATGTGATCCTCATACCAAGGATTTATTTTTCTACACCAAAATCTTTCATAGAAAATGAATTTGCTAATTTCTGCTTAAGTTCATTAATATGTTGCATATTAGACCCGAAAACAAGCATGTTATCAACATAAAGTAATAATATAATATAGCGACCATTATCCAATAATCAGAATGACACCTTTTGTAACCTTTTACAGCCATAAAACTATCAAATTTCAAACACCATTTCCAAGGTGCTTGCTTCAGGCCATACAAACTTTTCTTTAACCTACACACAAATTCCTCCTTACACTTGACCTCATATCTATTGAATAGGACAATTGAGAGGGGGGAGTGAATTAGTTGTCACAAATTTTAACCTTCAAATCAATTACTAGAACTAATACTTAAAACTGCTTAAATGATTAATCATCAGATGCCAAAGCAGAAACTCAAATCCAACACATAAACATAATAACACTAGATTTATGTGGAAAACCTAATGAGGGAAAAACTACGTTGAGGATTAATTCACAGTATAGAGAATATAAAAATCAATTATAAAAAGGCTCACTACCTAAGATAAGGCTCAATGCCTAAAACAATGGCTCAATTCCCAAAACAAGGACTCACTGTCCAACAGGGCTACAACCTGGAGGGCTCACTGCAATAGAGATACAAAGAAGAAAAAGAAGACTTGTTATAGAGAGACAACAATCCCAATGCAACAAAGAATTCCACCACAGTCACTTGATCAACTTTCATGAATGATAGAGTTCACCTTCTTCTCACTTCATGTGGTAACTCAGCATTAAGCTTCGCACTGATTAGCCACACACAACTCACACACACTTTATGAATAGCATCAATATTGTGTCTACTCTTTCACTTATCTTCCTTCGTTTCTTTAGTATATTTTTCATTACTAGCTCATCCTATATTTATACTATCTCCAACCTTGAAAAAGATACAAAGTCGGCCATCCAGCTTCAAATTCAAATTAGGTGGTCGCCAAAACATCCTAGGATGTAATTAGAATGAGGGCGACCCAAACACACACTTCACGGAGACCCAAAATAGATTCAACATGCTTCATTAACTTCAAAGATGGTGCTTAACACACGATCGGCCAGACCAGTGTAAAACACATCAAACAATTAAGCTTGAAACTTCCAAAAACCAAAAATATCTTCAATGAAATCAGAACATCTTAAATATAGAACCGCAAGTCAAAATACTTCATCAAAGAGAAATCTAGAACAACTTTTCTCCCGAACCTCAACCAAAATATAGAAAAAAATAGTTCACAACTAGTGAACACGACTCGGACTTCACAACGAACCAATAGCCAAACATCTAGTTATAGCAACCTTCAACAACCATGACCAGCATATTTAAACCACATGAGCATAGGGGAAAATATTGGATCATTATCTTGAGCAACAATTGAATACCTGTAATCTTCCTTTAATACAATTTTCTCAATATCATCAACATATACAACCAATAGCAACTAGTAGACAACTAGTTGACCAATTGACATCAATGAAAACACCTTCATTCCTTTTTTTCATTCTTGCAACAATCTCCCCATTTTTCATTGATGAAAACACATGATGTGAAAAACTATCAAAGACACCATATACCAATTCTGAATACACTTCTAAAGATTTATTATTTTTTTGCTTCTCCCCCTCAGAAGATCGTCTTCCTCATTACCTTATTTCTCTCATTATCTTTCTCTCCTTTCCACATGCTTTCTCTCCCCCTTTGAAATTAATGGAAAAGGAAAAATATATGTTCATTTAATCTTCCTTTGACATGAAAATAGAATACTCACAATGACAACACTTGAAACTACCTTCTCCCCCTGAGAGGTAGCCACCAAAACATTAGTCCAAAAAGATAGAACCATGAATCCACTAGACTGATGCATCTCCAAATGCATCTTAGTTGATGAAATGAGGGAAAATAACCCCTAACTTCTCTCGGAGATACTCAAAAGTATCTTTAGGAAGAACCTTTGTAAATATATCAGCAATCTGATCCTTTTTTGGAACATACTCAAGCTTGACTTCATTCTCCATGACCTTCTCTCTCAAGAAATGATATCTGATAGATCTATGCTTCGTCCTTGAGTGCACCACAGGATTCTTCAAAATTTTAATTGCACTTGTATTGTCATAGAAGATACAAATGGGATCATCATATAGCACTGTGATATCTTTCAATGTCTATTTCATCCATAGAACTTGTGTACATCAAGATGCAGCAACAATATACTTAGCTTCAATAGTAGAAAAAGAGAGTGAATCTTGCTTCTTACTCAACCATGCCACTAATCTACATCCAAGAAAGAATGCACCACCACTTAAATTACTCTTTTTTTCATCTACACATCCAACCCAATCTGCAACTATATAGGCAGTAACTGTAAAGTCAGTATCTTTAGGATACCACAATCCATAATCCAGAGTGCCATTCAAATATTTGAATATTATTTTAATAGAAGCAGCATGTGTTTCCTTCGGATCTTCTTGAAATCTAGCCACTAGACAGATAGCATGCATAATATCCTATCTAGTAGCAATCAAATACAGTAATCAACCAATCATAGATCTATACTTGCTCTAATCAGCCTTAGGTGAAACATCATCTTTACCCAATTTGCAACCAGTCACCATAGGGGTACTTACTAGTTTGGAACCATCCATCCTGAACTTCTTCAACATCTCTCTCACATACTTAGATTGTGAAATGAAAATTCCTTTTTTTGTTTGATTAATCAATAGCCCAAGAAATAAATTCATCTCCCCAAACATAGACATTTCAAATTCTTTCTACATCTCTTCCGCAAACATCTTGCACATATTTTCATTTCCTCCAAAGATAATGTCATCAACATATACAACTACAATCAATATTTTGTCATTTGGGTACGTGTAGGATCATGATGGGCCAAAAAGTGGCGATATGATGGGTATGTGTATGATATGTGGCTGACGACTTTTTTTTTACCCAAAATTGATGAAACGAAAAGGGTATTTAAAGGAGATTCTCAACTTTCCACCAATATAAATTATGATTTACTTTGAATTTAATAAATAATTATTATTCATTTTCTATTTGAATTATGACTTAAGTCCTGATTGATAGCCTGATTGAAAAACACCTATATCTTTCAAACAGTATTAGATTTTTTGAATCCAAAACATGTGTCACATTCTTTGCTTCACATACTATAAGATTAAAAAAAGAAAAATTGAATTTCTTGAAGTTTTGACCAAGTTAAGGTGGTCAAACATACGAGTTTTTATATTTTTTAAAAGTTGTAATAAAAAATTCATAATTAATTATTTACTTGGAAAAAAATTACAGAAAAATATGCATAACATCAGGACATGAGTTCTATACTTATATCTAAAATATTACAAAAAAAATTATCATTTTATTGTGGTTAGGGTGGTTAGACAGATACCTACTTCTTATTTTTTCCCTGAAATTTAAGTACTACTGCATTGAAATTTCAAATTTTCACCAAATAGATTTTTTTTTCTTAAATAAACCTAGTAATTTAGAAACTACATTCAATTTTTCTACAAATTCTATTCTTACATCTTTTTGAAATAATATAGATAACTTATTCAATTTTTTACGTCAAGTTGCCTAACTCTGATTTTTCTGAATTTTTTGCCACTTAAGGGCTTGTTTTTTCCATGATTATCTTGCACATACCCATTTTCAATCCTAAAGTACAAATTATTGTATGTCGCACCTTTGTTACATCCTTTCTAAATCAAATACCTATCTAACCTTTCATACCAAGGTCTAGGAGCTTTTCTCAATCCATATAAAGCTTTCTTCAATCTGCACACCATATCTAGTTGATTTGTTAACTGAAATCCTTTTGGTTGTTCCATGTAAACTTCTTCCAACTCACCATCCAAAATTTTTGACTTGACATCCATCTAATAGACTTTGAAATCTTTATAAGTATCCAATTACAAGAACATTCTTATGTTGGAATTATTGCCTCAATTTCACAGGCTAAAACCTTTGAGAAAGCATAGTCGGTGTGACATCCTTTGTGTCTAGCCGACTCGTAGCTGAAACCTTGTTGAAATTACACAGGTCATTGTGACCTTGCGTCTGTCTCACCGAAGGAGCCTATCGTTGTGACATTTGATTTGGTATAACCTCTCACCGCTCATGGAGATCTTTGGCCGACAGGCCATTCTATCGAATATCAAGGAGAGTCTTGGGTGTTCGCTATGAGCTCTCAATGATGTGTTAATGTCTCACCGACAACATTTGGTTTGAAGTCATCGGGGAAACTCTTGCTGGAAGGAATACTATCAGTAAGAAGTCTTACCGATGAGGGAATGTCACACCG
The DNA here is from genome assembly GCA_007258455.2 of Sequoia sempervirens. Taxonomy (NCBI): domain Eukaryota; kingdom Viridiplantae; phylum Streptophyta; class Pinopsida; order Cupressales; family Cupressaceae; genus Sequoia; species Sequoia sempervirens. The sequence goes on along the minus strand of VDFB02193867.1, from coordinate 143,224,405 downwards.
ATAGTATTCTCTCGAGGAAACTCAAAGGGCTTTGGGAAGATATCCCAGCGACCGATGAAGGTCTTGCTGAAGGGGACACACTTGCAGGAATCGGGGTAACACTAAGGGTTTGCTAAGAACTCTTAGTGATGGAAAGAAGTCTTGCCAACCGTTCGGTGCTCGATGAAACATAAGGATCTCGGAGTAATGTCTCAGCGAAGGACGTATGTCTTGGCAATAGATGAGCACTCTGGAGTAACATAAAAGAGTTCGGTGAAACCTCTTGGAAAAACATGAATGTCTTTCTGACTGGTGTTTGGTGCTCGGTATGACTTGTGAGTACTCAGGGTAACGTCTCAGCGAAGGTGATGTCTTTCCGACTGTTGAATACTTCAGAGTAACTGTTGAACATCGATGTAACCTCCTAGCGATAGCAATAAGTCTCATCGACTATTGGATGCTTTGGAAGAACAATGAAGGCTCGATGGGATGTCTCAGCGAAAGTGATATGTCTTAGCGACATGGTGAAAGCTGAGCGATAGCTCTCTGGACTCGATGAAACGTCTTGCCGATAGGATGGACTCTTGGTGATATCTAATGTTGACTATGTTGGCATCGAGGAGACACGGTCTGTGTCTCACCGATATGCCAACACAGCTTGAAGCCATTTGACCGAGTGATACTTTCCTATGTGGCATCTCGTGGACCAATCAGAGGAATCGAATGGGAACCGTTGGAAGTTAGTCTGTTGTGGCCGTTCTGAGAGGAAGCTTGATAGATAGAAACAAAATGTATATAGTCTGGAATACAAGATGATGCTTGGTTGTATTGTTCGATACAGGTGAGCGATAGAGTGAGGACCGAGTGGCTGGCTAGAAGGCCGAGGCCATGACGCTGAAATAGAGGAAGTGAGGTAGGATTTTTCTGCTGAATTCTCTCCTAATCAAGGATTGAATGCCATGGTTGATCTATCGTGTTGATCTATACTGTATATAGTGTGAGGGTATTGCAATAGTATGAAGATTTTTTGGTTTGAGAGGTTGATCAGGAAATGTACAGAGGGAGAGTTGGTTACCAGATTATATCCAGAATGAACAAGTTGTAATCTCTGAAAACGCTATGAGCCTAAGTTGTATTGTAACCTTCAGTTGCTGAATAATACAATGGCTTGATCTTTGGAGTGTGGGGTTTTTTTACCTGAAAGGGTTTTCCCCATGTAAGTCTGTGTGTTCTGGTTTTTTTTCTTATCTTTCATCTATGTTGGTTCTACTTCTAGAATCTATTATTGCATGATGTTGAATCTACATGTGCTTCTCTTAGAAGGATCAATGTGGGAAATGAACTATGTATGTTTCCGCTTTAGGACATAGTTGTTTGTGTCTTTGAGGTAATCTAATCGAAATTGAAGTTACCAAAGGCACCACTATTCTTGGAGATTTCTCTAAGATGCATGAAATTTTCCTTACAAGTGGTATCAAAGCCTTCTTTTGGTTGCTGGTTTTGGGTATTTCTCTTGTGAAGATTTCTTAGCTTGATAGGCTGGAGGAAATCTGGAGGAATGGACTGATTTATTGATCCTTTGTTGAGTGGAAGTCTTGTGATATTCGGAGACAACACGCAACTTGAAAGATGGTGGAGATGGAGAAGGGAGTTGATCATGTTGCTTTGATGTGATTTGTGTCTCCTAGTTGGCAGTAGTATATCTTTGGTGTATGAGGTGGATTTCTTTCTCTGTGGTTGTGTAGCAGTGAAGCTTTCATATTGGGTGTCTATTTGAGAGGCTCCTAGATGATATGGAGAAGCCTAGTTTGTTTCTCAGCCATGGAAGAGAGTGCTTATGCTAGGTGGTGCTTCTTGGTGTTGGAAGGAATAGTTTCCTGTTAACCTCGAATACATAAAGGCTATGAAGTTAATCATTAGATGATTTGTTAGCTTCTGAAATAGCCTTTTCTCTCTTTCTCGGATGCATGTACATGTTGGTGGTTTTAGGTTTGGCCTGAAATGGGCCTGGATTTTCTTGAACTGTTGATTCCTTTTTTAAGGATGTTTTGTTTTTGCATGGCCTTGTGGTTTTGCAGGTTTTACACGGTTAAGAAAAAATTGTGGTTATGTGGAGATGTTGATAAGCTATTTTCTAGAGCCTGACTTATGGGGTGTTTCTGGATGACATAGTTACAGTTCTGCATGCATGCTTTGTGCATAGTTTGAGAAGGTGTGATTTCTTCTCTGCTTGGGAGTGTTGGTACGTGATTTGTCACTCAGCATTCTTGTGGTGATGCTTGTGGGTTTATTGATTTTGGTGCTCGTTGCAGACATGAATTGGCAAATCAGATCTGGCACGATCTGGTGTTTGAGTCATGTTGTCTACATGGTTATTCTCTTTGAAATCTCAGTGTTGCAGTTTCCAATGTGATGATGGGTTTGCATGTTCGATGTTTGTGATCTATGAGTTATGCGGTTGATGGATTAGCTACCCATTGGCTGTAGTGAGATAACTTGGATGTGGACTGTCTTTATCCACGAGATTGTTTCATTGCTAGCAGGCCTGGAATTTGATGGTCTATTTGACCGTTTTTTGCATTTTGGACCGTATATTACAACCTAAAAAATTATTAGACTGTATCATTTGACTTGCTATATTTTTATATAACTGTAAATATGACACTTGAAATTATTATTAAACCGTAAAAATTTATTGTAGGCATATATATATATAATAATGTTTATGATAAAAATATAAATTAGTTTATAATTGGAAATTGGAATAATTCTTTCTAATTTCACTTTATATTAATATATATGATTTATTATAAATATATTTATTAATTCAAAATCTGTTGAGAATAGAATCTTTTCAAGATTAAATGTAGTTCTTTCTAATTTTTTAAAGATTTTGACTTTTTTACTAATAATTATCATTGCTTTATATTAATATATATGATTTATAATATTTATTATAAAAATATATATTAATTCAAAATCTTTTCAAAATAGAATATAATTGATTTTTAACTTATTGAATATTTTAACAAGATTTTTTTCTACATAATTTAGAAACTTCTTGTTACAATTAACAATAAATTTAAGATTTAAGATTTATTTCTAATTATCAATATTTTCTAATTTTACAGTTTTTTAATATATATATATAGGATATTCTTATGAATAACAACATAGCACAAATTTTCATTGTATTTTCAAAGCATTTATTTTATAGCATTTTTTTTCAACAAGATTTATTTTATAGCATTTTGTGTATAGTGATTCTTAGCTTTGATTTTCTTCAATAGAGCATTTGGTTTTATTGGTGAGATGTTGAAATTTTGTTTTCCTTTTACAAATAGTTTATGTTTTTAGATAAATGAATTTAAGATTAAACTATAAAAAAATTTGAACAATAGAGCTAATTTCACTTTATAGCATTGTTTTTCAACAACATTTATTTTAGAGTGATTCAGCTTTGATTTTTTTCAAGGAGTAGTTGTGTTTTATTGGTGAGCATTTTGAAATTTTAGATAATGAGTTGAATAAGGATTAAACTATTTTTAATTTTATATAATTATTTCTGGATAGGTTTGAAATTGATATTTAAATATGATTTTAGATAGATCAATTTGTGATTGAACTATTTTTAATTTTATATAATTATTTTTATATAATTATTTCTTGCTAGATTTGATTTGAAATTGATATTTAAATGTGTTTTTAGATAGACCAATTCAAACATTAAATTAATTTTAATTTTATTTAACAATTTCTTGGTAGGTTTGAAATTGATATTTAAATGTGTTTTTATGATATTTACACATATGAAATCAATAAATTAATTTATAGTCAAAATAGTAATACAATTTTACAAATTAGAGAATAAATATATGGAAAAAACAATCATATTGTGCAATATAATTATTCTTAATCTAATACTCTATGCATTGTCAAAATGTAAATTACATATATATAATTATTTAATTATCAATAAAATTTATTATATGCAATTGGATTTACTAATTGAGTGCATGCATGTAGTTTCTAAAATTTGTAAATTTTCTAACATAATTATTTTATAGAATAATATTTCATAGATTACTAATATATTGATTTTTCTAGGTACTTCAAATATTTTTTTTGACAATTAAATTTTTTCATAAAACGTAAAATAACAGGTATTTAAATGAACAAACTGTCACAAAATTTTCATATGACAGGCAAGGGTAACCGTCAAATTTCAGGCCTGATTGCTAGTGCAAACTTGTTAGCTAGCCTTGTCTTTGGTCACTTGAGCATTGGTGTGATTGCTTTGAGATGAGAGGATGGATATTGTTGAGTACCTGAATAGTCGGTTATGGGAATCTGAAGCAGGTGGTCTTGATGCTTGGAGAGCTCAGATGTTATGTTTCAGTGGGAGCTTTAGCAGTAATTATGGTTTCATCACATGGTGGTGAATGGTCTTCTTTAGTGTTGTAGATGTTTCAAGGGGGAGCTTGTAGATCATGTTTCTGCAGAAGGGTTCTTTCGCTTTTGCATGGACATTATTTGAAGATGTGCAACATCTTGGATCCATGGAGGACACTTGGAGTCTTTGGCTGAGGTTTTGGTGGTGCTTGACAGGTGATGTTGATTTTGAGTCTTTTTTCTTTATGTCATGGTATACTCTTGTGTGTGCACTAGAGTTTTGGCATTGTGCATTGTACTTGAGACAATGATGAAGTCACTTGGAGCATGGTATCTCCTAAGGGGATGAGTAGATCATGGTGTCATGATAAGTTTCTGATTCATATTTTTGGAGCTTTGACAGTGGTTTGGTAAATTCTTTGTGTATTTGGTGCCTTGATTATTTGCTTGATACTTCGTGATAGTGCAGTAATGTAGTTGAAATTTAGCATGAAATGATCGGTTGCTAGTACTCATGGATACATGAAGAATAAGGTGAGGTTATTTTTCTCTTATGAGAGAAGTGTTGCTACTTGTTATTCTTGATGAATTTTTTAGTAGAAAGTCTGAGAAGTCTACACCTTGGTTGAACGCGAGTTCAATTAGAAGACCTATGAGGAGATTACTCTTGGATTAGTCATGATGGCGTATATATCTTGAAGGAGTATTCTTGTTCCCACTCTTGGTTTGCTCGGCAGTTTATCTGGGAGGTATTTGGCCCATTATATTTTTTAGATGTGGTTTTCTGTTCACTTTCATGATATGGATCTTGAATTGTTGTTTTAATGGTTCTGGAGGATTCATAGTGGAAGTTGTACAACTTGTTTATCTCCTTGAGCTTTTGTGTTATGTGTTTTACTAATGAGAATTGGTAGGAGATTATGTTTGGGCTGATTTCCTGAAATGGGAAATGAAGTAGATTGATCTTCTTTGAGAGGCTTACATCCATGTTGATTACATGATATTAGAAGCTGGTTTGATCTTGGTGATTGAATGGTTGGATGTTGTTAAGGATTTTCTTTTGGGATGGGAAGGAGATCATTCTTGACACAGCTAGCTATTAGAAGTGTATATAGGAGGATGTTCTATAGGGATATGGTGTGCAGAGTTTCTCTCTTTAGTCTTGGTTCTCTTCCTAGATGTTTGTTTTCACATTACAATTGTTTATTGCGTGTGGAGATCTTGGGAGAACTGTGAAGACTTGTGGTGAGAGAAATGTTTCTTGTAACAGTTTGTTGCAGGTTAGGCATGTCATTGTGGATATTTCCTTGGTACTACATGGTTACATTTTCTATGTGCTGTTATTGGTAGACTTGTGAAGTTTTTGGATTACTCGGATAGTGGGAGTTCATGTTGAGTTTTGTCTTCTTTGACTGGTTGGCACTTGGAGCTTGCATTCGTTGTTGATGGATTTTTTTTTGCAGCAGCATGAGTTTACTAATGATTGATACCTTTGAGGTATGTGAGATTGGATGGAATAGCATGAGCTGTGGGTGTTATTTTCAGTCGCGTGGGTTTATCAGCTAGATGGAAGCAGTCATTATGATTGTTGTTCTAGCTGGTGTTTTTGTATTGTTTCTAGAGAATGAGTTCACGGTTGTGCTCTATTTGAGGCTTTGAAGTTGATATTGCTTTTGTATAGCGTTTAAGCATAGTGAAGTAATAGCAATGCCTTGTTGTTGATATCACTGGGATCTCTTGCTTGTGTTCATTGGAATGGTGCTTATTCACCTTGGCTTGTATCTTTCTTCCACATGTGCCATGTTGGAAGATGACAAGGATTGTTGGCTGAATGGTGGACATCTTAGATGTTGGAGCAGAATTCTTGATGGAGCATGAGAGCATGTTTGAGGTCTATGAGGTTTCCTAGAAGGTTGTGATCGGTTGCATTTTGGTTATTTTGTTGGACAGCGAGTTGCAATTGGATGCCTGGTCTTTGTTGCAGATTGTTTGGTGGATTGTTATCTATGGAATCTTGTTGATTGGGTGTCTTGAGTATTGTAGGGTTTGGACTATTGAAGCTAGTGTGATCTTAGTTCCTGATTGCTTTGGAGGTGCCTGTGTGATCTTCATCAAGTGGGAGATTGTTGGAATTATTGCCTCAATCTCATAGGCTGAAACTTCTGAGAAAGCATAGTCGGTGTGACATCCTTTGTGTCTGGCCGAATAGCAACTGGAACCTTGTTGAAATTACACAGGTCGTTGTGACCTTGCATCTGTCTCACCGAAGGAGCCTATCGCTGTGACATTTGGTTCGGTATAACCTCTCACTGCTCGTTGAGATCTCTGGCCGACAGGCCATTCTATCAGATATCGGGGAGAGTCTTGGGTGTTCGCTATGAGCTCTCAGCGATGTGTTAATGTCTCGCTGACAGTGTTTGGTTTGAAGTCATCGAGGAAACTCTCGCCAGAAGGAATACTATTGGTAAGAAGTCTTACCGATGAGGGAATGTCACACTGACTGTATTCTCTCAAGGAAACTCAAAGGGCTTTAGGAAGATGTCCCAGTGACCGATGAAGGTCTTGCCGATGGGGACACACTTGGAGGCATCGGGGTAACACTAAGGGTTCGCTAAGAACTCTTAGCGATGGACAAAAGTCTTGCCGACCATTCGGTGCTCGATGAAACATAAGGATCTCGAATTAATGTCTCAGTGAAGGACGTATGTCTTAGCGATAGATGAGCACTCTGGAGTAACATAAAAGAGTTCGGTGAAACCTCTTAATGAAAGATGAATGTCTTGTCGATTGGTGTTTGGTGCTCAGTATGACTTGTGAGTATTCAAGGTAACCTCTCAGTGAAGGTGATGTCTTGCCAACTATTGAATACTTCAGAGTAATTGTTGAACATCGATGTAACCTCCTGGCGATAGCGATAAGTCTCATCGACTATTGGATGCTTCGAAATAACAATGAAGGCTCGATGGGATGTCTCAGCAAAAGCGATATGTCTTGGCGACGTGGCGAAAGCTGAGCGATAGCTCTCTGGACTCGATGAAACATCTTGCCGATAGGATGGACTCTTGGTGATATCTAATGCTGACTATGTTGGAATCGGGGAGACATGATTTGTGTCTCACCGATATGCCAACACAGCTTCAAGCCATTTGACCGAGTGAGACTTTCCTATGTGGTGTCTTGTGGACCAATCAGAGGAGCTGAATGGGAACTGTTGGAAGTTAGTCTATTGTGGTCGTTCTGAGAGGAAGCTTGACAGACAAAAATGAAATGTATATAGCCTGGAATATAAGATGATGCTCAGTTGGATTGTTCGATACAGGTGAGCGATAGAGTGAGGACCGAGTGGTTGGCTGGAAGGCCGAGGCCATGAGGCTGAAACAAAGGAAGTGAGAGGCAGGGTTTTGCTGCCAAATTATCTCCTGATCAAGGATTGAATGCCATGGTTGATCTCTTGTGTTGATCTATACTGTATATTGTGTGAGGGTATTGCAACAATACGAAGATTGTTTGGTTTGAGATGTTGATCAGGAAATGTATAGAGGGAGAGTTGGTTACCAGATTATATCCAGAATCAACAATTTGTAATCTCTGAAAAGGCTATGAGCCTGAGTTGTATTGTAACCTTCAGTTGCTGAATAATACAATGGCTCGATCTTTGGAGTGTGGGGTTTTTTACCCGAAAGGGTTTTCCCCACATAAGTCTGTGTGTTCTATTTTTTTGTCTTATCTTTCATCTGTGTTGGTTCTGCTTCTAGAATCTATTATTGCATGATGTTGAATCTACATGTGCTTCTCTTAGAAGGATCAATGTGGGAAATGAACTATGTTTGTTTCCACTTTAGGACATAGTTGTTTGTGTCTTTGAGGTAATCTAATCAAAATTGAAGTTACCAAAGGCACCACTATTCTTGGAGATTTCTCTAAGATGCACAAAATTTTCCTTACACCTTATAGCTTCCATTCTTGCTACCGAAGCAAAAGTTTCCTGAAAATATATCCCTTCTACTTGTCAATAGTCTTTATACACAAGCCTCACTTTTTTTTAAAAAACTTTTCCATTATCAATCACCTTATTTTTGAATACCTATTTTGATCCAATGATATTTATATCTGTTGATCTTGGGACCAATTCCCAAGTCGGATTCTTCTCAATCTACAAAATTTCTTCTTTCATTGATTCCTTCCATTGTTGATATCTACAAGCTTCACTTACTTTCTTCATCTCAATCTTAGAGAATAAACACAAATTTACTTCAGCAGCAACTTTTCTTTTGGTTAACATTCCTTTTGTCTTGTCGCCAATAATCTGATTTTCTAAATGATTCCTCTATACATATTTTGATGTCCTAAGGGACATCACCAGAGCATCTTCTTCTCTTTCATTCTTTTCATCCTACTTTTCCTACTCATCTTTATCCTATTCTTCCACAATTTCTTCTATTCTTACACAATCATGTTCATCAGACACATATCCATCAATATCAAGAATTCTTTATTGTCTCATCAACCTTCACATTTGAGCTCTCTACAATCATTCTCAATATTTTATTGAAACATATGTATGCCTTACTTTTAGTAGAGTATCCAAGAAATATCCCTTCATCACTTATTGTATCAAACTTTCCCAAAGTTTCCTCATCTCTTCTGATATAGTATTTTCTTTTGAATACCTTGAAATATTTAATTGTAGGAATTATTCCATGTCATAGCTCATAGGGAGTCTTTGTAATGTTTTCTCTTGCTAGAACTTGATTAAACACATAAACCATAGTATGAATAGCTTCTTTCTAGTAAAATTTCGGTAATCCGACTTCAGTAATCATTGACCTAGCAGCCTCTTAAACTATTATATTTTTCCTTTTGACAACTCCATTTTGCTAAGGAGTTCTCTGAGCAAATAACTCTCTATTCCATGAACTTCATAAAACATATTGAACTCATGGGAGGTGAATTCAACACCTTTGTAAGATCTTAAGCATTTTATCTTCAAATTCACTTCATTTTCAACCATAGCCTTGAATTCCTTGAATCTATCTAATGCATCTGATTTATCTCTAAGAAATGTAATCCATGTATATCTAGAATAATCATCAATTAAAAGCATAAAGTACCTTTCACCAAGTATACTTCAAACTCTCATAGGACCATAGATATATGTATGAACTAAATCCAATGTCCAGTAGTAGATTGTTCTTTTATTCAATAATGATTTCTTGCTTGCTTCCCAAACTGACAATTCCTACAAATAGCATTAATAGGCTTTATAATTCTCGGTAAATCTCTCAAGGCCTAGACAACACTAATCCTTTCCAAGTTATCAAAATTCATGTGACACTCATATGCCATAACCAAATATCATTTATCTAAGTCATAAGACATCATCTATCAGCACCCTTGAGTTGATGAATATTCCCTTCATATTCTTTCCTATAGCAATAAATGTTTTCAATCCTTTCTGAATCTCACATTTCTCATCCTTAAATACAAGATCATATCCTTTTCTGCACATCTGACCAATGCTCAACAAATTATGCCTTAAACCTTTAACATAGTAAACATCGTCAGTATGATACTTTCCATCAAAACTTACTAAACCTATCCCATTGATTTGAGCACCAGTATCATCTCCAAACATAACCAATCCTCCATCATATTTATCAAGCTTCAAAAACTTACTCTTATCACCAGTCATGTGATGTGAACAACAACTATCAACTAACCAAAAAGTATTTTCTTGTTTAGCATGTAGGGAAGAGATAACTGTACCTTTAGCTCCACCTTTGTGAGCCCATGCTCACAAATCTCTTACCCAATGTGTCTGATGCAAGAGCATCTAGGTCCACACCTAATCCTGCATCACCCAAAAATATTGTTAGTTTTGTGGTTCGGTAAGGTTTCATTAAATTATTTCTCACATGAAAAATTTTAATTTCATCTTGGATTTGATTGTTGAAATGGATAATTGGTTTGGTGAAGAGTTTATAAAAATTGGTTCTTTGTTGTTGGAGTTTTCTTCATGATTTCGTGATTTGTCAAAGATTTATTCCAATTGATTCAAAATTATGGATCCATTTCTTGTTGATATATTCAAATGAACTTGGAAATACCAAGAGACACAATTAACTAAAGGAATCATGCTTGACAAAGAAGATGATCAAAATACTCAAGAGGCAGCACCTCATCTTATTTCAACAAACATATTTTAAACTTCAATGGGGAAAACAAAAGAAAGTTGGTGGTTGAAGGAGATAGAGGGGGAGGTGTAGGGGTGAGAAAATGTAGAGAAGCCTCTCCCTACCCGTGCCTTAGACCAAGTAGAAATTTTAATAGAAAATTATCAACATGAAACCTTAATGGATAGGGAGAGCTTGTGTGGGAAAAAGTGGTGGAATAATTTAGGCAGCCAAGAAAGACTCGCAAACCTAACAAAAATGGAAAGAAATGAAGGTGGTTATCAAGGCTGATGGAAAAAAAAAGAGGAGAAATAGGAAAATTTTGGATGATGGTAGATTGAATGATTGAAGACCACACATAGGAGAATCTAAATAGGGATGAAGAGGTAAAGGAAGCATATTGGAAGAGGAGATTGAAAATAAGAAAGGGATATGAGCCTCCTTTACAAGGAAACCACATATTGGATACGGGGAAACAAAGAGTAGGGGCATGAACAGAGTGATAGAAGGCTATATTAGAATGGAAGGAAAGGTGTCGCTGAGGTATGGAACTCATACCACAACTTTAAATGAATTCATAATTCCAAGACTGGGGTGTGCGACCTTTAGCTGAAGGCAATACAAACATTTGCAAAGAACATGGTGTGAGAATTAGATGGAAATCAGACCAGAGGAGGGGAAGAAGGTGAGATGGTGACTAAACAGAGTAGAGAGGAAAAGGAATTTCCTAACCCTATATTGTATTTCATGAAATCTATTTTTATAAAGTTATTTGTTAACTTGCAAATTAGAGTTTATAGTTGTGCAGTTGTAAATAGGTTAAAATTGACACAAGTTATTATCAATTTTGGTTTAATTTTTTTTCTGAATTGGCTGTAGTCTAAAATTTTATGGGTGGAATGAGAGTGTTGAGTTTTACCATCATCAATTGGTATCAGAGCCAGTGGTCTTGAGTGTGTGGATAGAGCATCAAGAGAGAAGAAATTTGCACCAGCACCTACGAGGTGCAAAGGGAAGTGAGTAGAGGTTTTGGAGGCACAAGCAGATCACTGAACATGACGTAGCTTGTGATATAACTTGTCGATAGTAGAAGCACGAGTGAAGTCCAAAAGTGCCATTGTAGATGTAGAGTCCTGGTAGTTGAGGGTTGGAAGGCGTAGAGATGGAAGTGCAAGTGAGAAGCTCAAGAGAATCATTCTAGGTGAGTGAAGTCATAAACAGTTGAGAGTGAAAAGCACAAAGGAAAGTGTTGTGTGATGGTATATTACAGTAGATGAAGTGGAATCTTTATGAGATCGAAGAATAATTGCAGCATAGAAGCTGTGAGGGCAGAGTTGCAAAGAAGTCAATAGGGAAATGAAATGGTTGTTTTAAGGTGAAGACAAAAAAGGAATAGCTGTTAGAAAGTGTGTATGAACCTATAGGTTGTGACTTTAATGTATAGCTAAGAGGTGATTAGAAGAGGAATGTGAGAGATCACTTATAGAGTGAAGAGGAAGTACTTAGCGGAGGAGGTCAGGTTAATTTGCAGAGGAGGTCGGGTTGTTAGCGATGGAGTTCGCTAGAGGTTGTGCAATCTCAAAGGGTGGTCCTAACACTCAGATCCACCTTTGTGAGCCCATTCTAACAAATCTCTTACCTGACATGTATGATGCAGGAGCATCCACGTCCACACATAATCCTGCATCACCAAAAAAAAATGTTAGTTTTGTGGTTTGGTAAGATTTCATGAAATTATTTCTCACATGAAAAATTTTGATTTCATCTTGGATTTGATTATTGAAATGGAGAATTGGTTTGGTCAAAAGCTTATAAAATCGGTTCTTTTTTGTTGGAGTTTTCTTCATGATTCCATGATCTGACGAAGATTTATTCCAATTGATTGAAAATTATGGATCCATTTCTTGTCAATATATTCAAATGAACTTGGAAAAACCAAGGGATACAATCAACTAAAGGAATCATGCTTGATAAGGAATATGATTAAAATACTCAAGAGGCAATGCCTCATCTTCTTTTAGCAAACATATTTTAAACTTCAATGGGGAAAACAAAAAAAGGCTAGCAGTCGAAGGAGATAGAGGGGGAGGCATAGGGGTGAGAAAATGCAGAGAAGCCTCTCCCTACCTGTGCCATAGACCAAGTACAAATTTTAACAGAAAATTATAAACATGAAACCTTAATGGATAAGGAGAGCCTACATGGGAAAAAGTGGTGGAAGAATTTAGGCAGCCAGGAAAGACTCACATACCACACCAAAATGGAAAGAAATGAAGGTGGTTATTAAGGCCAATGGAAAATGAAAGAGGGGAAGTAGGAACATTTTGGAGGATGGAAAATTGAATGATTGAAGACCAAATAGAAGAGAATCTAAATAGGGATGAAGAGTTAGAGGAAGCATAGTGGAAGAGGAGATTGTGAATAGGAAAGGGTGTTGAGCCTCCTTTACAAGGAAACCACAGATTGGTTACGGGGAAACAAAGAGTAGGGGCATCAACAAAGTGATAGAAGGTTGTATTAGAATGGAAGGAAAGGTGTCGCAGAGGTATGGAACTCATACCACAAATTTAAATGAATGCAAAATTCTAAGACTAGGGTGTGCGACCTGTAGCTGAAGGCAACACAAACATTTGCAAAGAAGACGGTGCAAGAATTAGGTGGAAATCATACTAGAGGAGGGGAAGAAGGTGAGATGGTGACTAAATAGAGTAGAGAGGCAAAGGAATTGCTTGACCTTGTATTGCATTTGATGAAATCTATTTTGATAAAGTTATTTGTTTACTTGCAAATTGGAGTTTGTAGTTGTGCAGTTGTAAATTGGTGAAAATTGACATAAGTTATTGTCAATTTTGGTTTAATTGTTTTTTGAATCAGCTGTAGTCTAAAATTTTATGGGTGGAATGAGAGTGATTAGTTTTCTCTTCATCAAGTGGTATTAGATCCAATGGTTTTGAGCATGTGGATAGAGCCTCGAGAGAGAGGCAATTCTCACCAACACCTATGGGGTGGAGAGGGAAGCACGAGTAGAGGTTTCAGAGGCACAAGAAGATCGCCAAATGTGAGGAAGCTTGTGACAAACCCTATCAGTAGTAGAAGTGCAAGTGAAGTCCAAAAGTACCATTGGAGATGTAGAGAGTCCTAGTGATTGAGGGCTGGAAGGCATAAAGATGGAAGTGTGAGTGAGAAGCTCAAGAGAATTGTTGTAGGTGAGCAAAATCCCAAACAGTTGAGAGAAAAAAATGCAGAGGAAAGTATAGAATCTTCGTGAGATAGAGGAACGATTGCAGTGTACACGTTGCAAGGGTAGAGTTGCAAAGAATTCAAGAGAGAAATGAAATGGTTGTCTAAAGGTGAAGACAAAAAAGACATAGCCATTAGATAGTGTGTATGCACCTGCAGGTTGTGACTTTAATGTATATCCAAGATGTTCCCAAAAGAGTAATCTAAGAGGTCACTGGTAGAGTGAAGAGGAAGTACTTTGTGGAGGAGGTCGAGTTAATTGGCAGAGGAGGTCGAGTTGTCAGTGACGAAGTTCACTAGAGGTTGTGCAATCTTGAAGGGTGGTTCTACCACTCAACTCGACCTTTGTGAGCTCATGCTCACAAATATCTTATGTAGTTCTCCTCTATGATTCACCTTTTTATGACTTTTATGTCTAATTCTTGTAGATAGATTTTATGTCTCAGGTACTCCTTGCTTAAGGATATTCTAGTGACTAATGGAATAGTGTTGTTAGATGTTGATTAGTCTTTGATTATTTTGATGATGATTATGACATATTTATGAATGTGTTAGAAATATAATTTTTTACGTTATTTTGGAGTGGTTTATGATTATTGATGTTACGAGATGTTTTTGATTAACGATAAATAGGTTTTGAAGGGTGTCTAAAACCTTGAACAAAAAGAGACAATGGTAGTAAAGATAAGACATTTGACTGCCCACCCAAAAGCAGTAGAAAACAAGTTGCTTAATAGACCATCAGCATACCATCAATAGACAAAAATAGCCAACACAAAAAATAGAAAGACACACCAAATGGCCATTACAACAGTTCTTTAATAATTTTTTCCACATCCAAATCCTTAGACACTAACCTGTCATGCATCTCCATGATTTCCTCAACATCACGAGCAGGGTGCTTTTTACCTTTCTTTGTTTTTCTCCAAGTACGCACACTTGGTCCAGCATCTAAATCGGTGGTATGCACATCCATCCCAGTACCCTCCCCAAGTTCCATAGTTGCATGATCATCAAATAGTACTTTCCCCATCAATTCCTTTTCCTTCTGATTGAGGAAAATCATACCTTCAGTTGATGCCTCTAGCTTCTCTCTGATAATGTTTATAATTGTGTACAAATCCTTTCGAACCTTCCTATTTTATCTTTTCAGCAGAGCCAACCTTAGACCATAGTCACTCTTCAAACTAGCAAGCCCATCCACCACATAGCCAACACTAGAATTTAAAGATCTAGTAAGCCCAAAGATAGAGTCCTTCTCCTTGAGACTATTAAGAGTAGAAATGTTGCAACAGGCGATGGTATCATGCTTGTTATGGAGGTCTTGCACCTCTTGCACAAGCCACATAAGTAGATTAAATGAGATATCAACCCCTTCTTTTACCAAACTAGGCACCTATGAAAAATCCATTGCCCCCCAAAACACACCCGTACCCTAATGTGAACCAACTGGAGGATCCTCCTCATGTAGAACCTCAGAAAAAATCTTGGCCTTCCCCCTATCCTTGGACATAGAAACCTGCACAGAGTCGTCCAAACTGACCACCGAATTCCTCTTACCAACCACAAGGGACCCACCAACACCAAAATCATCACCTTGGATATTCTTTTCCACCTCCTAAAATTTCTCACCCACATCCTTTGCATGGCCCTTAGACCCCTTACCAACAAAACCCTCATCAACACCCTCCATCTCCTTCAATTTACAATTAGCACACGGGAGGAGAGATTTAGCCTTGAAAGTTGAGGGCTTAACACCACCAGTCGAAGGAGTATAATCCAAGTTAGTAGCATAGCCATTGGACCAACCCTCTGACTCCTCCAAATATGTACCTTCAAACTCTTGAATTTCTTCAATCCGGCATTTCCCACTTCCTTTCCCCTTCTTCTTAAAAATAGAGGACCGAGGGGTTCTAACAATGTAATTTGCTTTGATAAACTCAACAACGAGCAACATCAAACCTTCATGCAAAAAGGGATTTATAGGGCTATAATTTTAGCCCCCATAGTCCAAACAAACCATTTTAGCCCTTTGTCTATCACAGAGAAAATTTTGTCTAGCCGACTGCGAAATGTTCTTATCCTTGTAATTTTTTTTGCTTTCCATTGACATGCCTGTGAGTTCAACAATAAAATATTCATTAATGGTAGTATCCCTACCAAACATACTCATCACATGGCCATGCCATGTGTCAACAAAGTCCTTAGATACAATAGATTTAAAACCATTCAGTCTCTCCATGAAGGGAGTGAGACCACCTCTTTACAAGATTGCCCAAATGTTGGCATTGGCTCTAATTTCATCATAAGACAAAGGCTCCATTCGGCCCCTGTCCCCACCCATCATTAAATCACTTGTAAAAGGAAACCACAAATGAAACAAGCCAAGAGAAATAGCCAGAAAAGCACCCAGAAAGTGTGTGAGGCTATTGAGGGCAATACCAATGGATATAACGAGGAGGATGCTTAAACAACTCATTTGAGGAAGGCCAGAAATTCCAATGAGCATTAGTTGTGCAAAAAGTCTAATAAAAAAAAAGTTTCATGATACCCATGCAATCCAAAAGCCAAGGAGGTGGGAAAAAATAATAAACTAACGAATATCATTATGAATAAGGCTCCTTAAATCAATAGGTAGGACGTCATCCACATCCCACAACCTAGCCAATGTCACTCCATAATTAGCCATCCAATCAGCAACATCATTTTCCTCTCTATAGGGATGAGAAATATAAATTTCTTCAATTTCACCACTTAAGGAGATGGCATCTGATATAAGATTATTAATAGACCAAGATGGGGGAGATATTTTCTTAAGGAAATTAACAATTTTTAATGAATCACCTCCAAATTTTAGAGATCCCCAAGTCTCTAGTCAGTTTGATGCTATGATAGGCAGCCATAGCTTCAAAAAATTGGTTTTTCTAGATTCCCAAAGGGAGTGCCACCACTGAAACAAACCTACCATTGTGATCTCTCAACACTCCCCACAACCAGCAGGACCCGAATTGCCTTTAGCTGAACCATCAATGTTGATTTTGAACCATCCAGGGGGAGGGGGAAACTAGGACACCCCATCCCTCACAAGATTAGGCTTCTTCAAGGGTTTGGTAATGTCAAAGGAAAGTTTCCAATTGGTCGCCACCACAACGTCATAATCTAAAACCAACACTCTTCTAGGAATATCAATTTTTTCCACCACTAGCATCAAATTTTCCTTAATAGAAGAAACAATTTTGAAGAAAAGGGAGGAGAGAGGGAGGCATCCCTAAAAAATTTGTTGTTCCTCTCCTTCCATAAACCCCAAAAGATATGCGGCAGCATGAGAGACCAAAGAAGCTTCAGAGAAGGATTAGATGAAGGAGTATTCGATTGGAGCCACAAATCCTAGATTGAAGCAGGAAAAATCCATTCCATGCGCCACATATTGAGAAAAAGGGACCAAAATTCTTGAGCATAGTTGTAGCCAATAAACAAATGAGAGCTATCTTCTTCGTCCATCATACATAGGTAGCATCTATTGGGAATGGACAACCCCCATTTCCACAAATTGTTAATAGTAAGAATCTTGTCATGCACCATTAACCACAAAAAAATATTAATCTTGGGGATTAGCTTCATAGACCAAACTAAGCCCCCAGGTCACCTGGGACCCAAAATATCATTACATGACTTGAACACAGAGGCCATCGAGAAGGCCCCACTCAGGAGCCAATTCCAAATCACCATATCCCTTTGATGAGAGACAAAGATGTGAATTCTAGAGAACTCATTATAAAGATCCACCAGCACAGGTAACACCTCATGGATCTTCCTCCATTCCCCATTGACAATATAGTCTACCACATGACTCCCAAATTCATGAATGCACAGGTCCCTCTAGGGGTTCACCCAATGAGAATCTCACAAAGAACAGTGCCCGAACCACCAATCATCCCAAAAGAGAATATCACAGCCATCCCCAACCGACCAATGCAAACCAGCAAAAATCACCCCTCTAGATTTGGTCAGCGAATTCTAGAAGAAGGAATCCAAAGAAAGAGAGAAATCCTTATTTAAAAAATCCTAAAATTTATCCACCTGAGGAAGATATTTAGAAGCCAGAATCTGCACCAAATCCTTCTCACCACAAAGGAAATGCCAAAGTTGCTTCGCCACAAGAGAAAAATTGAAAGGCTTAATCCTATGCAGACCTAGGCCCCCTTGACTTTTAGAATGGCACACCTCCTCCCACAAAACTAGACTCAATCTCTTTTTAACCTCCATGCCCAACCAAAGAAAATTTCTCTAGATACATTCAATTTACTCCCAAAATTTATGAGGCATCTAAAAGAGGCTAAGAGGATACACAGGAAGATTATGTAAAATAGACTTGATAAGCACCAATTTACCAGCCTGGCTAAGCAATGTGCCTTTCCAACCTACTAAATTTGCATTAAATTTATCAATTAATCCATTCGAGAAGGATTCATGAGATGAATTAGCTCCAAGCAGTAACCCAAGGTAGGTTGAAGGGAGAGACCCCACAACACATTGAAGAATACCAACAATCCTCAATGCCCTTCTTTCTGGAGTGTTGAGGAAGAAGATCATGCTCTTAGGGAGGCTCGCCAATTGGCTCGATGCTACCTCATACTTTTGAAGGGTCAACATAATAGCTCTAGCTTTCGCGATAGAAGCCTCACCCAAAATCAATGTGTCATTAACAAACTATTGATGCACATAAGAGGGTGAAGAAGAAGAAGGTCTCAAACCCTTTAGGGCACCCATGGAAAGCTTTAATTGCAACGACCTACCTAGAGTCTCAACAAGAATAATAAAAAGGAAGGGAGAAATTGGGTCCCCCTACCGCACCCCCTAGAACTTTTGAAGAAACCTGAAGGAGAGCCATTCACGAGCACAAAAAAGGAGACTGTAGAAATGAGGCTCCTAATCAACTGAACAAAGGTATTCAAGAAGCTGAAAGAAAGGAGAATTTTGTACAGGAAGGACAAATTAACTCTGTCATAAGCTTTAACCAAATCTAGTTTCAACAAGAAGCCAGACATTTTTTTAACCATCAGCGAATGGATATTTTCATGCATAGTGATAATAGGGTCAAGAATTTTCCTTCCTATGACAAAGCCACTTTGGTTGGGAGAAATAATCAGAGGAAAAACCCTCTGCAACCTCACAGCCAACACTGTAGAGAAGATCTTATAAATTGAATTACATAAACTAATTGGTCTGAACTCATTAAAGCTCGAAGCCCCAGGAATCTTCGAAATCAGCACCAAAAAGGTAGAGTTCAATTCTTTAAGCAAATTTTGGCTGCCAAAACACTCTTTGGTCACATCCACAACATCCTTAGAAACAATCATCCAAAACTATTGAAAGAAGAACATGGGGAACCCATCTGGGCAAAGGGCCTTATTACCAACAAAGGAGAAAACAACACTCCTAACTTCCTCCGCCAAGGGGATACCACACAACATACGGTTGAGATCCTCCATCACCAAACAAGGAATGACATCTAGCAAAAGATCCTGATCAACCAAGGACGGAACAAAATCATCAGATACGAGATTAGAAAAGAAAGAAATAGTCGCACACTTAATCTCATCCTCATTCGTAATCACCCTCTCATCCTGTTGAATACAATTAATTCATTTGGAGGCATGATTCTTAAGTGTGGTGAGATGAAAGAATTTAGTGTTCCTGTCACCACAATTCAGCCACACCACCCGTGATCTCTATTTCTAGAATTCTTCCTCCCTAGCAATGTTACGAGATGTTATCTGACATATTATATGATGCTTTTAAATGTTATTTAGGTGTGTGTTGGAAAGAGACACTGCAAATATTTTTTTTTCTTGTCATTGATGGAAACCCTACTCGGTGATTGGATCCACAAGTCATGATTTTCTCCTACTGGTAGATAGATTGATGACAATCAGGGAAGAACAGAGCATCTGGCAGTTTTGTGTTCATCGATTAACATACCATTTTTTTGTCATTATTTTGAGTTGTGGATCTGATGGGAGGTTGATCAATATATTTCTTGTACTATCCAAAAATCTCAGTACTTTGTATCAAGTTGTGTGCAAGTCTGGAAATCCAATTGGATATCTTTCTATTCATCAGTGTTTTGTGGCCAAGCAAAATGATCTTCAGTGTTGTGGATATTTGAGGATTGTTTACTCTAATGTTTTTTTGTTTAATCATCTTGATTTGGGTCTGAGCTAAGTTGTGGACAACCGTTGTGGATGTGCATTGAATATCATTCATGATTTGAGATGACAGTTGTGAATATTCGTAAGTTTTATTCAAGTCGATGTGTAGCGATTAAATTCTTAATCGCGGATATATATAGATGATCAATTATATCATTTTGGTGTGTCAAGAAGGTGTGTCGATGTGTGTTGTGAATATCAGAAGGGTGATTAAGATATTATGCTCAGTTTCACTTGTGCATTAAATGTTTTGTGATGCGAGCTAGAGCAGAGTAGAGTAGAAGTACAAAATCAGTCAAAAGGACAGAAGATCAACTACTAAGCCTAACCGGAATTGTAATCAAGCATTTTTAGATGCTACTCTCTTAGTTCATTCTCTTGGATTTAATCCAAATCTTTGTAAGGAAATGTTCCTTTCTATTTTGAGTAGTGAACTCTAGGAAGTGAGCCTGAATTCAAGTGCATTCCCATATTGTAAACTTCTTTTTGAGTATACTCATATCATATTGTGGATTTTCCATCCACTATGGTTTTTCCCCTAACATGGTTTCCACGTAAAAACCTTGTGTTATGGTGTTGTGGTTGTTTTCTTTTTGTTCATGCATATTTCTCTTAGTTGAATTATTTAAGTGGGTTAAAGAATAGAATGATAAAGTTAATTTTTGGAGAACACTGATTCACCCCCCCCTCATAGTGTTGCTTGTTTCCAACAATTGGTATCAAAGCTAGTTCCTAAAAAAAAGTCTAACATCTTGGGAAGATCTTGGAAAGTGTTTTCAATGGATACAAGTGGTCTTCAAGAACAACTTTTGGTGGCCCTGAATGATCTTGACTACTCAAAATCTGAAAACTAGGAACTGCAGGAAAATCTTGAGAATTGTATAAGAGCGAATTTTCACCCTAGGTGCAATTCCCCTTTTTTCCTTAGTACACTTTAGAAAACCTAAGTCGGAGGCTAAATTCACTTAAGTCCACTAATGGAAATCCACTTGGCACCTGTTTTGTGTGTCGGTGGAGGTATTTTTGTCAGGGATGTCTGCATGGCGCGCAAATGTCCGCGTGGCACACTTACGTCCCTAGTATATTACTACACCTAAGCCAACAAAGGTGTTACTCTTTCCATTGGCAGTGAAGTTGTAACGCCTCCTTCAACCACCCGACCCAAATATGGTTGTTTATTTCCTCATTCCATCATAATCAAGTCTTTGAACTTGCATTAGGAGGTTGGATGAAGATTAGAAGAACTCTACATCACTTCAAGCTCATTTTGCACTCACATTCTAGGATTCCAAGCATTCCATAATAGCAATATCACACTCCATCACATTGGTAGAGCAAGTTTGGGACCATGCCATTGTAGCAGAGGCTTGAGTTCCTCTCATTGCTCCCCCAAGCATCCTTGAGTGCTCTTGGTGGAGGTGGTAAGCTTCCCTCTCCTCTCCTCTATCATTTGGTTGAGTAGCATAGTACTGTTTGTAGTGCTTGTGTTTTTATCACTTCTTTATCTCTTTTCCATTGGATGTTCATGGAGGTGGGAACACCTAAACGGGGGTCTGACTGAGGTAGGTCCCTATATAGCCACCCCACAACATTATCCCTCTTTTTGTGTGTAGGTGTGTGAGCTCTTGGAGGATCAACTGGCAAACGAGTTCATTGGTGAGATTCTCCTCATCTTTATCACTTTTGCTTATTTTCTTTATAGCATTAGAGATTACTTAATCTATTTAGTTACATCATTCTAACCTTTTAGTTAAATAGCTAGGATGATAAGTCATGTTGGTGTGTTTAACCTTGTCTTGGCTGTTGTTTGACCATACGGACTACAGCGCATTTCTAAGACACCAACATGTCACTTTGACGTCCTCAGGCAAAGAGCACTCTGAGGCACAGGGTTGGACCTAAAGACCGACTCACCTAGCCCCACCTTAAAACTCAGGATTGCAGAGTGATCATAGGACTCTAAAATCCTCATCATTCTCATCCTCATATCCTAAACATACACTTAGCTGAGGTAAGTTAGGGCAGCCTCTCGCATCTTGACCCTTCGTGACCTGGGGTCTTGCATGCGATGGTCCCCCTCTCTTCCATTTTTGGTGAACCTGAGATGAACCAATGTCTATTCATCTATTGGTGTTAAAACTCCCTTTGGATATTTCATGGTTGTTGTGACCTCATGTCTTGTGAAGGTTTATGAGCATCGTAACCCAATCCACAACTTTTAGGCATATCGTGAAGAGAAGTATATGACACCTCCCGATGGATAGAATGAAGGTCTCACTTGTTATCTCTATAGGTATTTTCTTTGGTCCCGTTGTTAGTTTGGCCACGTAGGAACAGTTATCAAGGAATGAGATGGGGTTCACTAATGAGACTGATTACATTCTCACTCCTCCTGTGTCTCTCACGCCATCATCGGTGGATGACCATAAGGACATTCAAATTCCTGAAGATTATGTATCTACCCTCACTAAAGGATTGGGTGACCTTGAAAACCATTTGGAAAGAAATCTGAAGATGTCTAGGGCCACTCGGGTTGTTAGTGAATTAAAACATATGATGGGAAAAGACTGAACGGGCATAAAACTTCTAAGTAGTCTCTTCGGTATCGCCAAAGCATGCGCTCCTTCGGGAAACTTTTGTTTTGCACAAGGAGTCACCTTCAGAGAGCTCGAGAGACAATTAGGAGTAGCAATGCCTCCTACTTTAGTTTACATGACTAATGCAGTCCCTTCCATTAGTATCCCTTCCATCCCTAATCAACCGAAAACTGTCAAAGTGAATAAGGTCACATTGGGCATTAGCTTTACCCCTTTTGTCACCTCCAGGGGTGGAGGTTTTGGTGGAATAGGTGGTGGAGGCTTTGGTAGTGGTAGTGGATTTGGTAGTGGAGGTGGTGCTAGCAGAAGTGGTTCCAGTGGAGGTCAGGGCGGTGGCTCTCGTAGCGGCTTTGGTGGAAGTCACAGCAGTGGCGGTTCGGGAAGTGGACCTAGTGGTGGTTCTAGAGGAGGAGGATTCTCTGGCCCTCTATCTTCTAATGACCCTATTTTGAACACTTTACTTCAGAATATGGGTAAGACGCAAATTCAATTAGCGAACCTCTCCCAAGCCTCGACCCAGCCCATTTTCCAACCCTTCTTCTGACATAGTCCATTATAGGTCTTTATCTTAAACACTCCCTTCCCTCAGGGAATGGATGTTCCAAAGTTTGAGAAATTCACTGGAAAGGGGGATCTGTAGACACATGTGTCCTCCTTTAACTCTCTTTGCACTGACTTCTTCCATCATGATGCTTTGATGGCTAAAATATTCCCCCGATCTTTCAAGGACACAACACTCGAGTGGTACTGTTTCTTTCCTGATAATTCTATTTTATCATTCGATCAGCTTGTTAACCAATTCCTTACGTAGTTCCAAGCAAATATTAGGCTGAAGATGACCTTCTCGGATCTCGTCCGATGTAAGCAAGGATACAATGAGAATATCATTGATTTCATAGCACGTTAAGCGCTTCTTTCGCAAATCTCGTATCAGTTGCCTGACTTTGATGTGCAGAAGGTATTCATAGGAAACTTACAAAGGCTTTGGCAAGAGAAGTTCACCTTGATGAAATATGCCTCTTTCATGCTTCTATCTATAGCTTTATGAGAGTACCAATAGATGGTTGCTCAGTTCGGGGGATATTAGTCGATGCTAATCACAAAGTTATCAGAATCCTATACCTCCATCTTACAAATTTTTTTGAGAGATAAGATCATAACTTTGTCAGCTCCTAATCCCGTTAAGGAACCTTACCCTAACTGGTATGACGGGAGCACTTAATGTCAATACCATCATGTTAATGGACATGATACTGAACACTATATGCGGTTTCATCATGAAATACAAGACCGCATTGAGGACGATAGCATTCGTCTCAATGGGAATAAACAGAACACGAAAAAATCAGTGGCGAAAGAAAATAGTGAATTGCAGATATACACGGACCCGTTTCTATCACATTCTGCTAACATGATTATCGATCCCACTAATTTTTCTTCTCAACCCAAGGCCTATGTAAATATGGTCATGATGACTTCCACTATTTCACCCGTGCCTAGCTCACCGGATGTTACATTTATGGCATATGATCTACCTTTGAACAACAAGCCCTCACCTCTTTACATTCCCGCTCATATCAATGGTAACATTGTGACAAGAGTCTTGATAGACCCCACGAGTCATGTGAATGTTGTTACTGAGGAAACATTGGTATTGAACTCACTACAAAAAGATAAATATGGAGAAACAAGATCTACCATATGTACCCATGATGGTATGAATCTCAAAGCTTATGGCTCGATCACTTTTTCCATCCTAGTTGAACCTAGGACAGTTGACACGGTCTTCGATTTTTATTCTGGAGTCAGACCTATTCAGAGTGAAGCTAGGAATTCCTTGGTTGGCTTCCATGAATGGGATTGCTTTCGTTATCCAAAAATTCTTAAAGTTTTCCCACGAGGGTGTCTTGCATGTAGTGCATGATGTCGGATACCAGCCTTTGGTATCTCATGTTGAGTATTCGTTGGATCACTTTTGGCCCTCTTTGGTTAGTCTGCATCCTTTGAGAATAGATCTAATTTACAAGAACTATGTGAAATATAAAACTAGAGGCAAAGGGAAACCAAAGTTGACCCTTCCTATGGCAGATCAACTAGTTACCTCCTCCCCCTAGGAAGAGAAGAAGAAGCCTACGCCCATGACTACTCCTCCTCCGAAAGAGAAAGAGAAGTTCACCCTGGTCCCTTCTCCTTCCCACAAAGGTAAAGAGAAGGTTACACCATCCACACCCTCTTCCCCGAAGAAGGAGGAGAAGTCCATAGCGGCTCCTTCTTCTTTCTGTAAAGGTAAAGGGAAGATGACCCTTTCACCAACTGGCCCATCCTATCCCCTTTCTTGGGAAGAGTACTAGATGAGCAAGCCTGGTGGCTATCCATTAAATCTGGTGATTCCTCCTTCACGTAGGCTCAAGATTAGAATCATGGACCTTCCTAATGAATTTCCAGGACCATTGTACTACTTGTACGGCATAAAGAAAGGTTCTCATAGAGAATTCAATTCGTAGCCTCCTACTGCTCCTACTCCTAAGGAAGTGAGCGAAAAGAGGCCTGCTACTAAGGCTCTCGAGTCGACTCTTCCTATCACTCCTCAGCCTACTCCTCCTGCTCCTGCACAAAAACCAGTTCCTCCACCTAAAACAGCCATAGTGGACATCCCTATGGTAGAGCAAGAAACTCCTATCCCTTCACAGGTTGTAGCTTCTAACTCCAAGAGCTACAGGAACCACCTTGCATGAGAGTGCAAGCACTGGTGAAAGGCTCTCCTGGCTGAGCAGGCTACTTTGCAACAGAAGGAAGAAGAAATGACTACCCCCTCTTCAAGGCCCTCTATAGCATCATCTTCCTCTTCTCCTATTGTGTCTCTTCTGCTTGATCTGTTCATGGATTTCATTGCGAGCACGAAAGCACCTAACCCTAATCAAGTATAAGTTTTTATCACTCTCTTGGTAGAGTCACCTTTGCTAGTGTCCATTCCAGATATTTAGCCCTTCCCAAAGCCCGTGGATATGGTTAACACTTCAGTCATATCCACTACAGTTTTGTCCTCTTCCTACTCTGCACCTCTAGCTTCATCTGCAGGGAGTTCATCCCCTCCTACGAAGAAGTCAAGGGCTAGTCCTTCTCACGATAAGGGACATAGGAAGATCCCACCTTCGCAAGGTGGCCCTATGATGACCTATTTTGTCCTTATGGAAGAACCAGTCCCAGCCTCTCCTAAGTTTGTCGCCACTCCCAAATCATTCGGTGAACCTAGCGGTGGATCTCAGGCACAACCCATCCCATCCACTAAAAGTAAGACATAGCACTCCCATGGGGTGCATGTTCAAATCTATGGATGAGGTCCTGACCCTGTCGGCGATCTTCGTGAAATCACTAACTTTGACTCCACAAGAGCTCGGTGGAGAGAAACTTGAGGGGCCCTCTTCCTTGGCCCTTGTCATGGGAGGGTCGAATGCCCCTCCTCTTAACATTCTGCCTTTGCAGGCTCGTCCTCCTTCTCCTTATGAAGATTTAGATTGGGAAGCAGATGACCTCTTGGCCGAGCAGTGTTAGGAGGAGGTCCCCTTTTCTTGATCTGGTGTACATGTGTGTGTGCTTTGTGACGTGTTCCCTTGTACTCATACTATGTGTTCCTGGATGACCCTCATCACCCTTTTTGGTGCTTGGATATAGGCATGGTTTTTGTGTTGTAAACCTTCTTCTATTTGTACCATCATTCTTCCATGTTTGTGCTTGATTTTTAGTAAATTGGGGACGATGCAAAGTGTCGGGAACATTCAGGCTTCCCTTCCGTGTTGACCCAATGTTTTATTTTTACTTTGTTTTCCATGCATTCTTCTTGATCTAGTTGGGGATTGATGATCTTTCACCTTGCATTGCAGTTACCTACTATTATATGAGCTTGGAAAAATCTAACCCCGCTAAACTAGATCCCCATGTGCCCTTTGTTTGTGCTTTTTTCTTTTTCTTTATCTTTCTCTTTGCTTTGCTTGAGTTGTCCCTCCTGTGTGTGATGACGTTCTTTAACACTTCAACTTTTAGAAAATGAATTCACTGCCAATGAATCTTTTCTCAAAAGTCCTTGCAACACCTTTTCCTTGGAAGCGCATTATCAATTGGGAACCCTAACAAAACGTGTTTCCTTCATCACAATTTCATAAAGAAAGGACTTGAATACCTTCCTTCGAAGTGGGAACTACTTCGACTTCCCCTCGCATGGGAGCATGACCTTCCTTTCGAATTCCTTGATGAAGTGAACATCTTTCGAAAGGATCCCTTGATGACAAATCACTCTGAGACAGAGACTTTTGAACTATGTGTTCCTTGAGTGGACCCCCTCTCTTTCACGACGGGTTCCTCAAAGACCCTTTCTTCAAAAGCCATTGTAACGAATGGACTCTTGCATGTCTATTCTAGAGGCAGCCCGACTAGACTCGTTCCATTCATCTTTTCGCATCTAGCTTGGGGGCAGCTTGACTAGACCTTGCTATTTCAAACTGTGCATCCCTTAAGTGGATCCCTCTCCTTTTGAAGGGTTCCCAAGGGACCCCTTTGAAAGTACCTTAGTCTGCATGACCAACCACTTTAGACATATTCTATTTTTGGGTAGATGTGTCACTACTTTTAGATGTGTTCTATCTACAGGTAGATGCATCGATGCTTTAGACATGTTCTACCTACGGGTAGACATGTCGTCGCATTTAGATGCATCCTATCTACAGGTAGACGCATCCACGCTTTAGACACACTCTATTTGTAGGTGGACATGTCACTGCTTCTGACATGTTCTATATGTGGGTAGACATGTCGCAACTTCCTAACTTTACAGAGTTTGCTTCCTTGGGGCTTCCTCCATGCAAGAGATCTTGGGGGTTGCCTCCTTGCAGGTCTGTGGGCCTGTACGGCACTTTTTTGTTCCAACTTCATAGTTCTGAGCAGCTATGGAGTCCTTTTGTTCTCCCTGCACCTTCAAGTTTTCCAAATCATAGTCTGCATCCTCGACAATTCAGGTATACTTTTCTAACCCTACTCTCTTCTTGATCTACTTTACCGAGCACTCACCAATACTTGTGCTCACTAAAGTGGGGGAAAAATGTATAAGAGCGAATTTTCACCCTAGGTGCAATTCCCCTTTTTTCCTTATTACACTTTAGAAAACCTAAGTCGGAGGCTAAATTCACTTAAGCCCGTTGATGGTAGGCCACTTGGCACCCGTTTTGTGTGTCGGTGGAGGCATTTTTGTTGGGGATTCTCATGTAGCGCACAGATGTCCGTGTGGCGTGCTTACGTCCCTTGAAGATTCTTGCGGCTGAGCCAACAAAGCCATTACTCTTTCCATTAGCAGTGTAGTTGTAACGCATCCTTCGGCCACCTGACCTGAATATGGTTGTTTCTTTCCTCATTCCTTCATAATTAAGTCTTTGAACTTGCATTAGGAGGTTGGAAGAAGATTGGAAGAACTCTACATCACTTCAAGCTCAATTTGCACTCACATTCTAGCATTCCAAGCATTCCATAATAGCAATATCACACTCCATCACGTCGGTAGAGAAATTTTGGGACCATGCCATTATAGTAGAGGCTTGAGTTCCTCTCATTTCTCCCCCAATCATCCTTGAGTTCTCTTGGTGGAGGTGGTAAGCTTCCCTCTCCTTTCCTCTATCATTTGGTTGAGTAGCATAGTATTGTTTGTAGTGCTTATGTTTTGATCACTTCTTTATCTCTTTTCCATTGGTTGTACATGAAGGTGAGAGTACCTAAACAGGGGTCTAACTGAGGCAGGCCCCTATACAGCCACCCCCCAACATTCTCTCTCTTGTTGTGTGTAGGTGTGTGATCTCTTGGAGAATCAGCTGGCAAACGAGTTCATTGGTGAGATTCTCCTCATCTTTATCACTTTTTCTTATTTGATTTATAGCATTAGAGATTACTTAATCTATTTAGTTACATCATCATGGCCTTTTAGTTAAATAGCTAAGTTGATAAGTCATTTTGGTGTGTTTAACCTTGTCTCGGCTATTGTCTAACTGTATGAACTACAACACATTTCTGAGACACTAGTGCATCGCGTTGTTGTCTGAAGTCCGTGCTAACATCCTCAGGAAAAGAGCTCCCTGAGGTGCAGGGTTGGGCCTAAAGATCAACTCTCCTAGCCCCACCTTGAAACTTGGGATTGCAAAGTGATTGTAGGACTCTAAAATCCTCATCATTCTCATCCTCGTATCCTAAAAATACACTTAGCTGAGGTAAGTTAGGGTAGCCTCTCGTGTCTCAACCCTCCATAACTTGGGGTCTTGCATGCAATGGTCCCCCTCTCTTACAATAATGTATAGAAATTCATTCAATCATTGAAAGACAAAATCAATGAATTAGGGGAGAAAAGAAAGGAATTGTGTGATCAGCTTAAGCAGAAGAATAAAAGCATGGAAGATGAACAACTAAGTCATGCCTTGAAAGAGAAAATAGAAGAATGTGAAAAGTTTTCTAGAGAAAATGTTGCCCTGAAGCGTGAGATGGAATCTATCATGATGAAAATGACCAAGGAGATTGAAGATAGAAGGAAGAATGAAGAAAAGCTTGCTCAATCCTTGAAAGAAAAATATAAAGAATGCAGCCGATTGGACAATGAACTAGAACAATCTAAAAACAATGAGGAATTGCTTGAAAAACAACTTGATGATCTCAAAAATGAACTTACTGCTACAAATGAGTACAAGGAGAAATTCAAAGAAAGCTCAGCCAAGCTTGATGAATTGATTAAAGGTCAGAGGACTGACGGTGACAAGCAAGGTCTTGGCTATGAAGAAGGTGAAAGTTCTAGATCTGGACAAAGGATTTATGGACAAGGGAGATTCAGGAAAGGAAATTAGATGAATGGAGCTAGAAGGAATTCGGTAAGACAACCAAATGCTTAGAGATTCAATGGCTACTATTTTACTTGCAATAAATTTGGCCATATGGCTTCTCAATGTAGAAGCAAGATGAATCCTAGTGGACCATCATTCTCAGGTTAGTGCTTTAATTGTAATAAGTTTGGTCATAAATCAAATGAATGCAGAAATGTGATGAAAAAATTTCCGAGAAATGTCAGATGCTATGCATGCAATAGACATGGGAATATTGCTAACCTATGCAGATCAAGAAAAAATCAGTGGAACAGTTGGTTTGGACAGAGAAATGTTGTGTGTTCCAACTGCAACAAATATTTCCACACTGCTAGATTATGTTGGAACAAAAGAGGTCCAGTAAAACAAAACATGTAGCAGGATGTTAAAGGAAAAGGTAAAGTCACTACAGATGTGATTAGGAGGAAAATTTAGAAGAAATAGGTGAAGAAGGATCCCTCTATTGAAGGAAATGTGTCAGCACCAGAATCTGCTTCTGGAAATTCCTCTAGGAATTAGTTTTAGGCCTTTGGCCTAGGGGGAGCTATCAAGAAAATATTTTAACCCCCTGTTGGTAACTAACACCGGAATGTGGATAAGTCTAGTAAGTACATAGATTCCTTTTAGATGTTGTTCAACCAATTGGAGAAAGTATTTTCTAGTATTGGAGATCTATAGAATAATTATGTCTCAATACATGAAAACAGGGTAACCGGATGAATTAGGGTAAAAGCATTTATTGTGACAAAAAGGGGTTAGTTGTGTGAATGATAAAAATTCATTTTAATCTTTCATTTGTCACTTTACATTTTGGAGAAAAGAAGTTTGGAGAGCCCTGAGGCGAACTTTGTTGAGTTGTGGCGAGATTTAGGTGTGAAGAAGATTTAGCGATCAAACTATGATCAGATGAAAAGGTTTTTTTTTTTTTAAAACCTATGAATTTGTGAATTTGTAAAAATGGCCACTCCATTGGTAGTTGAACTCAAGCATATACCCCATCTAAAGTTCAAGTGGCATCCTTTTAAGTCTATTGAGACTGAGCCCCTAGGTGCATTTTTGTCTGTACAGTACGAAGTCTTGGACACTAAAGACAGTAGGGCTTACATACATGCCAATATTGAAGAATTAGTAAGCTCACAAATGATGAATTTGTATTCCAACCATATAATTGGAGAGGACTTCACTATTAAGCCGGAATACAAAACCCTAGAAGAGAAGTTCACACAGTTTGTGAAATTTCCCATATTTGTGGAAAGTGAATGGGTGTGATATATCTTGAGCAGAGTTCATGTCAAGTTCATGTGGTTGAATATACCTTTTAAGATTACGAAAGAGGCTATTAGCACTGTCACAGGTCTAAATTCCTCTAATGGACTACCAATTTTGAAATCTGTAAAGAATCAGAAGGTTACTAATGCAACAGGTGCACAATTTGATAGAAGGGCAATGGAAATTGAAGATATTGTTGAAGTGGATGTGAAATTTTCATCGATGGTCATTAGCTACAAGGTCTACCACTCTAGCTAGGATAATTCAGTATCTGATATGGCCATTTATGCAGCCTATCAGATGGTAAAAGAAAATGCAGATTATGACTTGTGTGAGTTGTTTAGAAGTTAGGTGATGGAGAATCTGGGTAATATTAAGAAGGACAAAAATAACTATTTTAAATATGGTAATTTTTTGTTGTCCTTGTTCTTTTATTTCATCAGTGAGGTTCCAGGTGTTGGGAAAGTTCATTGGCAAAGTAATCAGCCTGTAGCTACTCAAATAAGAGACATATTGTTTGAATTGGTGATCGTCAGACTAGAAACACTGCCCACTGGGGGTACTTGAAATTTTTTCAAAATATGATGCATGCAAGAGAAAGAATTCCTACCTCAATTGTAGAGAAGTACAAAGATACAATTTGTTTCATGGTAGATATTGATCAATGCCATATGGAAGCCGCTGATCCCAAGACGATATGGATTATGCCTATGGGATATCAAGTCGAGGAGAACATCTTAAAAATGTATGCAGAACATTTGTTGAGCATGCCTCTGGATCTGGCAGAAGAAAGGTTTGCAACCTATGCTGAAAAGGATATGTAGGTGTATGAATAGCTGAAGAAGCCTAAGCTTATCAAAAGAGTAAGAAAAGAGGTAGAAGTCTTTGCAGAGAGCATGGGCATACCTATAGAAAAATTGAAAGAAGCCAGAAGGAAGAGAGATGAAGTTGAAGAAGGAAAAGAGTCAGCAAGAACCGAATATGCTAGTTTTTCAGGGTCCTCTACCCGTACTAGATCAACAAGGAGTTCTCCATCCCTATCCACTCCTGCAGCCAAGCCAGTTCCTATGCAAACCCAAGGTAAGAGTTTCAGTAAGAGGAAGAAGAACAAGAGCACAAGAACCTATGAAGTTGTCTCAAATGATGAGGAGACTGAGTCAGATGAAGGTGTGAAAGAAATAAAGACTACTGAAACTCACGCTGCCAAGATAACCAAGAGGAAATCTTTCGGTCAGGAAGAAAAGGAAAAGAAGGAAAAATTTGACAAACCAAGTATGGAAATTGAAGAAGTTGAGAATGTTGTTGTCAAGGATGGAAATCTCAAGCCCCTCTATGAATGGTATGAAATGTTTGATGAATCAGGTCAAAGAATTCTTGAAGAGGCAACAATAAAACACCTGAATATTTTCAATAAAGTTCTTGTTGAGATTATGTTTGGTTTACCTAAGAGTCTATATGATGTTCTGGAGATGAGAAGAATAAGTGCTAGGACAAAAGAAGAGAATTTGAGAAAGAGAATTCCTGCAGACTTATGTCCATAAATGTCTATTGAGGAGATGAATTCACTCCTAGACAAAGCCAAGAAGGAATTTAGAAGCAAAAAAAGGGTAAAAAAACTTATGATAGATGAAACTGGTGTTGTTGCTGATGAAACCAAGAAAATTTTGGAAGCATTTCAATCAAAGAACTAGATCAATGTTGAAGAAGTGAATGTTGAAGATGTATCTGATCCAGTCAATGAGGAGGTAAATGTAGATATTGAGGATATTCAGATTTCTCCTGAAGTGGATAACACAGAAGAACCTATGGAAACTAAAGTTCCTAAGGTTGTATTTCCTGAAGAAAAGGAGATTCCAAATGAAGAAGTTCAATCTCCTAAAGACAATCAAGAAACAGTTACTGAAGAAAAAGAGGTTGAAGAAGAAAACGTTCAAGTTAAGGAAATTCTAATGGAAGCAAGAGACACTACCAAGGAAGTGAATAAATCTCTAGTGGAACAACATGAAGAATTTTATTTTGAATTAGTTGGAGGCCAGATCAATCTATCCACCTTCTCCTCAATTCAGATAATGAAGGTAGCATCATTTGCACAAGCTAAGGCCAATGAGGAGATTCTGAAGTCTCACATTGAGGATAGTGAATTATTGAATCTGGCATTTGGATTTCTAGAGAAAATTGTGCCAACTCATGTTAAGGATCCATCTGGTTCCTCTTCTGGTGAACTGAAGAAGCTCATAAATTATGTAAGTACTCATTTCGAGTCTCTTGAAAAATCAGCCATGGTTAAAGTGCAAATAGAGTTCAATGGAAGAAGATTTAGTAGGTTGAAAGAAATGATTAAAAAAGATAAAACTTTTTTAGCCACTTGTATGAAGAATATTCAATATTCTATAACTGGAGGAGGAAAGGCCTATAAGTCATGTTTGATTTTGTCCAAATTTACTGAAGACGGTGAGAAGAAGGTGAAGGATCTTGAAAAACAATTGGCTACCATTTATGATGCTTTTGATCTGTTACCTGGTGATGTTGGTAAGAAAGAAGGTCAAGTAATATCTCTACTTGACAAAATAAGGAGCTTGAAGCATGAAAATGATAGGATTGTAGAAGAACATGTGAGCTCAGAGGACTAATTGGTCCAAAGATTGAAATAATGGTGAGTACATTAAAGGAAGCCAAAGATGTTATGGGAGTCAATGACCTAATGAATCTCGAGACTATAGAAACTCAATCTTATTTAGTTTGTGGTCATATAAAAATTCTCGAGAGTCTCAAGAGGGTTTTGGACACAAATTTAAGTGCGTTGAAGAGAGATTTTGTAGATATTTTCAAATTCATGTAAGTTACTAGATCATGTTTATACAATCTAAAATTTTGACTTTTTCTAGTTTCCCTAGTTTTTCCATTAATGTCAAAGGGGGAGAGTTGTACCGTGAAAAATGTATATTCATCTTAGGGGGAGTTGCATTTCTAAGCTAAGATTGAAGATTCTTTTTGAAATTTTGAAGTGGCGGTGTAATTCATGTTGGTACTGATCCAACACTTAGTCATTTTTCACCAAGTGTTTCCATCAATTCCAAAGGAGGAGATTGTTGGAAAGAGACACTGAAAATATTTTCTGGTGTTGTCATTGATGGAAACCCTAGTCAGTGATTGGATCCACAATTCATCGTTTTCTCCTACCGGTAGATAGATTGAGGACAGTCAGGGAAGAACAGAGCATCTGACAGTTCTATGTTCATCGATTCTCATACAAATTTTTTGTCATTATTTTGAGTTGTGGATCTCATGGGAGGTTGATAAGCATATTTCTTGTACTATCCAAAAATCTCAGTGCCTTGTATCAAGTTGTGTGCAATTTTGTAGATCCAGTTGGATATCTTTTTGTTCATCAGTGTTTTTTGGTCGACCCGGATGATCTTAAGTGTCATTGATATTCGAGGAGTGTTTACTCAAATTTTTTTGTGTTCAATCATCTTGATTTGGGTTTGAGCTAAGTTTTGGACGACCGTTGTGGATGTGCATTGAATATCATTCATGATTTGAGCTGACAGTTGTAAATATTCTTAAGTTTTATTCAAGTCGACTTGTAGTGATTAAATTATTAATCACAGATATATATATAGATGATCAATTATATCATTTTGGTGTGTCAAGAAGGTGTTTCGATGTTTTTTGCAAATATCAGAAGGTTGATTAAGTGATTATGCACAGTTTCACTTGTGTATTAAAGATTTTGTGATGTGAGCTAGAGAAAAGTAGAGAAAAAGTCAAGAATCAGTTAGAAGGATAGAAAATCGACTACTGAGCCTAACCGAAACTATAATCAAGCATTTGTAGATGCTACTCTCTCAGTTCATTCTCTTGGATTTAATCCAAATATTTGTAAGGCAGTGTTCCTTTCTATTTTTAGCAGTGAGCTATAGGCAGTGAGCCTGAATGCAAGTGCATTCCCATATTGTAAACTTCTTTTTGAGTATACCCATATCATATTGTGGATTGTCCATCCACCATAGTTTTTCCCCTAACAGGGTTTCCATGTAAAAGTCCTTGTGTTATGGTGTTGTGGTTGTTTGTTTTTTGTTCATGCACATTTCTCTTAGTTGAATGTTTTAAGTGGGTTAAAGAACATAATGATAAAGTTAATTTTTGGAGAACACTAATTCATCCCCCCTCTTAATGTTGCTTGTTTCCAACAGTCTGAAGGGAAGGATGTTGTATTTCTCACTTGTGAGAACCTTATGATGTTTTGATTTCCTTTCACTAGGTATGTGATGATTATATGTATATGAAAAGATATTTGTGTGTTGTAGGTTATGGGTACTAGGCATCGACTCTAGCTAAATTGGTAGGTCTGAGTGTGTCTTAAACCCAATGGAGTAGTTGATCAGAGATAGCACTTGGTCCCCTACCCTAGTCATCATCCTCGAAGATGATGAGTATTTGTTTTGTTACCTCGTCAGTGTTGTTAGTTTTTTTGTGGTCAGTTGGTCTTGCTTTTCGACTTTGGTTATGGTTTAGGTAATTGTTGTTTGGCATTTGTTTGTTTAATTTAAAATTGTTTGTCAAATGTTGTTTTTAGTTAATTGATGTATTAAAATAAGTTATTAAATAAAAGGTGCTTTGATAGATAAATATGAATGTATTTATTAATAATTATAGTTTATAATAAAATAAATGTGTAAGGTGATATTAAAAGAAAATAAAATATAATTTTATAATGGAATGTTATAATAAATAAATAGTAAAAAAAATAATATTAAAAAAAAAAGGATAGAAAAAAATTTCATGCAATTACATGCATAACTTTGAGCTGATTGTTGAAAAAGAAACTTAATGTTCTTTTTGGATTTTGTGAGATTTTATTGGATTTTTGGTTTCAAAAATGAATAGCCTTACTTTTTGTAAATAATTATCACTTTCGGAGATTTTTGGGAGGATTCATTATGTTTTCCAGGAAGGGAAGTAATTTTTTTGCTAGAAAATTTCTGAAAAAAAAAATTAATTCCATCATGGATTCTTAGAAGGGAAGAGCATGAAAGGATAGGCGAAGGAAGGCATTGGATCAAATCAATTTGGGTAAAATTAATTTACATATGAGTCTTCATTCTTTAACATTATTGTTTTGATTGTTGACAATTCAATCATTTTGTTTATCCTCTTATTTTATGCATATCCTGTAATCGTTGCATTCTTGAGAAAAGAATTATTTATCTCTATCGACTGCTTTCCTTAATGGTTTAATAAATCCAATTTGTGAATATCTTGCAACCATTGCAATTAGATTAGATAAAATTTATCTTCTGCTAAATGCATTTTTCTTTCCTGTATTTTGTATTCGATACTTTGTATTACTTTGCATTTGATGAATATATTTCATGATTGGCACTTGATTTTATATATGTATGATATATAAATATACCCCAGCCATTTTCAATCGCTTTGAGAGTTTTCTATGGCCATTCCTCAAATATATTAGCGCACCCAGCTATCAATACTCCATGAGACCAATATTTGAGGCTTCATGTCTAGTGTTTCTATGTGCCCTACTGATTATTGCTTTTGTTGCTGTTAGTAATGCATGTCTTAGCTATTTTATGCAAACTTGTTGCCTAGTAGCACTCAAGAGTTTAGTCGGTTCTTTTAGTTGATACCATGCATGGCAACCTCACCCCTGCATTTTATATTCTATATTGAATACTTCAGATTCTATTCGATGGTATTACTTTGGGAATTCAACACTTGTAATGCAGTTTACATTCTATTCATTAAGCCTTGGTAATGGATTCCTCTACTACATCTTTTGCAGTCACAGCCCCGTTACATTAGCTTGAATGTTTTGAAGCCTTTCCAATAAATCCCATGGCATGTGCTCCCTTCTCTCTATGGATTTTTTGCGGCTAGCGCACTAGAGTATTGCATGAGTTGCATTCGATTCTGTAAAGTGTGATTTCTTTGCTGCATAGGTTTGGTATTGACGAGTGTATATTATGTTGGGAATTTGATGGATGTCTTATATTTTGGAAATTGATAAATATGCATTGTGTTTGAAATTCAATGAAATGCACAAATCAAATGGATTTTTGATAGAATAGTTTCATTATATATGTTGGAACAACACCTTGTAAATGTCTCACCGCTAGTTCATATTTTTCAAATATAGTTTCTCATATTATACTATCTCATCTAATGGAATATTTAGAACTCTTTACAAACAAAAAATTGAATTAAATAATATAATCATGCATGCCAATTACAAGGAACAGTTCTTCCTACAATAAGAAGATTTGATAAAGTGGATGACCCACCCTTAGAAAGATAATGCAAGTATACAATACAATTGAAAGAATATTTAATACAATTGAAATACAATTTGATAGGGTTCGACTCTAGTATATATGTGTGTGTAATATTCTATTGTGTTTGTTCTTGTTTTGTGGGTAAGATGATATATTCAAATATAAGTATTTATGTACATATGTATTAACATAATGTTTAATTATGAAGAATGTTCTTTTTGTAGATTATATAGTAAATGTAGTGTCATTTGATAAAGGGATTATAGCATAATAGATATTATTTAAATGATTATTTCAAATTATTAGTGGTAAGAGAATTATATTTTTTAAATAATATGTGAGATAGGGAAAAAGTTAATATAGTTTAAGGGTAAAAGTTTAGGAATTGATTGTTTGTAATTATTTATTAGAGTTACGGTGTAATTTAATTAGTTGAAATATTGTGACTAAAGACATTTTCAAATATAAATATTAGGAGTAAATAATATTTTAATTGAACTATGGATTAAGTGACAATGAGTGATTGAAATAATGCCTTAATTAAAATATTATTTTCTAAGGTTATAATGCTATAATTGTTTGGTTGCATTGAACAATGTGCTTGACTTTGGATTGGGTGATTATGGTAACTATTTAAAAGTGGAAATCATTTGTGCAAATTGTTAAGGTTGGTTTCCAGAGGCTTAGGAGGGAGTATTTTTGTGTATATGGTTTTTATGATTGTTTCATTTTGGGAAGTGGTTGGTAATGATTGAGTTATGTGCAAGAGGGTCAATTACTTGCACTGTGCATAGATTCTTGTGATTATGATATGCGTGCAAGATGGTCAATTCCTTGCACTATGTTCAGATTCATGTGTATTATGTTAAGTTTGCAAGGTGATAAATGTCTTATTGATGTGTAAAGTTTACTAGTTGCAAGTAGGGGGAGTGGCTCTCCATGGAGGCCAGGACCCAAAGTGGTGCCCAGGATAACCCATGGGATGGTTTCTTAATCCAATGATTAACATTAATAATGAATTAGGGGGATGGGTAGATTTAAAATTGAACAAGATAATGTATACCTCATGCATGGCTCAAGTGCTTGTTTAGGCTTGAGATGAGATGGGAAGGCCTGGAATGGCAAGATCAATTTTCTTGTCATCATGAAAGGTACGTTGATTCCGCATGAGTTTGTATGGGGGTCGGGGATCGAGAGAGGTCAATAGGATAACCACAGATGAGGGTCAGGGCATAGGAAGATCCGCCATTGGATAACCCATATCAAGCTATGTGATGACACTCCTCCCTATTGCAGTCTAGTATTCTCTAGTTGTACTTTCCCTTCTATTGTGTCTGTGCCTCTAGAAGTGAAGTCAGTTTTGTATGTGATGTTAATGTTGTTGTAGTCTTATGTTGGAGCCATGTATAGCCTTTGTCTATGTTAGCCCGTTGTCATCTTGATTGTTCGTTTGTAGTGGGACCTTGTGTTATCTCCTAGCATAGAGGTTGGACCTTAGGGTTCCACATGGTTGGGAGGTTCGTGCTTTTTCCTCCATTGGGTTCCCTTGTTGCATACTTGTGTGCATGGATATTGTTCCTTATGGTGTGGACTCCGGATCCTATTCCAAATTGAGGAGACAAACTTTTACGTACATATGTATTGGATTATATATTAGTGTACCTCTTATTGTACTTAGATGTATTCTTCCCACATGTACTCAGGGAAACTTTTTTATAAATCTTGTAGTGATGTAATTGAGGTTGATGAGCTCTCTTGTAATGGAAATTTTTTAAGTGATGTATGTTGTATATGTTTAGTTATTTATAAATAATCTTGATGTTGTTTAGTCAATGACATGTTATGGAAATACATATTGTAGAATCATATAATGTGGCGATTTAAAATGAAATTGGTTTGTTAGATTAATCATGTTATCATAGTAGTTATTGATATGATTCTAGTTATCTTGATTAATAGATATGTGAGTAGCGTAATCATGGAACCTTAGAGGACCTAGGGATTGATTTCATGGTATGTTATGTTTGCATTCCACTATTGTTTCTTATAAAAAATAATGTTCCATTATTGTGCCATAGTTACTATTGTCCTCTGAGGTTCCTTTGTGGGGTGTTACATCTTACCCAACATGTCTAATGTAGGAGTATCTGGGTCCACACATAATCCTACATCACCCAAAAAATGTTAGTTTTGTGGTTTGGTAAGATTTCATGAAATTTTTTCTCACATGCAAAATTTTGATTTCATCTTGGATTTGATTGTTGAAATGGAGAATTGGTTTGATGAAAAGTTTATAAAAATCCGTTATGTGTTTTTGGAGTAGTCTTCATGATTCCATGATCTGTCAAAGATTCATTCTAGTTGATTCAAAATTATGGATCCATTTCTTGCTGATATATTCAAATAATCTTGGAAATACCAAGGGACACAATCAACTAAAGGAATCATGCTTGATCAGGAAGATTATTCAAATACTCAAGAGGCAATGCCTCATCTTCTTTTCATGAAATATCTTTTAAAATTCAATGGGGAAAACAAAAGAAGGTTGGTGGTTGAAGGATATAGAGGGGGAGGTGTAGGGGTGAGAAAATGTAGAGAATCCTCTCCCTACCCGCGCCATAGACCAAGTATAAATTTTAACAGAAAATTATCAACATGAAACCTTAATGGATAGGGAGAGCCTATGTGGGAAAAAGTGGTGGAAGAATTCAGGTAGCCAAGAAAGACTAACAAACCACACCAAAATGAAAAGAAATGAAGGTGGTTATCAAGGCCGATGGAGGATGAAAGAGTAGTAGGAACATTTTGGATGATGGTAGATTGAATGATTGAAGACCACATAAAGGAGAATCTGAATAGGGATGAAGAGGTAGAGGAAGCACAGTGGAAGAGGAGACTAATAATAGGAAAGGGAGTCAAGCCTCCTTTACAAGGAAACCATAGATTGGATACAAGGGAAAAAAGAGTAGGGGCATGAACATAGTGACAGAAGACTATATTAGAATGGAAGGAAAGATGTCACAGAGGCATGGAAATCATACCACAAATTTAAATGAATTAAAAATTCCAAGACTAGGGTGCGTGACCTATAGCTGAAGGCAATACAAACTTTTTTTTTTTATCTGTAATAAAGTTAATTTTATTAATAATAAAAATAAAGATTACAAGGCTATGTTCATTACAATTCCAATTAAAAAACCTTCCAATCCCCACTAGTTCCTAAGGAAACACTCTTAATCCTACCACCAATTTCTGTAGTAATCAGAAACATAGAATATACAAGAAGCTTCACTATAGCCGACACACAAACCTAGAATCCTCAACCCCAAAAGACCTATGAATAGGTAAAATATTTGAAGTGTTATGTGATCATACTTTAGTATGAGAATGGAGTATCATTGCAAAGGATTTCCTCTTTTCCTTCTTTGCTTTCTTCCCATGATCGTTTGCCACCTATCCTCCACTCTAGTAGCCTCTTTATGCCATATCAAAGAATTTTCACAGGGACTCTTCCAAACTCAATTCCCATAGTTAATTATTTGTTGGCTCTGACCTTCAACCTTCCACTTGCTAGAATTTTCATTTTTTGGCCTTTTCACACCTTTTGTTCTCATGACATTCTAGTGTAGCGATCCCAATTTTGAGGATCATCTCCTTTTCACTTCCGTTAAAACCATATTTGTCACTATTCCCAATTGAGTTCCCTTCCTGTGTTGAGACAACATTGTTTTGTTGATGATCCTCCCTTCTAACCTCACTTATCAACTTCTTCACTTCCTGATTTGAAACCTCATATTCCTATCTCTCCTTAGATTCCTATCTCTCCTCCTTGCTTTTCCGTTGAGAGATCTCTTGCTTCTCTTCTTGTTTCTCCATAGTGTAATGTTGGGGGGCAACATCTTTCCACCAAGAAGAAATTTTATGTGCTTTTTGTTTAACACATTTAGTAGCCAAGTTCCCAGTTAGATAACAAACTCTACACCTAAAGGGTACCCCTTCATATTCCAAGGGCTACACCCAGCATCCCTTCAAAGTTTTTAATTGAATCTCCTCCAAGGAAACCTTGGACACATTCATAATTTCTACCAAGATGTGGGCATAAGTCGTGTGCAAAAGATTTGAAGAACCTTCATCCACCATTTAAAAGCTTCCTAAAGAATTCCCTATAGCCTCCAAGCATGAATCAACCCAAAATTGTAGAGGTAGGTTAGGAAGGCTCACCCAAATAGGAGCCCTCTCAAACACCCCAGTCACTAGGTTAAGATTCAGATGCCATGGCTTTAACATCAATAAATATTTTTCTTCCCAATCCCAGTGATAATCACAAAGGATCTTCTTTTTGTCCTGTTCATTTTTAAAAAAAACAATAAAAAACCCTTTATCCATGGGATAAATTTGAACATACCCTTCTAGGACAAGCTTCCAGTGATTAGAGATCCACTAATGCAAAGTAGTCAAGCTTGGCCGGAATCCCCTAAATCTCCCAATCAGAACCAGTCTAGCAAAAACATTTTCATTAAAAGCCACTTCTTCTTCCAGCTCCCCATTTAGTTCCAATGTGATTGATTTAGGAGAAGGGTGGAAGGAAGAGTCCCCTCCACTGCCACCTGTGAGCCTTCTAGATGGGTGCTTCACTACCTTAAAATTTCCATATTGGTTCCCCTCTAACTCTGGCATCTTTGATCCATTAACAAAAACTTCTCCCCTAGAGGCAGTGCCCCCCTTTTGGCCTCTTTTCTGAAGTAGGTTGCCATCTTCTAAAGCAATGCCTACTCCACATTATCCTATAGGTTTCCCTGCATTTTCCATTTGAATTTCCCACCCATCTTGGTCGTTGTTGCGTCCTCTG
Organism: Sequoia sempervirens; assembly: GCA_007258455.2. NCBI lineage: Eukaryota > Viridiplantae > Streptophyta > Pinopsida > Cupressales > Cupressaceae > Sequoia > Sequoia sempervirens. The sequence goes on along the minus strand of VDFB02193867.1, from coordinate 143,182,514 downwards.
CTTGACCTAAGACCATCGTTCTTCCCTTGAGGGGTTATTTCCTAAGGACTTGCCCCAGACCAAACTCTAGCAGTGGCAGTGCTCGGCACAAGACTGTTGGCATCCATCTTCTATAGCTATACAAACATTTGCAATGAAGACGGTGCAAGAATTAGATGAAAATCGTACTAGAGAAGGGGAAGAAGGTGAGATGGTGAGTGAACAGAGTAGAGAGACAAAGGAATTTCCTGACCCTATATTGCATTTCATGAAATCTATTTTGATAAAGTTATTTGTTTACTTGCAAATTGGAGTTTGTAGTTGTGCAATTGTAAATCTATTAAAATTGACACAAGTTATTGTCAATTTTGGTTTAATTATTTTCTGAATCAACTGTAGTCTGAAATTTTATGGGTGGAATGAGATTATTGATTTTTCTCAAATATCTAGGTATGATGGATACTAAATAGCACAAAATTAATTTTCCTAAAAAAATAGTGGTTTAAGCTATGTTGTATTATACATTTTAACTTGATACTAATACAATTTTTTTATGGTAGAAGTGGATACTTGTTTTGTAATGAGATGAAATGTCCATAGCTTTTAGTATGCTAAATTCTAGTTCATTGATGCCTCAAGATACATATGCACTGGAATAAATTACTTATATCAAGGCATGTGCAAGATCATGATGGGCCAAATAGTGGTGATATGAAAAAGTAGCATTTTGCATTCACCAAAAAACATGAAAATCCCAAGTTGATTTTTTTTTTGGGTTGGGTGTTAGTACATTGTCCTATAGAAATTTCCAAGTCAAAGTAATACAAATCGTATATCTGATTTACATCGAATATCTAATTTGTATCGAATATCCGATTTGTGTCGGGTAATATATACCCAAAAAGTGGTCATGGTGGTCATTTTAAACTCATTTTAAACCTACAGCCATAGTAACAGCAATGGTGATTTTGTTTTAATCAATTTTTGTATTAGTTTTGTATAATTTTAACTATTTTTTTGGACTTTTATTAAAAACTAGGGTTTTTTACAATAATTTCATTTATATTGTGTAATTTCAATTAGATTAATTAGTTTTGAACTTCAATAAGGTATTATGGCTGAGAATCAAAACCCACAAATGCCAAACTCTCCACCACCTTCTCACCCATCAATTGAAGAGTTAATTGGTGAAAAATTGGAGCAATTGAGGGGCATTTGTGATGTTTATAAGACAATCCCTCAATTATCCCAAATGACAAACACATTGAAAGAAATAATTAAAAATATAGAAACCCTTCCCACACAACATAATTTCATTCTTTCATGTCGAGAAACCATGAGGGAATATTACTCCCATGGATTGTCTTACGAAGAGGTGAAAGATCTCAAAATAACAAAATCCCAAATAACCTCTTTAGTTGTTAACCCCCGAACCGGTCTACCAATTAATGTTAATAAACCAAAACTTTATATAAAATGGTGCACAAATAAGGACATTGTAGATAACTTTTGGGATCATTGGTGGATGGTTTTTGATAAACCACCCAACAACAATATGATGTACCATTTTACTTTATTAAAATATTATACGTTGAGTTTGTGTTAGGGCATCATGTCAATTACTTTGACATTAAACCCTTCCAAGGTGTAGGTGGAGGTACGCCCCAGGATATACCATGGGCAGTTAGAGTAATCCATGGCCCATATGTTCCCCCTCCTCCCCTTCCTCAACCACCTCCAGTACATCATCCAGATATTATCGAGGATGCAACCACACAGATTATTCAGGCTATTCACTCTTTGAGTGATCTTTTGGTTTCCCATACTGCTACAATAGCTCAACCACATGTTGGTGATGTTGGCGATGGATCGAGTGTTGTTGCATCATCCTCCTCAATTCCACATATCTATGTGCCACATACTTGCACTATGTACCACCAAATATGCTTGGGTCCTCTTGTATAGCACGCTGAGCATCCCTTGGACACTTCTAATTATGACCTCCATGGTGTGGACGTTATAGAAGATCAAACACAAGGGATTGGAGCACACCCTGCAGAGTCCTCTCCTGCTAGAGAGGGGGATGTTGGAATAGTTACACAAGTAAGATTTAAGTAGTAATTTCATAACTTGGATTTGTTTATAAATGCATATTAATAAGAGATAGTATCAATTACTAATATTTATTTATATGGTCTATTTAACAGTTGATGTCTGAGGGGGGGTTACATAGGTTATTGATAGCACCCTTAGGGCCATTTCATTTTTCCTTAACATGCACGCGGTATATATTTTTGCACTCACTTATTTAGATTTTTTATTATATAATTGCTTGTCATTTGAATTGTCATTAATGAAATTATATATTAACTTATATGTTTATCTTATTTTCCTCTTGTAGGAAACACCTAGTGCGAGCAAGGTGCAGTGCTGTCAAAAATATGGAGGTGCAATGGTAGATAAGGGAAAGGTAATTGAACTCAAATTCAATTGAATTAATATTTTTAAAATCTTATAGTGATTATACATACATCGACATAGACTGGTAGTTTCATATACTTGCCATTTTTATATACAGGAGGTTATGAACTACACATCCTTGTTCACAAGTGTCACAATGCCTAAAGGAGTAGGTGTTGAAACAGCTCAAGGAGTGATCCAAGAGGATCCAAGAATCTAAAAAATATCATAGTCTCAAAATCTCTCAAACTTGACATCATTGGATAGAGCTTGTTGACACGATCCCGACACAACCTGAATCGCGTCAACAGGAGGTCATACGCAAGAGTTATGCTTGGTCAAAGGTTTGGTCAAACAGGTGAATCAAGCATTCAAAAAGGTGGAAATTTGATTGTCTCGAATCCAAGAAAAAATGACACCAAGTCATAGTGCTTGTCGTGCTGATTCTGAAACTATCCTTGGTTTCAAAAATGGAGTCCGTATGAGAAAAATGGAGCCAGTCAAAGTTTTAGTCAAAATGATGATGTCAGCATGTGACATGGCAATTGACTAGATGGTGACGTGGGAGTTGCAGGTGATGTGGCAAAAATCTCACAAAATTCACATACCATGCTTTATTTTTGAAAATAAGGTGTGGAGGATTATTTTATCTCACAAAAATCCATCAGATTTTGTGGGATCCCAATCGGATTTGGTGGGATCCAAATCTCCTAAAAATCAACGAAAATTAACTCATAAGAAAAAAACAAAACCTCCTAAAATAACACTAAATTGTTATTTTATTTTTAAACTCAACCCCATAAACTCAAATAGCCCATGAATATAATAAGACAAGGGATTAAAAAACAAATTCCAAATGTTTTATTAAGGGGTTGTTTAATGTTTTATTTTTAAATGGGGAAGTTATTGTTTTATATAAACGGGTTAGTGTTTTTTTGTAAGGCTTATAATTATAAAAGCCAAAGGAGGGGGGTTAAATTGTTATTTTATTTATTATGGTGGTTTTTAACCCCATATGCAAAATTTATGTATAAAAGGAGGTGATGTGATAGGGCATTTAGGCATTTTTGTGGAGAAAAAAATTTGGATGTGCTTTTTGAGAGAAAATTTTATACTCTTTGGAGGAATTTTTGGGAGAGAAATTACAAGGTGTTGATTACGCCAAGAATTGTAAGATTGTAAAGAGAGAGATTGTGAGTGATTAAAGCTTGGATATTGTAAGAAGGCTATTGAAGCTTGGCGATATCAATAAAGCGGTCCAACGTTGAGAAGCGGACCCGAAGACGTAGCTCAAATTGAGTGAACTCTATTATCAAGTTGTTTGTGTCTCTCTTCCATCTCTTTCTTGTTCTCTCATTTATTTTGGTGTTGTGTTCTCTCATGAATGTTATTATAGATAATTGTTTTAAATTGTTTGAAAACATTACTCAGTTTCATAATTTCAATGGTTAAGATACATGATCATGCATTACTATTGGATCGGGAATTAAATTTGTAATTGGATTAAGTTTTGGGAAACTTTAACATCCTAGTTTACAGATCAAGTTGGTATCAGAGCAGTTTAACAGGAAATTTGCAAGTGGTGAATGTTAACCAGGTTGAAATTGAAGCAAGGAGAAGGTGCACTTATACAGTTCAACACAGAGATTGGGAAACGAAGGACTTTTCCACGATCAGAGATAGCAGGTGAACAAAGTTCTATAGAGCTTGATGAGAAAGCTTTCCAGAAAGATTTTCTTGAAATGAAAGCTATGGTGGAAGTTCTTTTCCAAGAGAGGCAAGAACGACAGAAGAGAAAGGAAGATAAGAACAGAAAGAAGGAGGAAAATGAAACTACTTCGAAAGAAGACAAAGGTAAAGGAGTAGGAGGTGGTGGTGACCCTCCTGAACCTCCATCCCCATCCTCTTCACCTTCTTCATCGTCTTCTTCTTCTTTGTGTAACTCTTTTAAAAAGAAACAAGTTGTGCAAACCCCTTTGTTAAAACTGGATGTTAAATTTGAGTTGCCTATGTATAATGGTGAATTGGATGCAGAGAAATTGGATAACTGGCTTAAGCAGATTGAAGTGTATTGCAGGGTTCAATAGATATTGGATGATTCTTCCAAAATCCAGCTAGCTACTCTTAGAATGGGAGGCACTGCATTGGTTTGGTGGGAGAGTAAGAGTCAAGATGATCTTGCTACACATGGTAAAATCATTTCATCTTGGTATGAGTTTACTTCTGCTTTAAAGAAACAATTTTATCCTTTGGGTTATATGCAACAAGCTGTTATGGATTGGAAAAATCTGAGACAGAGTAAAGAACAAATGGTGCAATAGTATACATAGGTGTTTAGGAAGAAAGCACTCACTCTTGGAATTCCTCTTTATACACAAGAAACTTTATTAAAGTATATAGGTGGTTTGCATTCACATTTGAAACATACAATATTGATGTTTAATCCATCTAACTTTGATGAAGTGTGTGTACAAGCAACTCATATTGAAGCCAAAGTGGTTTAAGGATCGTAAAGGAAAGCAAAAAGTTGCAACTGTCATTCAGGATCTTGGATCGGATTCCGATGATGAAACAAAGATAATAGTTGTTGGTTTGAAGGGTAAAGCTTTTGTTGGTAATGATTATGCCACTGATGTTTCATGTACTTCTACTTCTAAGAGTCATGTTGTTCCTGAAGATAACAAAAGATGTGAATTGTTTCATATAAGGGTGATTTCTAAGAACACTAAGATTGATACATTGATAGATAGTGGGTCCCAAGTTAATTTAATTTCAGAAGAAGTTGTTAAACAGTTGGGATTGGAAACAAAGCCACATAAGAAACCTTATCCATTAGGTTGGGTGTGCAATGATAATAGATTGCAAGTAACTAAGCAATGTAATTTGAGATTTGCAATAACATCTAAGTTTATAGATGAGGTTGAATTTGATGTGGTTCCACTTGATATTTGTGGCATTGTGTTGGGTAGCCCATACTTATATGATAGAAAGGCAATCTTCTACAGGGAACATAATCAGTATCATTTATTTAAGGAAGGAATTGAATACATTGTGCATTCTCATCCAATTAAGACTAATAAATATTTTGTGACAATGGCGCAATTGAAAAGGGTAGTTAATGCAAGCAATAATTTGGCACTTATGTCTGTACCACAAGAAGTTTCATTGCCTGAGGTTGTTCTAGTTATGAAAGACAAGCATGATGTTGGTACATTCTTTTTCTCATCTGCAAATTTAGTTTTTTTATTCAACCTTCTACTTCTTAGTAGTGTATGGTTGGTAGTAGAAACATTGAATGTGGATGCGTATATGGATAATGTACTTAACAATATCAGTGCAGTTTCGATTGTTGTTGTGATGAGTCAAATGCATAGGTTCCAAGAAGGAAGGACAGATGATACCGGGCAAGTGAGGAAAAAATTCCCTCACTTAAATTCTGAATAAAAACAAACCTTTTGGAGGTCCAAAAGCTTCTCAATGGGGAGGAATGATCCAGGAGGATCCAAGAATCTCAAAAATATCACAGTCTCAAAATCTCTCAGACTTGACATCATTGGATAGAGCTCGTTGACACGATCCCAACACAACCTAAATTGCATCAACAGGAGGTCATACGCAAGAGTTATGCTTGGTCAAAGGTTTGGTCAAACAGGCGAATCAAGCATTCAAAAAGGTGGAAATTTGATTGTCTCAAATCCAAGCAAAAAATGACACCAAGTCATAGTGCTTGTCGTGTTGATTCTGAAACTATCCTCGGTTTTGGAAACGAAGTCCGTATGAGAAAAATAGAGCCAGTCAAAGTTTTAGTCAAAATGATGATGTCAGCATGTGACATGGCAATTGACCAGATGGTGACGTGGGAGTTGCAGGTGATGTGGCAAAAATATCACAAAATTCACGTACCATGCTTTATTTTTGAAAATAAGGTGTGGAGGATTATTTTATCTCACAAAAATCCATCGGATTTTGTGGGATCCCAATCAGATTTGGTGGGATCCAAATCTCCTAAAAATCAACGAAAATTAACTCATAAGAAAAAAACAAAACCTCCTAAAATAACACTAAATTGTTATTTTATTTTTAAACTCAACCCCATAAACTCAAATAGCTCGTGAATATAATAAGACAAGGGATTAAAAAACAAATTCCAAATGTTTTATTAAGGGGTTGTTTAATGTTTTATTTTTAAATGGGGAAGTTATTGTTTTATATAAACGGGTTAGTGTTTTTTTGTAAGGCTTATAATTATAAAAGCCAAAGGAGGGGGGTTAAATTGTTATTTTATTTATTATGGTGGTTTTTAACCCCATATGCAAAATTTATGTATAAAAGGAGGTGATGTGATAGGGCATTTAGGCATTTTTGTGGAGAAAAAAATTCGGATGTGCTTTTTGAGAGAAAATTTTATACTCTTTGGAGGAATTTTTGGGAGAGAAATTACAAGGTGTTGATTACACCAAGAATTGTAAGATTGTAAAGAGAGAGATTGTGAGTGATTAAAGCTTGGATATTGTAAGAAGGCTATTGAAGCTTGGCGATATCAATAAAGAAGTCCAACGTTGAGAAGCAGACCCGGAGACGTAGCTCAAATTGAGTGAACTCAGTTATCAAGTTGTTTGTGTCTCTCTTCCATCTCTTTCTTGTTCTCTCATTTATTTTGGTGTTATGTTCTCTCATGAATGTTATTATAGATAATTGTTTTAAAGTGTTTTAAAGCATTACTCAGTTTCATAATTTCAACGGTTAAGATACATGATCATGCATTACTGTTGGATCGGGAATTAAATTTGTAATTGGATTAAGTTTTGGGAAACTTTAACATCCTAGTTTACAGATCAAGGAGGAGGTGTCAAAACACCTGAAGAAGATAAATAAAAAGAGATGCCTAAAGAGGTATGTGTTTATTTTATTTTGTGTTTGGTAAATATGTTTCTATTAAAGACAATTGTATGCTAAATTGTATCAATTTTATGTTTTTGTTCACATATATAGATTGACATTTCAAAAGTTGGTATGATTGGTTCTTTGAGAGGGGCATATTCTAGGACTCCTCACCCTTTGAAAAGGCATATATATGAGGTAATCAAGATTCCAATTTTAGAGTTCAATTATAATTCAATGTATATTGATTTTGATGTTAATTATTTGATTTTAAATTATATAATATAACTAATCTCAATTGTGGTTGAATTTTTCTTGTGTAGCTACCATCAAAGCTAGAGAGTGCTTCTAAGAGGCTCCATTTTGATGATCCACCAATAGTTTAGGATGAGATAGACATTTTGGCATGCATATTTTGAATAGATATTGAGATGGCATATGCCACATTTTGTTAAAAAAAAATTGAGTTGGCGTTGATGTCATTTTTTTATATGGACATACACTTGATTATTGGATAATTTGATATACAAAAGTTGAGAATCAAAATAATTTGTTCCTCATGTGCATGTTTAAACTCTTTGAAACATTTAATCTTAAGCAATGGTTAAATATCAATGTACAATACCATAAAAAATAATGGTCATATTATATAGTTTACAATCCAAAATAATGAATAAAGTTAAATTATATCATATATTTCTTATTTATACTATGGTTATATTATATAGTTTAAACAACTTTGAAGACAAGAACAATGGTAAAGTTTAACATTTTAACTTTAAAGTTTAAATACACAAATGTCATTGTCTCACACTACATATTTCATATTTGATGGAGTGACAGGGAGGTCCTCAACTATCCAAACTCAAATTCACTTGAATAATTCAAGCTTTCAACCTTTAATCCCTAACAAGGGTGATTACTCCACAAGTTCCACAATTCAGATCTACTCACGTAGTAGGTGTCCAAACCTTTATTTTTGATCTCAAATCTCAAACTATCTAACAAACCTATAGACTATACATATTTTTGAGCACCCATTATTCCCAACCCAAACATATCAAGAAATCTCATATGGTCACTTTGGACCAACTACTCACAAACTAAGCTTTTATTCTAAAAAGGGCTCCAATTAGCCCATTTTTGCAAAGGAACACACCTCCAAACTTGATGCAAACCCAAGATATCACTAGGAAGACCTTAAATTTCCTCCAAAACAACAACTTCTCCAACTTCTAATTCAAAAATCACCTTCTAGAGTCCCATTCCTTGAAACCCTCATTTTTCACAAAATTGCCAAGGGTTTATTGAAAACCCCATCTCTAGACCACATACAACCTTGAAACTGCTTCAAAAATTCTCTATTCAGCCTACACAAGCTTAAGAATCCTTCAGATTATGTTTCCCCCAAACTTTACCCACTTTTACACTCTAAAACCTCACTTTTCCATTCAAAAACCCTCTTTTCTTAACTAGGGCTTCATGCCCAAACATACAAATGACCTCCCCTACCTTTGCAAACCTTCTATCCCATCAAAATAAATTTTCCAACACTAAATTCTTCCTCCTACACCTACACCTACTCCAACCAAGCCCATTCCACTGACATACAACAAGTACAATAGGTGGAATGGCCTATTTCATCATATTACCCTCTCAAACCTTTGATTGAGCAAATACAGACCCGTTTATAGAAAATTACCTCTAAGTTGCTTGAAACTCAAATTAATTCCACAAGAATTGATTCAAATCAAAGTTAATATAGTCCTATGTCTGATCCAATCACTATTAGAACAATACATGCCTGTACGGATTCATACAGAGCCTTGAATCGTCATAAAACAATGCAAAACTAAAAAAATTACTGAGAAAATAGAATTTTTAACGATCTTTTCTTCAGATTCAAACATCTAACTCTTGCCTCGGCTTATGGGAGGCCTATTTAATCCCCTAACAACAAAAAAAAATGACCCAACCTCTTCAACTACCTCTCTAACCAAATTAACCGTTGGCATTCCTTCTAATTTTAGATTTTTTCCATGACAACATTTTTTTGCATTATAGCAACATTTACATAATAACCCCACCTAGACTCAAAAAATAAAACAAGCATTGCATGATGGCCTAACATGCCCTTATTTGAAAACAACATGAACCTAACTAGACCAATCCTCAAAATAGAGGAACATAGTGCTCTGCACCAATATTGGATTATCATTACATATTGAAATTCAAAAAATATCATATATCCTTTATAGTCCATACAAGATAGTACTATTTTCTTCTCCTTCTTGTTGTGCCCTCAGCACACATGCCCCATTCGGAACGGGGAACCTTTGTTTCCTTCGCCTTGGCGGGTCACTTTTGGCTTCGCCTCATTTTGTTTGCCCCCATTTTGGTGTTCAAAGTGGTTGGTAAGCTCTTAGTGGTGTCTTTCTAAACTAGCCATGTTCTTTGCTCCCTAAAATTTCAAGGTCTTTTGTCTTGGTGGGTCCCCAATTGTTATTTTCCTTAGTGTTTTAGGAACCAACATCCCTTGAGCCCTATGGGTCTACCCTCATAGGCTACCCCTAGCCGACTTCCCTACTACATTTTCTATGTTGAATCATTGAAGGACCCCATCCTTCCATGGTTCGGGACCTACCACTTTGATTGTCATTCCCCCATTTTTCTGACGATTAAGTCTAAATGACCATCCTTGAGACCCATCGGGTCCGCCCTGTCGAGTTTCTGCTTCTTCACTACTATTTTGAAATAGTCTTTCTTAGGCAACTTCCCTTCCATCGAGTTTCGGGGCTATCTTCACCACCTTTTTTAAACCAAACTTTCAGATGGCCTTCCTCTGATGGTGTTCCACCTATCAAGGCCCAATCTCCCTAGTGTTTCCTGTTTATTGCCAAAATTTTAAGCATCCTTCAGCCGATGGCATTCCAGCCATCAAAACCTGGACTCTTCAGTGTCGTCTAATCATCACTGCAGTTAAACGGCCATCCGTCGACGTCCTCCTGACTGCCGGACCCTAGCGCGCCTGCGGCTGATTTCAAATTGAGGCTCACCAACCTTTTGTCTATTGTACAAGAATTAATTGTTGGCATTTAATGTCTTATTTTCTATAAATAGTTGAGTTTGAGCGATCATTTTCACTCACTAGTTTGTTAGAATGAATCATAGAGCTACCCTACAATCGCCGACTTTGAGTCCAACAGATCCTTGTGTCAATTGAAGTCATTTTCCAAATGATCTCTTTGCCTCCTTCATCAGGTTCTAGAGGTGAGTTGGTCATCTTCCCTCCTATTGTGTTTTTCTTGGTTTTTGATAAAATGAATGAGTTTAAAAGGAGAAGAGCAAATGCCTTAGATAGAGGAAAACAAGACACCCCAAACCCAAGTCATGAAATTTTGAGAAATCATTCAAAATCCCCTAATAAACGGTTGAGGAAGTTTGTCCTCCCGGCGCGATTCCTCAACCAGAGCATTAACACTTTGCAAGTTCGAGCTTTGTCTTTGTCATCGTCAATACTTGAAAATTGAACACAACTTACATGCAAAAAAATGCTCTTTTGGGTCTGCCATCGTGGAACACCCCCACCTTTCTGCCATTCAAACTCGATGAAAAATCACAAGCTAAGTGGACTCCATCTATGCTACTCGAACTGCCCACAGAACTTCGTCCATGGGGTGCTGCTCGTGGGCCACCATTTCAAACAGAATTCTGATCCCGGCTCTCCAATGCCTCGGACCCCAACTCCCTATCCATTGGTTGACCTTGTGTGCTAACAATTATATGCCAAATGTCTTTCAGGTCCCAGCGTGCAAACCTCTGTTCGCAGGCCGTCATGGTAATATTGTTGTTCCTTACAACCTTGTAGTGGAAACCTTCTACCCTCTGGGTCCCGATCATCCCATGACTGCGTGAATGAAATGATAAAAACACAAGGGCCCCAATCTTCGGCAGTTCATTCCCTATGGACTTTCATCATTGGGACTCCATCCCATCCCAATTGTTACGAAGGGGAGAATTTCCTTCGTCCTTCCACTGCCCAGGACCCAATCCTTTGTTTGCCTATGAGCTTCTCTGAAGTGAAACAAAGAAAACATGGAAGCCAAGTCCTTGGTCAGGCTCGGTCCTTCAAGTTGCTCTTGTCAGACTTTTGTGGGTATTCTTTGGTTTCAAATGACAATCCCCTCACGGCGTTCCACCCCATTTGACCCAAACCGTCCAAACACTAAGGTATGATGTCGACCATCCTCTGGAGTCGTAGGTCTCGTCCAGTATAACTCCATCACTGTAATGGTGTCTCACCAAAGCCATTCCAAACAACAAACCTAGATAGCCAAGCTCCTCCCTGACTCTGGCCGACTAAAAGATTATCCAAATGCCTTCCAATCACCAAACGAACTTTCACCCACGTGCCAAAATGGCTTGTTCTCCTTAGTTGACCCCAAAATTTAACCAAATCCTAGAGCGGGTGGAACCTTGTTTGCCGCCCTACCCTATTTACACTTCAAAATAACCATCAGTCCAGGGAAGTCCAACCCCTGGGGCCTGAGTCATCCAAACTCCCTCTAAACTACTAATGATGATTTGGGTTTTATGTTAGATTTCTTAAATGTTGAATTATCCAATCTAACCCCATTTGCATGAATTCAACTAACATTTTAGTGTTTTTGTGCTCAAATATGCTCACCCCTCCTTTTCCCATAGGATATATGGAATCAGGTGCAGAACCTACGAGAGCGGTTTTGGAGAAAGAAAAAGGAAAGAAAACGGGAAAAGCACCCCGTCAAAAAGAAGATAAGGACCAGATGAAGTTTCAATTCCAGGGGGAGCCCCTAAAATCCAAAGTCACCACAGAGTGGAAAGAGGTGTCTAACACAAACATTGGACACATAGACATCAACGAGTTCAAGCAGAGGGTCAGGATCAATCTTATGATGGGTAATGCAAGACTAATTAGAAGCAGTGTAATAGCCAAAGCTATAGGCTTCCCTCCTACTCTTGTCACCCCTGAACTAGTAATGGCCTGCAGGGAGGCATACCAGCCAGAGACCTGAATGATAGTGGACATAGATGGAAATGTGTTAGCTGATATGTCTACTCAAGCAATAACCAGAACCTTTCATATCCCTACCTTCAGGGAAATGGAAATACCAACCAGGGATGATGTCAAAGCAATGTCGGAGAAGGACCCACTTAAATGTAAGAAAATCATAAATCAATTTTGGCTCAAGGAGAAGAGGAGCAGTGCTGCCAAGGATCCCCAAGAACTGTTCCAAAGTGATTTTTACGAAGATTACCATGATTTGGTAACATTGTTAAGTAGGGTAATGGGCCTCCCAATGGCTTCCTATTTCCAAGAATGGTTGGTCTACTTTGTAGAAGAGATTCTCCGTGGAGAAGAAACCAAGTTTTATTAGGGCGGGATAATCAGTGACTGCTTCCATGAACAGATTATGATTGTTAAGAAGACCTCCAAATTCTACATGATATCCTATTTGGTTTATTCCTTGGCTACACAAAAGCAATATAGAGGATTGTTCAGAGCTCCAGATGAAGAACCTGGCAAGGAGCTAAAATTTTATGACAAATAACCCCAACTGTAATATAGGAACTTAAAGAAATATTACTACAGGGTCAATGAAGCTTTCATAGGTCATATCATTAGATTGCTTAGGTGTGACTTTGAGAGGTGATTCTCCCATAGCGCAAACACATTTCTACAGAAATATGGCTTTTTATTCATCCAGTACCTGAAGTTCACATATATTCATGCAGAAGGCTTCTCAGAAAGGCCAAACAAGCTGCTCAGGAATCCTAATGACCAGATAATACTATTGGAGCTCTATCAGTAGCTACGACATGTGCACACCCTCTTGAGTAGAAAACATAAGGCAGGCATTCCTTATCCCCTTTCTTTCGGACAAGGGTTATATGATCTCCATACCTCTTAGTGTGCCGACAATTCAAAAAATGAATTGGTCGAATACCATTTGAGACTCCATACTACTCGGCCACTAATGGATCCCTATGGCCATATCAAGAAGATGCTTGGACCTGAATATTACCATCTACATAGCATTGAGGATTTTTGGGCTAATTGCAAAGATGACAATGAAGTGCAGATGAGGCACTATATACAGATGACCACATACTTTGTAAAGAAGTTCAATCCATTCCCAGTACTTGACCAAGTGGAAGTAGATGAAATAACGATCATGGATCCTTGATATAATGCAGTTTCTAATGTTCCACTACCATTGATTGATTGGGATGAACAAGAGGTCGATGACCTTGATATTCTAACCAAGCCCATTGAGGCTCGCACAAAGGAATGGATTGATGGGAAAGTTGCCCGATTGAAACCACAAGGGGTCACTTTGATGTATGAGGGGCTCAAAAATGAGCCAAGTGGAATAGATAGTGGGTCAATTTCTACCCCATCAGGAAAGACTTTGAAATCCCCTCCAGTTACTAGATCAAGGAAAATAAAAGAGGTTGATGAACAACATCCCAATTCCAAGGTATATGCTAGAAAGGCTTTGGAAGGTGAACCTCCCAATAAACATAAGAGTTTAGGAAACGTCACACATATGCCTATTATTTGAGAAGATTCTCTCCATGAGGGAGAGGAAGTGGGAGTTTAACAACCAAAATATCCACTTGTCGGCTCTACTGCTGCTACCCCTCTTCCTACTTCCCATTGGTTGCTACTTGCCTGCAATGGACATTTCGGTCCACCTTGCTTCTTCTCCAACTACCAAGTAGGTCATGATGATCTACTCTTCTTCTACTTCCATTTCTTTGACCACATCTCTCTCATTAGTAACAACAACAATACCCATACCCACACTCTCCCTTCCAGAGGCACTCTCTCGGCACCTACAAAAGGTTCCTACAGAGCTTTCTAAAGTATTAATGAACTCGTATATTCAAGCTACCTTAGCTCAACTTCTTGCTAGTATCCCCACCTCCACTCCTCTAACTGAACCACTCAAAATTAAGCCACAATTCAAATATCCAAGCAGTTAGAGGGGCAAGAAAAGGAAGCAACAAAGGCATTGGAGGAAGAAGTGGATGAATACCATTAACACATAGAGCACCAAAATTTACAAATTGATAAGGAAGTCAATGAGGAAGAGGAAATAGAATCCTCTGAGGGTGATGAAGAAGAAGGTTTCAGCACTAAATATATTGTAGAAACCTTTGATGCAAACCTAGAAGAAGAGCTAGCTTAGCAACTAAGGGATGTTGGAGACGAAGTGGAAAGACCACCTCTTGAAGAAGAAAAGGAGTCTAGTGATAAAATGGAAGAAGAAACTGAACTTCCAACTGGGGAGCAATAAGAAAGACCCAAACATGGTGAAGAGGTTCCTTTCTCAGAAGGGCGAGAAGAACAAAAATAAATAAAGAGTGAGATGTGCCACCCCAAAACGAGCAAAAGAAAGTGAAGAAGAGGCTAAAACCCACAAGAGTCCAGAAATAGATCAGCCCAAGGAACATGGGCATGAAGAAGAAAAAGAAGAAAAGGATACTGAAGGGGAGGATAGCCTCAAGGAACAAATGCCCACCAAGTCCCCCATTAAACGCATGGTGTTCATCTGAGACTCTGATGAAGAAGAAGGAGAAGACAGAAGGATGAAGCAAGAAGCTCTTGATCATAAAGAGATTAAAGTCAGAAGGGACGAAGAAGAAGGTGATTGTGAATCACCCAAGAAAGAGTCTCAGATACCCGAGTGGCTGGAAAAGCAATTACAAAAGCAAGCTCCTACTCCAAAATATCCAAGAGCAAGGTTAGATGCCATCTTGTCCTGAGCTTAGATCAGCACAAAAAAGAGAAAAAGCCCAAAGTTAGATCCAAGTTGACAATGGACACTTCTGGATATAGGACCGTGTAGGTAGTCACACTGGTGGTGGGAGAAGGGATAAGTTACAACATCTCCACTATTGACTTGGGGACAGCTTCCAAAGAGCATAAAATAGATCATCTCCAGGAGTCTGTTGCCACGATAGTGCATTTAATACAGCAAGATAAGATCTCCAATGAAGAACTTAAGGCACTGGTGGCTGATTTGATAGCCTATATCCAACAATGGTCATCTACGGAATAGCTTCCTATGACATCCTTGGCTTCGCCATAGCTGTTGTCCAGGGAGAAAATTGACAAGCTTGAGAAAAGAAAGAAGTGGACTAAGACTACCGAGGATTGGTTCCAACAAGTCCTGTATGCTGGAAACATGGGCATCAGTTGTGCTGTCAGGACAACAAATAAATTCTTGGAAGTCCAAAAATTGGTTCAAACAAGTCCTGTATGCTGGAAACATGGGCATTAGTTGTGCTGTTAGGACAACAAATAAATTCTTGGAAGTCCAAAAATCCCTTGAGGGCACAAGGAAGTTCTGCACTGATTTCCTGGGGATATATGAATCCACCTATCCTAAGATTGAGGCCATCCTCAAGCTGCCTCACAAAACATGGAAAGAAGACCTTTCATTCATGAAGGACGATCACTAGCTAGTGGATATGTGGAAACTAGATTTTGATCATAGAAAAGGGATATGGGAACAAGTACTTCAAAGCACAATGGAGCCTAACATTGATTGGGCCAAGGACATTAGGGCCAATTGTGTTGAGTATCTGAAATTGATGACAGGATATGATGTGCCCATTGTTGAGATCGATCCGGGAAAGGTAAAGCCTTATTTACATAAGAAGATGGAAGATGGAATGTCATGAGAGATCACCATGGATTTCATGAATTTTGTTGCTCGGGACTTCACCCAATTTGAACAAGTCAGGGATAATACAACTAAGTGTGATGAAGATTGGGATACACTTACAAACCGATCTAAACAATGGAACTACCAAGTGCTCCAATCTAATATAATGGAGATCAAGAAACTTCAGTTCTTAATCAACAAGTTCATAGAGTATGACACTTTGAAAAAGCAGGAAGGAAACCCGAACATCGATGAAAAGCTCCTCAAAAAATAGCTGTAGTAGAGGAAACCAACAAAAGACAAAAATGCTACAGTGCTACAACAAGAGGACAAAATAGGGAAAAGATGAGGAATTTATTTTAAATTGTAATATATTTGGGGGTAAGTGAAACCCTAGTTTGTAGTGAATCTTGGCCACACAATGCAAATCAATCTTGGCCATTCATTTTTCTTTTTGAACACTATAAATAGGGGGTCTCCTCTCATTTCCAAAGGAGAGTTGAGTTGTAATGACATGCTGTAGAAATTTTAATAGAAGTTCATTGGCTTTTGGTGCACTCTTGAATTTCTATTGCTTGTTTCATGGTTCATCTCCCATATTTAGTTGATTTAGTTAGATTTACTTTTTTGTCCTTCATAATTTTAGATTAATTTGATAGATTAGTTAATGATGTTCAATGGTTGTGCAGATTTTTGTTGTGTTGATGCTTTTCTTGTCCATACTTTTTGTTGTTTACTAATGGTAGATAGTTGTGTAAAGTTAGTTTAAACTTAAAATTGAAAGCTGCTCCAAATTTTTATCTTTTTTTATGCATGTTTATGGTGAATGAATGGTAGAACATTTGTAGTCCTTAGAAGCTAGCACAAGTTTCATGATACTGTGAGTTTTCTGGTTAAGTGAAATTCTATTTTCAGGAAGCTATCTGTTATCGCAGAATCTAGCAGTGCTCGTTCCACAGATAACCCCCTACGAAACTTGTCTGTTTCCTAGGATTCGTGAAGTTCAAGTACGCATAACGAAGTGATTTTCAAGCCACCTTGAAATGCGTTCCTAAGTCTCGAATAGTCAATTCGATCATTCCCCCATGTTTTCCTCGCGAAGACCTTCGAAACGAGATCCTTTGCAAAGTCTCACTATCTGTACTTAGTGAATTACGAAAAATGCAGTGGCACTGAAAAAGTGCGCTCCTACCCTGAAGCCAAAATTGGCTAAGTACAAAAAGTGCAAGGGCGCTAAAATTTAGCGCCCCTGCATGAAGTGAAATTTCTAAAAAATTCAATAGCGCTAAATTTTAGCGCCATTACACTTTTCTTCGCCACTTAGACTTTTTCTTGGCCCTGGCACGTTTCTTCATGATTTTCGCATTTTTCATCAATCGTGCCACTTTTCGTGCCTAAATTTATTGCTCGACTTGAGTTAGGTTTTTAATTTTCCTTTTCACTTAAAGGTGTTTTAATTCGCCATTTTCATTATTATGATCTTTGTTCTTTTCTCCCTTCTTGCTGGGCGAAGTGCTTCTCAAACTGCAAAAAATGTTTTTTAAAGATTTTCGCCATTCATCCTTCGGCAATCTTCGCGTTTCATTCTGGTAAGTCGTTTTTGCTTTGTCTTTATTCTTATTTCATTTTTATGTGTTCTAGGTTAAGTATATGCGTTTTTGTATGTATTATGTGTTTTTCTACGCATTCTTTTCAATGTTTTTTCCATCCTCTCCCATGCGTTTTTGTTTCTTCTTTTTCATTTCCCGTCTTCTCTTTCCGCGTCTTTTCTTTTCCATTCGCATTTTTCTTATCCTCACGCAATGGAACCCTCACTTCTTGTTTTGAATGCACGTTTCTTTCTTCGCATTTTATTCGCCATCTCCTCTATGCGCGATGTTCTTTGAGAACTTGTATCTCCCCAACGTTTTTGTGTTGAAATATCTCTTTATGCGCTTTGGTGCGAACATTGAAAAGACTTATCATTTTGAAAGAAAGTTTCTTTAACCCTTGAATGCATATACAATGGTATTGAAACAAGTCCCAAATCACAATTTCAAAAGCTTTCCATGAAAACAAAAATTGCCAAGCATGAGCGCCTTTTCCATTCATCCTTACATCTGTTTTTCCAAAATGTGCTTAAAATGCTAAAGCGCTGAATTTTAGCGCTATGACATGTTGAACATGTCAAAAAATTTCTAACACTGAAAAATGTAAGGGCGCTAAAATTTAGCGCCCTTGTATCAAAAGTCAATTTTCCTGAGATGTAAGGGCACTGAATTTTGGCACCCTTACATTTTTTCCAGTTTTCTACACTCTTTTCCAAATAAGCTTTATTTTCGACCAGTGCACTCCGAAACCTTGTTTTTCCTATTGTGTGCATCATTTTGCGTGCCTCATCATCTGCTCCATGCTTTCCCATCCTCGTTTCTCATTTCACGCTTTCCCATGTTTCCTAACAATTAATGTTTGTTTTGGCTAAATGGATTGCAGTCTCTTTTCAAAGATCGTCAAGTCAGAGTAATCAGAGTTCCATTTATTTTTAATGACTGCTAGTAAGCCTCCTTCTTCTTCGAAAGAAAAAGGAAAGATGAAGTACAAATATCAAGGTGTATATCTGCTGACTGTAGTGCTCTCCAAGATGGAAGAGATAAAAGACACGAAGGTTGGTCATCAAGAATTGGTTGATTTCGCAAAGCAAACAGAGACGAAGCCTCTTCTTGATTCAATGAGAGCGATCGTACACAGCAACCTTCATTTGGTGGCAATGTTTCCTACAGCTGCGCATAATACAGAGTTTGTTCTTCAGGTGGCATCTCATTACATCAGAGAAAGTAGGAGTGTGATCAATTCTTCTGAGCACGATATTCTGAGATTTGACCCTGATTTCTTTGATATTGTCTTCAAGGTCCCTCATATGGAAAAATACATTGATATTTCTATATCAAAAGCACAGGAGATCTTTGATTCTAATCCCAATAAAGCTAAACAGTTGATAAACACTCAATGGTTAAAGAATCCTAGATCATCTGTTTCCATATGGTTGAAAGGACTCCTACGAAGTGACTTCAAAGATGACGTCAAAGATATGATCACATTTCTAAGCAGAGTGAAAGGCTTGCCGTAATCATCCACTTTTCACGATTGGATGTATGAATACATCAGGATCATAAGAAGACAGAAGTTGCATATTGACTGGGGCAAACAAATCAGTGATGAGATACACGAGCAATTGATCAATGCTCCTTCTACATTGAAGTTCTACATGACTTCTTACCTGGTGTACGCGGCGGCTGTAATGAGACAATTCCCAGGTCTATCTACAAAAGGGAATCGGATGATGGTGCCTGTGTACAGATATTTCTATCACTTGGAGTTGAAGGAAAGCTTTCATCACTTT
Organism: Sequoia sempervirens; assembly: GCA_007258455.2. NCBI lineage: Eukaryota > Viridiplantae > Streptophyta > Pinopsida > Cupressales > Cupressaceae > Sequoia > Sequoia sempervirens. Next base: position 143,163,098 of record VDFB02193867.1, on the reverse strand, counting down.
AGACGAGTCACATATGCTTTCTTTGTGCCTTTGCTTTTCAATTTTGATCCAGCTCTTGAAAGAAGAAGAGTATCTGATGAGGCTTATAAGGTGGTAAGTAAAGTTGGATGCATATTTCTTCAATTCCCAACGTTTACTTACTTAAGAGTAGGCTGCTATATTGGTTGTCCCTACATGCTACCACGTTATCCTTCAGATAAGTGGGTTCTCATGGAAACATGCAGACAGTTGATGTCAGTGCAAAAAGAACGAAGAAGCAACCACAAGCATGGATTCAAGTTCCCACTGACCATTGGCCAATATACTATCCAAACTGCACAAAAAGCTAAGTCTGTTTATGCTGAAATGCAGATCATGACCATCAAAACCTACAGGTATAGGTTTGATTTTGATTACCAAGATGTCAGAAAAAAGTTGCAAAAGGGTCACCATCACAGGTACCATTTTGAGGACATCTCGGTAGATTGCAGAGATGAAGAAGCCATTCAAAAAATGGACTATTGCAGATTGACGGTTCAACAAATCAGAGATCTTGATATTGCTGACCTACCAGAGGATTTTGTAGATCCAGGTGATATCATGAATGTTGTCTATGATGAGCAAGAAATTGCTAAAAGGTCGTTGCCTACAATACAATGGTCTAGGAAAGAAGTTACCAGCATGAGAGAAAGGTTGAGGCCAATCCTAGCCAATACTGCAGAATGGCTACATAAACATGGTTATGAAATGAAAATTTTCATAACAGACTCAGAAGGAGAGGAATCCGAAGCAGAAGCTCACCAACAGCAAGAACTCTGCAACAAAAATAAATCAGCGGCCGTTCCCACTTCTTCACGAAGAGGTCCTAGGATCAAGTTCATTGTTGGCAAGAAAGATACTCAGTATGTCCCAGAGACAGTAATCACAGAATCTAATCCATCTCGCTCGAAAGGTAGAAAGCCTATTCTAGAGGAGGTAGATTCTGATGAAGAAGAAACTTCAAGTGACCAACCGCTGAAGAGGAAGATTCAGCAGAAGTAGACTCCGATGCAGAAGAGGTTTCTGAAAGCCGGAAAGAGTCTTATGAAGATTCTGAAGAAGGATCTGAAGGTGATTTTGAAGGTGAACCAGAATCAGAGAGACAAGAGGGTGATCAACAGGAACCCGGACATGATCAAGAAAGAACTACTTCTCCTTCTGAGAATGTAATTGAGGAAATTCCTAGAACATCATCGCCTGCGACTTCAAATGTTCCTCATACCCCTCCAGATTCAAGAACTCCTCCACCTCCTGTTCCCTCATCACCTATTCCTACCACATGCATTCCTGCAACCGAGATATCTCCTATCCCTGCAGCATCAACCCAGCTTGATACTCCTTTAGTGACAAGCATCCATACGGTTGATATACTGTCAAGCCCTCCATCGTCCATTCCTAGCTTGTCTTCGCCAACGTATGATATCACTTCTGAAAATGAATTCAATTGTTTCATGAATGAGTCAATGCGTGATCAGCTCAATGTGTCAACTACATGAGCGATGATGACAGACACTTCTCCAATTGTCACGATACCTATATTAAGTTATGATGTGTCAATAACTTTAGAAGTAGCAATGGCGACTAAATTAACAGTAAATCCAAAAGTTCACACTTCTTTTCTTCCTCCTTGGCTAATATCTCAAGTGTCGAAGCGTAAAAAGCAAATGATTTCTCCGAAGGAGCTCGACCTCGAAGAGATAGTTCTTCCAAAATCTAAAGGGAAGAAAAAGGCAAAGGTATACTCAAGGCTGAACGTTGATAAGTCTGGCCACAAGTATGCAAAAATTGGCATACCACCAAGTGAAGAAGGTGATGTCAATATGGAAGACTACAGGTAACAAAGGTCCAGCTTGGCAAGGTTACCAATGAAAGTGCAAAAGCCGATGCACAAGTCACTTTGGATATCTTGGCTGGAAGGCTGGATAAAGTAGAGCAAGCTCGTAACATGTACAAACAGAGGGCAGAGCATTATGCCACTGTTGTAAAAAGACTTTCAGGTTCTCCAAGTAATGCACAACCACTGACAGTGGTGAATATTGAAGACCCAGTAGTCAAGAAAGCTGAGAAGTTCGCCTCCAAAGGCAGGGTGTTGTATGATTTTGTTGAGAAGATCATTGAACACGGATCTCAGATTATATTGGCTACGGATGTGAAAACTACCTTGTTGGTGAAGCTCACCACAAAGCTTGATAAAGAAAAAAGTGTACTTTCCCAAGAGTGCAGAGACATGGAAAAATGCCTGTTGCCATGGTCAGAAATGAAACAGGTAAAGCTCAGTAAATTTGGGGAGGTTGGGATAATTCCTGAGAAAGAAAAGTTCGTTGAGGTAAGAGAATCTTTGAAACACAGAATTCAAGTGGTTCAATCTCTTACAGAAGATCTTCACCAAGTATAGGAAGATGTCGATGGCCATCGCGCCATTCTTGAAAAAGGTATCAAAGAGTTGCCTGGTCAACTTCTTGACGAAAATCGTATGTTCCTGCCGGCCACAGAAATATCCCAGATCTTCAAGGAAGCCATCATGAATTTGATTGATAGTTCAAACTTCTCAAAATCTTCACTGAGCATCATTTGTGATACAAGGCTCACATTGGACAACCTAAAAACACATCTTGACAGGTGCAAGAAGGTTCACTCATCTGCCATGAGATCGATCACGAGAATTCACACCATTGTGGATTACACCGTTGGTCCAGATGAGAAGTCCATGCAGGAGACTAGGAGGAAATTTGAAGACTTCCGCGCCCAATTCAAAGAAACATGAAGCAGCCCCCTATTCTCCAATGTTAGACATTTCCGGTGCATCCCATTATGCATCTTGTAAATATTTCTCGACATTTTTGAATGTCTTTTTGTAAATTGTAATTACACCAAACTCAAAGATGTAATATTTTGAAAAAAAATTACACTTTGACTTTGGTCAAAGTTAGGTGAGATCTCCTAAAATCGCTCACCTAACTTTCCTTAATTTTCTCAATCAGTTTCCCTCTTTTTCTCATCTATAATGTGAGGGATTTTCATTGTAATTTTATCCTTTAGTGTTTTGCAACGAAGTGCTACCCTTTTTGAAGCAAATTTTTGAAACTTTGCGTTCATGCTTTGTGAATGAAATTCAATTAATAAAGAAGAGGATTGCAAGCCAAACTTTGCGTTGGATTCGATACTTTTGTGAGTTGATCTTATTTGGTGGTGATTAGCTTGAGAAATTTGAAGGACTCTAAGTGGTTTATGTAAACTTTGTGTTACATTTATTATTTAGATTTGCATTTGTGTTTTTGTTTATCATTCGGTTGAATGATCTACAAGACTTTGTGCTTGTAATTGTTCATGCTCTTGGATACTTTTGGTTGGATGATCTACAAGACTTTGTGCTTGTAATTGTTCATGTTCTAAAAATTGTTGCGTCTAAGAAGACTTTGTGCTTCTAACGTAACAAATGATATACTCTGCACAGATCCAACATTGATAAAGCTACAGAACGACTTTGTGCCTTCGTGAGCTTTCCCTTTTACTTTATTTTGTCTATTTTTAATTACTTCTGGTATCTCTACACTTCGTTTTGATGAGATAGAGGTATTGGTATTACTGCTAGTTGTTAGTTTAAGGTTATCAAGAATTGTGAACTTCCAACGGTGAACCATTGTAAACATCTTCTCTGAAAAAAGAGAGAAGGATGAATGTAACACACCCCCCCCACTCCGTAAGTTTTGTGTACATTTTGTAATTACTTGTTTGTTTTACTATCGCTTCTGTTAGCAGTAAGAAGGGCGCCTCCCCTTTCCAAGAGGAGAGATTCACATCTCACATAGCTGTGGCTGAAGTCCAAGGTGCGTAATCTGTCGAAAAGCTGATTACATAATTTTCACCCAACAGTTTTTTTGGCGACTTCGCTGGGGAAACGACATACGCAATCTGAGCCTCACGCTTCTGATTGAAGTAGATAAGTTTCCTTTTTCTTGCTGTTCTTTTGTATATTGTTAACTCTATAAACTCCTTTGTATTCATATCCACATTCTAGCAGACCGAATATATAGAAGAGGATTGAGGGCTCAAGGAATAACAGATCCACTCTTTGAAGAGTTGTTGCAACATGACTTTCCATTTACTCTTCCACGAGCAAGGTCACCACTGTAATGGGCTATAAGCTTCCCTCCACGTAGCCAAAGATCTCCTATCCCAAGTGTTTGGTCTGTTTATCGCAGGCCTCCTGTTCAAGTACCTGTTGTGCATCCAGTCATGGCCGCACCACCTACAGGACCGTGGGGAAATGCTTTTGGTCCCCTCCGTTTGACTCCACCTTTGCACGAATTGCCACATGTATCTAGGAAGCATCTTCCAAAATTTCAAGGTGATGGCAAGCAACACCCCGATGAGCACATATCCGCATTCTATATTGTATGTGGCGTTCTTGGCATTGAACACGAAGATGTTTCTGTAAGATTGTTCATTGAATCCCTTCAAGGGGTTGCAGCCGAATGGTTCTTTACTCTTCCTAATGCCTCTGTCACCAACTGGGCCACTCTTCACACTAAATTTGAAAAAATATTTAAGCTTGTTGAAGATTCACATGCTCTATTGGCGCAGCTCACGACCATGCGTAAAAAGGCTCACGAGCCTATGCGCGAGTTTGTGGAAAAATTCAATAAATTGGTGACGCGGATCCCGAATGATGCAAGACCAACGGATCATAACCTAAAATGCTTCTTCATCAACACTCAATTACCTAAGGTGAGTTTTTACTTACGTAGGGAAAATCTTGTTAATGTTGAAGCAGCCCAGCAATTGGCTACCAGTCTGGAGGATGACATGATCCTTGCTAGAGAAATCAGGATGGGGACTAATGGAAATAAAAGGATGCAACCCTCAGGATATTCAGCGTCCAATGTTAGTACTCCCCACTGCCAGCTCAAATTTTATAGATCCCATGATCCAAAGGTTGGCGAATGAAGTTTTGTCTCTTAAGAAGCAAGTGTCCAACAACAACAATGGTAACAACTACAAGGATGTCCCTAGGAGAACTTTCCCTAATTATGCTGGCAACAAAAATCAGAATCGTCTCCCAGCACCTCCAGGAAGACTTGCTCTGGAAGCCCCACCTGCTAACAATGCTACCGAGTACTATGAGACTGAACAAGATGATTATGCTCAGCCCGAATATCCTGAAGAAGAAAATGCTGACCTCTTCCAAGAAGAAGAAACTGAACCGGTTGGCGACTCCAAGATTAGCTATTTGCAAATGATAGAAGAAGAAGAAGAAGAAGAAGAAGACGACTTGGTGACTGACACTTACGCCGTTTTTACGTGGCATCAACAAAATTAGCTTGACAAAGCTCAAGCTGCTACTGTTCCAGAAAAAGAGAAGCCGCCAATAATGATCGCCAAAAGAGGATCTCCCCTCCCTTGGCAACCTAAGAAAGCAGCAAATCCACAAGTAAGTGCACCTCGTTCTCCTTCATCAACTCCCATTATTCCTAAAGCTAATCCTCACGTTCCAAAGACTAGTGTGCCTTTTGTGAAACCAATCAGTTAAGTTACGACTTCCAACCTACAAAGTTCTTTCCAAGCTTTCGACATTATTTACCATGCCAAGAAAACCAAGGTTCAAATGTCTGAGGCTGAATACCTCAAAGCCAACCCTGACCAATTTGATAGGCTTGTCAAGTTCGTAAATGATAAAAATATTTCCCCAAGTCGGGATACTCCTCCTGACATCCCAATTGCTCCTAAACCCAAGGTATCACAGAGTAACCTTGTATCTAATCCTCCAATTGCTTCCGGATGCATTGATCTATTTTTCATCTCCCTACTTCTAAATGGTTTCAAGCTGAGTAACTGTGTCATAGACTCTGGTGCATCCGACAATGTGATGCCCGCCAAGGTAGCTACTGCGTTAGGCCTTGAAATGACCAAAACCTTCAGCCGTTGTTTTTCCATGGAGAATAAACAAGTGTCATTGATTGGTCATATCAAAGATGCGCAATACGCATTCGCTGCATACCCAGAGAAGAAAATAAAGCTGACGGTCCTTGTGGCCGATGTACCAGCTTCCTATGGTATCCTCCTCGGACGCAATTTCTGCAAAGATGTTGGAGGAGAGCTAAGTATGGATATGTCTGAAGCAAGAATACCAGTAAAAGGTGTGATGCAAAAGTTGATTCCTGAAAAAGAATCAAAGTTTTCAATTATTGAGTCAGATGATCCCAGAGCTCAGATTTTGTTCAAATCCTCAGGCGTGGGAACTTACTATCTATAGACAAATGAGGTAGGAGAATCCTCGACTCAAAATGAGTTAGAAAAAGATGATATTTCTTCAACTTCCAATGAGACGTCATCAGGAGATTTGTACATCTCCGATCATGAATCTTCGTCAGAGGATGAAGCTTTGGACTTCGACACTATTCCAATTGGTGATCCCAAAGGTGTCTGGTTACTCGAGTTTGATGGTAGCTACTCTTTGACCAACTCTAGAGTACGAATGGTTTTCATTTCGCCATCAGGAAAGTTTTTCCCTTTCTCCTTCAAGTTGCAATTTGATAACACCAATAATACTGCCGAGTATGAAGCCCTGTTGCTAGGAATGCAAGTTGTGTTGAAGAAAGGTATAAAAACTCTTCATGCACAAGGTGATGCCGAGCTGATAGTATGTCAAGTAAGAAATCTCTATCAAACAAAGAATGAGAGACTCAAGCATTATCGTAATCTAGTATGGGATTCCGTTGAGGAATTCAAAGCTTTTGATATCTCTGTTGTTCCCAAAGAATACAATACTAGAGCTGATTCCCTCGCAATCTCTGCCACACTCTTGGTGCCACACAAAGACTTTCAAGGTTCTACTTACACCATAGAGTTGGTTTTCCGCCCAAGTGTCCCTGACAATTCAGAGAACTGGCAGATTTTCAATGACGACCATCAAATCATCACCTTTCTTGAGAAAGCAGAGAATTTTGATGAGTTGTATTTTGAGGGCAGCGATTCTCCGCTTCACGAATCTGTGTCTAATATAGATCCTGTCACAAGTGAGGAATATCTGCAACTCAAAGGGAATAAGATCCCCAAAGGATTGGTATCCTTTGAAAATATTTTTGACAAGCATGATCGCCACGTGAAGAAGCAACTCTCAGATTCTGACTCATCAAATGAAGTGGAACAGATTAATTTAGGAACTGAAGCCAATCCTAAGATGGTCAACATTGGCAAATGTTGCTCGGCCGAAGAAAGAAGACAGTTTGCTCAGCTACTGCAGGAGTACATTGACATCTTGGCATATTCATATGACGATCTAAAATCATTTCGGCCTAAAGAAGTGCAACATGATATTCCTCTCAAGGTTGGAGCTTTGCCTTACAAACAAAAGCAGAGGCAGTACAATCCCAAGATCTCTGGAATGATTTTGGTAGAAGTTCAAAAGATGCTGAATGCACAGATAATATTCCCTATCCATCATTCGACATGGATAGCCAATATCATCCCCATTCGTAAGAAGAATGGTGAAATCCGCATTTGTGTAGATTTCAGAAATTTAAATTAATTGTCTCTCAAAGACAATTACCCACTTCCAGTGATGGATCAAGTTCTACAAAATGTAACTGGATCCAAGATGCTCTCCATGCTAGACGGATTTTCCAGTTATAATCAAATTGAAGTTAATTCAAGTGATCAACACAAAACCACTTTCACAACGCCATGGGGAACCTTTGCATATCGCAGGATGTCGTTTGGTTTGATCAATGCTGGCGCTACATTCCAACGTGCCATGGATCTCACTTTCCACGACATGATGGGAAAGTTCATTATGGTGTACCTCGACGATCTTACGGTTTTCTCTAAGCAACGTCATGAGCATTTCTACCACTTGAGGCAAACTCTAGAGAGATGCCGTCAGCATGGCATTTCCCTAAATCCCAAAAAGTCAACTTTTGGGGTGGCAGAAGGTAAACTTCTTGGTCATGTTGTATCTGCTGAAGGAATCAAGATTGACTTGGAAAGAGTCAATGGAATCAAATCCCTCGCTTTTCCGTCAAGCAAGAAAGCCGTCCATTCTTTCTTTGGCAAAGTAAACTTCCTAAGGAGGTTTCTCCTAGATTTTGCTGAAAAGACTCGTCACATTGTGAATATGATGAAGGGTAATGCCACATTTCATTGGATGGCAGAAGGCAAGGAAACTTTCGATGACATCAAGGAGGCCATTGCTCATGTGCCTATGTTGGTTTTCCCTAACTACACCAAAGATTTTGTTATGTACAGTTATGCTTCCGAGCATACGCTATCAGCAATTTTGGTGCAGGAAAATGATGAGGGTTTTGAATCCCCCATTGCATTCATGAGCTGCCCCTTGAAGAATTATGAATTGAAATGTTCTCAAATGGAGAAGCACGCTTTTGCAGTTGTAAAAGCCATCAAGCATTTCCGGTTCTACATTCTAAGAAGTCATGTGAAAGTTCTCGTCCCAGATTGGACTGTCAAGTCTATCCTAACACAATAGGAATTTGGAACAAAAAGAGGCAATTGGATTGCCAAGATCCAGGAATATGATCTGGAAATTAAACCCACTAAGTTGATAAGTGGACGTGGTCTTTGTTAGCTTATTGCAGAAAATAATCCAGATGAAGAAATTTCAGGGGATGAAGAAGTCTCAGACGAAGAGGAGGTTAATCCCAGTATACTTCCAATGGTACTATTTGTTAGCACCACTGACAAATGGTATTCCAACATCGCTAACTTCCTGACATATGGAGAATGTCCCAATCACTTGACTCCGAAGGAAAAGAGAACCGTCAAGCTGAAGCCAGCTAATTTTGTCTTATGGGACAACGGCTTGTATAAGCATGCAATGGACGGGACATTTCTCAGATGTGTTGATAAAGAACAAAAACAAAAGTTTTTGAAATCTTATCATGATTTAGCATGTGGTGGACATTTCTCAGTGCCAGTAACCGCTCACAAAATCCTGAGAACAAAGTATTACTGGCCCACACATTTTCAAGACACGTACTCTTGGGTGCGTCAGTGTGAATTGTGCCAATAGTTTGTCGGGCATCCCAGGTTGGCATCTTTGCCATTAAAACTTGTTGTGATTGATGAACCTTTCCAGCAATGGGGCATTGATTTCATAGGTGCAATTAATCCATCGTCAAGTGCTGGACATATCTACGTTTTAACTACTACGGATTATTTCACCAAATGGGTGGAAGCAATACCTACCAAGCGTGCTACTTCAAATGTAGTGTGCAGTTTCTTAAAAGAAAATATTATTTCCAGGTTCGGTGTGCCGAATAAGATTGTTGCGGACAATGCTTTTGCTTTCTCATCAAGCGAGATCACGGAGTTTTGTTTCGAACACGGTATAACTTTATCACATTCTTCTGACTATTATCCGCAGGGTAATGGTCAAGCGGAATCTAGTAACAAGAATCTGGTAACTATAATCCACAAGCTGGTGGACGAGAATCAACGTTTGTGGCACAAGGCTTTGTTTGATGCTTTGTGGGCAGATAGAATAACTTCGAAGTGAGCTATTGGCATGTCTCCTTTTCAACTCTTGTACGAGTTGAATGCTGAGATTCCTATAACCTTGGAACTACCAGCCCTCAAGTTGGCTAAGGCCATTGAGGATGAGACGTTTGACAATTCTGTTGATAAGCACATCATGTATCTCTCCGAATTGGAAGAGAATCGGGTTCAAGTGGCTGACCGCATTGTCGAACACCAAGACCAAGTGAAGAAGTTGTTTGACAAAAAAGCTAAGTCTCGAGAATTTCAAATTGGTGACCTCGTTCTCCTGTGGGACAAACAAAGAGAACCAAAAGGTATGCACGGGAAATTTGACTCACTATGGACAGGACCTTTCCAAATACATCAGTTGCATGGTGAAAGTAGTTTCTTGTTAGCATACGGAGATGGAACGCCATTTGCCCTTCCTCACAGTGGGAAACATCTCAAGCACTTTACGCAGTAAAGAAGTTGGCATTAGTATGTAGATACTTTTTATTTTTTAAGTCCTTTTGAGTCTTTACGTTTTTGTTTCTGTCGTCGTCGTCGCCTGACTCCGAGCCCGATGGATGGATAAAGGCACTTGAATTCTGGAATTCTTCTCCCTTCGTTCTTTTCAAAAGAACAATTGAAGGAATATCCCCAGTAGGAGCCAGTTGTTATCGCGGAATCTAGCAGCACTCGTTCCACAGATAACACCCCTACGAAACTTGTCTGTTTCCTAGGATTCGTGAAGTTCAAGTACGCATAACGAAGTGATTTTCAAGCCACCTCAAAATGCATTCCTAAGTCTTGAATAGTCAATTCGATCATTCCCCCATGTTCGCCTCACGAAGACCTTCGAAACGAGATCCTTCGCAAAGTCTCACTGTCCGTACTTAGTGAATTACGAAAAATGCAGTGGCACTGAAAAAGTGTGCTCCTGCCTTGAAGCCAAAATTGGCTAAGTACAAAAAGTGCAAGGGCACTAAAATTTAGTGCCCCTGCATGAAGTGAAATTTCTAAAAAATGCAATAGCGCTAAATTTTAGCGCCATTACACTTTTCTTCGCCACTTAGACTTTTTCTTGGCCCTGGCACGTTTCTTCATGATTTTCGTGTTTTTCGTCAATCGTGCCACTTTTCGTGCCTAAATTTATTGCTCGACTTGAGTTAGGTTTTTAATTTTCCTTTTCACTTAAAGGTGTTTTAATTCACCATTTTCATTATTATGATATTTGTTCTTTTCTCCCTTCTTGTTGGGCGAAGTGCTTCTCAAACTACAAAAAATGTTTTATGAAGATTTTCACCATTCATCCTTCGGCAATCTTCGCGTTTCATTCTGGTAAGTCATTTTTGCTTTGTCTTTATTATTATTTCATTTTTATGTGTTCTAGGTTAAGTATATGCATTTTTGTATGTATTATGCCTTTTTCTACGCATTCTTTTCAACGTTTTTTCCATCCTCTCCCACACATTTTTGTTTCTTCTTTTTCATTTCGCGTCTTCTCTTTTTGCATCTTTTCTTTTCCATTCCTGTTTTTCTTATCCTCACACAATGGAACCCTCACTTCTTGTTTTGAATGCATGTTTCTTTCCTCGCATTTTATTCGCCATCTCCTCTATGCGCGATGTTCTTTGAGAACTTGTATCTCCCCAACATTTTTGTGTTGAAATCTCTCTTTATGCGCTTTGGTGCGAACATTGAAAAGACTTATCATTTTGAAAGAAAGTTTCTTTAACCCTTGAATGCATATACAATGGTATTGAAACAAGTCCCAAATCGCAATTTACAAAGCTTTCCATGAAAACAAAAATTTCCAAGCATGAGCGCCTTTTCCATTCATCCTTACATCTGTTTTAACAAAATGTGCTTAAAATGCTAAACCGCAGAATTTTAGCGCTATGACATGCTGAACATGTCAAAAAATTTCTAACACTGAAAAATGTAAGGGCGCTAAAATTTAGCGCCCTTGCATCAAAAGTCAATTTTCCTGAGATGTAAGGGCACTGAATTTCGGCGCCCTTACATTTTTTCCAGTTTTCTACACTCTTCCAAATAAGCTTTATTTTCGACCAGTACACTCCAGAACCTTGTTTTTCCCGTTTTGTGCATCGTTTTGCATGCCTTGTCATCCGCTCCATGCTTTCCCATCCTTGTTGCTCATTTTTCGCTTTCCCATGTTTCCTAACAATTAATGTTTGTTTTGGCTAAACGGATTGCAGTCTCTTTTCAAAGATCGTCAAGTCAGAGTAATCAAAGTTCCATTTATTTTTAATGACTGCTAGTAAGCCTCCTTCTTCTTCGAAAGAAAAAGGCAAGATGAAGTACAAATATCAAGGTGTCTATCTGCTGACTGTAGTGCTCTCCAAGATGGAAGAGATAAAAGACACGAAGGTTGGTCATCAAGACTTGGTTGATTTCACAAAGCAAACAGAGACAAAGCCTCTTCTTGATTCAATGAGAGCGATCGTACACAACAACCTTCATTTGGTGGCAATGTTTCCTACAACTGCGCATAATACAGAGTTTGTTCTTCAGGTGGCATCTCATTACATCAGAGAAAGTAGGAGTGTGATCGATTCTTTCAGGCACGAGATTCTGAGATTCGACCCTGATTTCTTTGATATTGTCTTCAAGGTCCCTCATATGGAAAAATACATTGATATTTCTATATCAAAAGCACAGGAGATCTTTGATGCTGATCCCAATAAAGCTAAACAGTTGATAAACACTCAATGGTTAAAGAAGCCTAGATAATCTATTTCCAGATGGCCGAAAGGACTCCTGCGAAGTGACTTCAAAGATGACGTCAAAGATATGATCACATTTCTAAGCAGAGTGAAAGGCTTGCCGGAATCATCCACTTTTCATGATTGGATGTATGAATACATTAGGATCATAAGAAGATAGAAGGTGCATATTGACTGGGGCAAACAAATCAGTGATGAGATACATGAGCAGTTGATCAATGCTCCTTCTACATTGAAGTTCTACATGACTTCTTACCTAGTGTACGTGGCGGCTGTAATGAGACAATTCCCAGGTCTATCTACAAAAGGGAATCAAATGATGGTGCCTGTGTATAGATATTTCTATCAATTGGAGCTGAAGGAAAGCTTCCATCACTTCAGACGAGTCACAGATGCTTTCTTTGTGCCTTTCCTTTTCAATTTTGATCTAGCTCTTGAAAGAAGAAGAGTATTTGATGAGGCTTATAAGGTGGTAAGTCTATTTATGCTTAAATGCAGATCATGACCATCAAAACCTACAGGTATAGGTTTGATTTTGATTACCGAGATGTTAGAAAAAAGTTGCAAAAGGGTCACCATCACAGGTACCGTTTTGAGGACATCTGGGCAGATTGCAGAGATGAAGAAGCCAATTGCAAAATGGACTATTGCAGATTGACAGTTCAACAAATCAGAGATCTTGATATTCCTAGCCTACCAGAGGATTTTGCAGATCCAGGTGATATCATGAATGTTGTCTATGATGAGCAAGAAATTGCTAAAAGGTCGTTGCCTACAATACAATGGTCTAGGAAAGAAGTTACCAGCATGAGAGAAAGGTTGAGGCCAATCCTAGCCAATACTGCAGAATGGCTACATAAACATGGTTATGAAATGAAAAGTTTCAGAACAGACTCAGAAGGAGAGGAATCCGAAGCAGAAGCTCACCAATAGCAAGAACTCCGCAACAAAAACAAATCAGTGGTCATTCCCACTTCTTCACGAAGAGGTCCTAGGATCAAGTTCACTGTTGGCAAGAAAGATACTCAGTCTGTCCCAGAGACAGTAATCACGGAATCTAATCCATCTCGCTCTAAAGGTAGAAAGCCTATTCTAGAGGAGGTAGATTCCAATGAAGAAGAAACTACAAGTGACCAATCCGCTGAAGAGGAAGATTCAACAGAAGTAGACTCTGATGCAGAAGAGGTTTGTGAAAGTGGGCAAGAGTCTGATGAAGATTCTGAAGAAGGATCTGAAGGTGATTTTGAAGGTGAACCAGAATTGGAGAGACAAGAGGGTGATCAACAGGAACCCGAGCATGATCAAGAAAGAATTAATTCTCCTTCTGAGAATGTAATTGAGGAAATTCCTAGAACATCATCGCCTGTGACTTCAAATGTTCCTCATACCCCTCCAGATTCAAGAACTCCTCCACCTCATGTTCCCTCGTCACCTATTCCTACCACATGCATTCCTGCAGCCGAGATATCTCCTATCCTTGCAGCATCAACCCAGCTTGATACTCCTTTAGTGACAAGCATCCATACGGTTGATATACTATCAAGCCCTCCATCGTCCATTCCTAGCTTGTCTTCGCCAATGTATGATATCACTTCTAAAAATGAATTCAATTGTTTCATGAATGAGTCAATGCATGATCAGCTCAATGTGTCAACTACAGGAGCGATGATGACAGACACTTCTCCAATTGTCACAATACCTATGGTAAGTTCAGATGAGACAATAACTTCAGATGTAGCAATGGCGACTGAATTGACAGTAAATCCAGAAGTTCACACTTCTTTTCTTCCTCCTTGGTTAATATCTCAAGTGTCGAAGCATAAAAAGCAAATGATTTCTCTGGAGGAGCTAAAACCTCGAGGAGATAGTTCTTCCAAAAGCTAAAGGGAAGAAAAAGGCAAAGGTATACTCAAGGTTGAACGTTGATAAGTCTAGCCACAAGTATGCAGAAATTGGCATACCACCAAGTGAAGAAGGTGATGTCAATATGGAAGACTACACAGTAACAAAGGTCCAGCTTGGCAAGGTTACCAATGAAAGTGCAAAAGTCAATGCGCAAGTCACTTTGGATATCTTGGCTGGAAGGCTCGATAAAGTAGAGCAAGCTTGTAACATGTACAAATAGAGGGAAGAGCATTATGCCACTGTTGTAAAGAGACTTGCAGGTTCTCCAAGTAATGCACAACCACTGACAGTGGTGAATATTGAAGACCCAGCTGTCAAGAAAGCTAAGAAGTTCGCCTCCAAAGGCAGGGTGTTGTATGATTTTGTTGAGAAGATCATTGAACACGGATCTCAGATTATATTCGTTGTGGATGAGAAAACTACCTTGTTGGCCAAGCTCACCACAGAGCTTGATAAAGAAAAAAGTGTACTTTCCCAGGAGCACAGAGACATGGAAAAATGCCTGTTGTCATGGTCGGAAATGAAGCAGGTAAAGCTCAGTAAATTGGTGGAGGTTGGGGTAATTCCTGAGAAAGAAAAGTTCGTTGAGGTAAGAGAATCTCTGAAACATAGAATTCAAGTGGTTCAATCTCTTACAGAAGATCTTCACCAAGTACAGGAAGATGTCGATGGCCATCGCGCCATTCTTGAAAAAGGTATCAAAGAGTTGCCTGGTCAACTTCTTAAGGAAAATCGTATCTTGCTGCCGACCACAGAAATATCCCAGATCTTCAAGGAAGCCATCATGAATTTGATTGACAGTTCAGACTTCTCAAAAGCTTCACTGAACATCATTTGTGATACAAGGCTCACATTGGACAACCTGAAAACGCATCTTGACAGGTGCAAGAAGGTTCACTCATCTGCCATGAGATCGATCACGAGAATTCACACCATTGTGGATTACACCGTTGGTCCAGATGAAAGTTCATGCAGGAGACTAGGAGGAAATTTGAAGACTTCCGCGCCCAATGCAAAGAAACATGAAGCAGCCCCCTATTCTCCAGTGTTAGACATTTCTGGTGCATCCCATTATGCATCTTGTAAATATTTCTCGACATTTTCGAATGTCTTTTTGTAAATTGTAATTACACCAAACTCAAAGATGTAATATTTTGAAAACATATTACACTTTGACTTTGGTCAAAGTTAGGTGAGATCTCCTAAAATCGCTCACCTAACTTTCCTTAATTTTCTCAATCAGTTTCCCTCTTTTTCTCATCCCTCTTTCTATATAATGTGAGGGATTTTCATTGTAATTTTATCCTTTAGTGTTTTGCAACGAAGTGCTGCCCTTTTTGAAGCAAATTTGTGAAACTTTGCATTCATGCTTTGTGAATGAAATTCAATTAATAAAGAAGAGGATTGCAAGCCAAACTTTGCATTGGATTCGATACTTTTGTGAGTTGATCTTATTTGGTGGTGATTAGCTTGAGAAATCTGAAGGACTCTAAGTGGTTTATGTAAACTTTGTGTTACATTTATTATTTAGATTTGCATTTGTGTTTTTGTTTATCATTCGGTTGAATGATCTACAAGACTTTGTGCTTGTAATTCTTCATGCTCTTGGATACTTTTGGTTGGATGATCTACAAGACTTTGTGCTTGTAATTGTTCATGTTGTTCTAAAAATTGCTGCATCTAAGAAGACTTTGTGCTTCTAACGTAACAAACGATATACTCTGCACAGATCCAACATTGATAAAGCTACGGAATGACTTTGTGCCTTCGTGAGCTTTCCCTTTTACTTTATTTTGTCTATTGTTAATTACTTCTGGTATCTCTACGCTTCACTTTGACGAGATAGAGGTATTGGTATTACTACTAGTTGTTAGTTTAAGGTTATCAAGAATTGTGAACTTCCAACGGTGAAGCATTGTAAACATCTTCTCTGAAAAAAGAGAGAAGGATGAATGTAACACACCCCCCCACTCCGTAAGTTTTGTGTACATTTTGTAATTACTTGTTTGTTTTACTATCGCTTCTGTTAGTAGTAAGAAGGGTGCCTCCCCTTTCTGGGAGGAGAGATTCACATCTCACATAGTTGTGGCTGAAGTCCAAGTTGTGTAATCTATCGAAAAGCTGATTACATAAATTTCACCCAACACTATCCATAGTAGAACCCTCCATGATCACTATTCATAGTTAGTTTCAGATCTAGGAACCTCTTCTGTTCCCTACATTTTTCCTTTTTTTTAATAGGTAACTTGTGCTAAGGTTCATTACACTTTGTAAAGTCAAATCTTAAGATAAAACACGAGTTTATGATTATTGTTCAAACTTGCAGCAAACTGCACTCTAACTTCCCATCTTAGGAACTCCATTTCAAGATCCATCTCACATCCAGCCCAAATTACGTAAGTCCACCCTATGATTACTAGCAAAATTACATCAAACATCAATTGATAAATTCCAGAGACGTCATGACCTGACACCTAAGAGACCTTGGGGTAGCGATTAGTAATTTTCTTGCAAATTTCTACCTTTCAAGAGAGGTAGTGCGCCTATGCACTTCCTATGTTGAGAAAGTGCTAAAACACCCATCAACAGAACTAGCGCTAGAAGGAGGGCTGAGTTAAGCTAGATCAAATTGGATCATTTTCGGTTGAAAGATTCCAAAGAGTTCTAAGGTCAACACCAAACAAAGGGGAATTTCAAGAGTTGTAGCCCCCCACAAGGGATAAGTGAAGAAAGGGAGGGGACGCCGCCTCTTCCTCTTCTTCCATCTCTTCCGCTTCCCTTCCACCTTCACCTTCCTCCACCTTTCATCCATCCTCCACTCAACCACTCCAAACCACCTTCGGGCCTCATCCTTCCCACACCCGAGGAGTGGCCCCCATCCCGACCTTCCAAGTCCAAGGCACAGTCCCAACTGCCACTACCTCAATGTAGCCCCAAGTCATTGTCCCACAATAGCAAGTACCACCTTTGCCTCCCCTCATAGCTTGGTCAGTGCAAAACCCTTCTCCATTGCACTTCAATGCTTACCATGACATTCCTAAGAATCCGAAGAGATTTTGTACGAATTTTAATCCTTGCGATCCACAAAGGATGGTAGAAGAACACATTAAGATATTTGAAACAACAATCAAAGATATGCAAGTCGATCATGAGGACATGGCGTGTCGGCTCTTTCCATACTCTCTAGGAGAAGAAGATTTTTATTGGTATATCAATTTTCTGAGGGGGTCCATTACTTCATGGGATCTTATGATGAATGTGTTCCTACAAAAATACAAAATTTTGATCAACCCTTCAAAGATGTACTGATAGTTTACGTCTGTCCATAAAGAAATCAGCGAACCAATCATCTCATTCAATGATCATTTCCATCGTGCCTACATGAGGCTTCAAGCTCCATATGTGCTCAATGATGCTACTACCCTACCTATTTATTATGTAGCATTAGACAATCTTACGTCAGCATTGGTAAAAATAATGCACCCACCACTTACAAGGTTGGTGAATGCCTATTCAGAGGCAGTTATCGCCAATACCGATTTAGGGTAGAACATTTCCGCTCTGCTACCCCCTTTAGGTCCGGTGGCTCATCTAATGTAGGTTCAAGGGCTCAACCAAGTGTTTTCTCATCAGACACCTCTTATGAACTAGGTGCCTTAGTTGCCTATAGTCCCACATCCAGGATAGCCAATGAACTAGGTGCCTCTCATGCCTTCGTATTTGCAGCCTCAACAACAATAGAGCTACCCTCAAGCTCCCCAATAGCAGCAAGCATACTCTCAGCCACCTCAAGCACCATTATACCTACCAGGACCAAAATTTCCTCCAGCACAACAAAATTATCCAGTTGCCCCACCTGTTTTTCTTCAAAATCAAGTGTCACAGCCAAGTAACACTGAGAAATACTAACTCGAGGAGCTGACTAAAATGATCAAGAAAATGTCCACAAAGATGATGCACCTAAGAAATCAGAATAATCAATTGCAGTCCTCCCAACATAGCCTCTAAGATAATCTAAATTAGGAGAACATATATAACAAAGATAGTAGGGATAACTACAAAGTGTGTACCTCTTTAGGAAAAAATTATGAATGAGGGAAAAATTCCAATCATAATTTTGAAAGGAGACCCTCCCAAAGTCAAAACTGAACGTGGAATACAAGGCCCAATAATGGGGGTGTTCCTACTCCTCTTGATCAACTTGCTAATAATGAGAAGTCGACTAGCGAAGTGTACCTTATTGAGGCTACCTTATCTAGATGGTGTCAGATTCATAAGACAAGTAGGCATTCTGAGCTGGACTACCCTGAATTCTAGACAGCCATGAAAATCTTTCAAATAGAGGTCCAAAACACCATTGACAGTGCAAAATGCAGAGACCTCATTCCATCTAAGACTTACAACTCCTCATGTCTTGTAGTTAGCCAAGCCCCATTCCTACAGAGCGACAACAATGAGCTTGAGATTGAGACCGTCGCTGCCAACAATGAAGAAGTGCAAGAGGTAAGTAACGATGAAACTTTGTCTCAGCTTGTTGCTTCCGCAAACAATGATCCAATGGATGAGGTTCAAATGTTCCATTAGATAGCGACTCCCTACTACCTTAGGAATAGGCAGGCGGGTGGACTTTTTACTACTTCTATTCCACCCAACAAATTTAGCACTCCACCTAATCCCAATGCCAGTAATAATCTTGGCTTACCTCATGTGCCCACTCAATATCTCAACAAGGATAGGTCATTAAATCAGCCTCAAAGCCAACCACAAAATCAGCCTCAAGGTAAACCCCAAAGTTGGTCAAGCAAAACACAAGCCTAGCCAACTAGCTCTGCCATAGGTCGAGCATTCAAATTTGAAATTGAACAAATGGGAAAATACATTGCTGAGGAGTTCAAGAGGGTCAAAATCAGCTTGTCCACCTTTGAGTTACTCAGGTCCCAGCCTTCAGACATGCCTTCTTTAGAGTTATTAATGGAACCCCATCTTCAAAGGAAACACAAGAAGTATCAACCAAGAGAGTTTCTTTTGAAGACCCTCCAAATGAACCCATTATTTAGTAAATTCATGGAAAGAAGGCTGATCCACCTCAAGGTTAGTTGACAGGTAAGCAACCTGTTAAGAAATTAGATCAAAACAATAGGAAAAACCCCAAGGATTAGCCCTCTGGGTAGACTAAGGACAAGGTTAGTGATAAGAATAAATCTCAAGTAGCTCAGATTGATACACCCATGGACCTCTTCCAAGGAAAGTTGGAAACACCACCCTCCCTTACCACCATATGGATATTCAAAAAGAATTTGCACAATTCCTTGTTTGACTTTGGATAATCAGCCAATGTCATGCCCTTACCAGTATGCAAAGCTCTTGGTATTACCCCCACTCCCTCAAGAAGAAAGGTGGACCAACTAGAAAAAACTAAAGTAAACATCATTGGAGAAATGAACTGGATCCCAATGTAGATTTTTGTGGACCTGAGGGTGTAACAAGTTATTGATATCCAGGTTGTGGATATCCCATATACGTATGGAATTATCTTGGGATGAGACTTCACCCATGCATTGAATGGATATGCTGCAACAGATTTTTCCCACATGTGGTTGCTGTGGAAGGGGCTACCAAATCAAATTTGCATAGATCAAGAGCCATGTATGAAATTCATGATCATAAAATACAACAACACCAATGAAGTGTTATTTGTGAAAATAGAATTGGGAAACTACTGCCCCTTTGCTTATCAAGAAGAAGTAGAGATGCAAGAAGAATAACTACCTGCAAAATTCTTCTTGGTGCAATGCAGTCCTCCAACCAACTTGGTCCATGCGCCTCAAAGCATAGAAATGTTAGTGGAACTAGAAGAAGAAGAGCCTTATGAAGATGGCAATTTAGGATTGCTAGATAGTTACTGAGAATTTATGGAAAGATGTGTACAAAATCAAGTCAATCTAGGGGCAAGAATGGATTTCCAAGACCTTTTACTGCCAAGTTGGTGGAGGGTACACAATGCTTCCCACTCTGAGTTCAAATGCTACTTGTGCTAGACAGTAGTTGAACATGTCAAAGGACTAGTCTCCCCTCGAAAGGAGATGCTAGCAGGGAAGCCTACCCCAAATCATATTGAATCAACACATATTTCATAGATTGCGGATGACAACTTGCAACCTAAAGGTAATGAATGCATTCTTGGCCCTGGCATTAAAGAGCCTTCAAAATTCTAGACAATACACTTTGATGGATCTA
This sequence comes from Sequoia sempervirens, assembly GCA_007258455.2. NCBI lineage: Eukaryota > Viridiplantae > Streptophyta > Pinopsida > Cupressales > Cupressaceae > Sequoia > Sequoia sempervirens. Next base: position 143,142,717 of record VDFB02193867.1, on the reverse strand, counting down.
AGTCAAAGCAAGGAGCCGATGCTGGATTCGACCTAATCAGCCTTATGGGTAAGACCTATTTCATTTCCCATAGACTTCAATTCTATTGTACCAATAATGTAGCAGAATATGAAGCTTTAGTGCATGGTATTTTGAGGGCCTTAATGAAGAATGTTAAAATGCTGCAAGTTTTCGGTGATTCCAAGTTGGTAGTCAAGTAAGTTAGAAAATTGTACTCATGCCATGACAGAAGGTTGGAAAACTATAGGCATAGGGTTTGGGATCTCTTAGAAGGACAAGATGCATTTAATATACAGTTGATCCCACGTTCCTAGAATCAAACGACTGATGCTTTGGCTCAGGCAGCCAGTACTTTGCAACCCCTCTCCTTATCTGGCCTCAAGAAATTCACTGTGGAATTAACTTCCACACCATCTATTCCAGAAAATTTCATTCACTTCTAGGTATTCAATGACTATAAGCATATCCTAGAATTCATCACGAGCTCTGACGTGTTTTCCACACACATCATTGATGAAGCAGATCCAGAAGAGGCTGAATTAGATATAGAAGGGGTTATTAACCTCAAAAAAAATACTATCCCTAGTGGTATGGTTTAGCTTGAGTGCATATTTGATTTGGATCAAACTAGAGATCAAGATCAACAAACAAAGAGGGATGCCATAAGCAACCAATGTAACACTCACAACCTCGGGACAATTGAGGAAGTCAAGAATATTTTTATTGGAAAAGTGTACACTGCAGAAGAAAAGAAAGGGATTGTGGATGCTTTATAAAAGTATCACGATGTGGTGGCATGGAGCTATGAAGATCTAAAAACTTATGATGCCTCCATCATAACACACACCATCCCCCTCAAGCCTGATGTGTGGCCATTCTGCCAATGATAGTGCCCTATTAACACATTGATAGAACCAATCATCTACAAAGAGGTACATAAATTACTTTCAGCCAGAATTATCTTCCCAGTTAGACATTCTACATGGGTGGCCAACTTGGTCCTGTCAGAAAAAAGAACAGAGAAATTAGATTGTGCATAGACTTTTTCAATCTGAACAGAGCCTCGGAGAAGGGCAATTATTTAGTTCCATCATTGGATGAGGTACTATAGATCATCAATGGTTCGCAAATGATGTCTTTCCTTGATGGGTACTCTGGGTATAATCGAGTGATGGTACAATATGAAGACCTCCATATGATAGCATTCACCACCAAGTGGGGGACCTTCACTTACATAAGAATGCCATTTGGGCTCATCAACATTGGCACCACCTTTCAATGTGCCATGGACATTGCATTCAAATATTTGATTGGAAAGTGTATAATCATCTACATTGATGATTAGTCTGTGTTCTCTAAGAAGCAGAGTGATCACATTGCCGACTTTGTGCAAAGTATTTCATAGGTGCCAAGAATTCAGAGTTTCTCTTAACGCAAAGAAGTGCATCTTTGGAGTAATAGAAGGAAAAAATTTTGGGCTTTTTATCTCAGAGTGAGGCATCTCCATTGACCCTAAGCACATCCAGTCCTTATTGATGATTTAGCTACTAGGCAGTAAGAAAGAACTCAAATCTTTCTTCGAAAAGATCAACTTCGTGCAAAAGTTCATTACAAGATTTGTTGAGATTGTGAAGCATGTCAATGCCATGTTGAAACAATATGCTAAGATTGAGTGGACCCCTAAAGAAAAGAAATCCTTTGAAGAAATTAAGCAGGAAATTGTTGAAGCACCTGTGCTAGTTAGCTCAGACTATCTGAAGCCCTTCTACATCTATTCATTTGCTTCAAATCATTCATGTGCCAGCATTTTGACCAAGAAAGACAATGATCGGAATGAGCACTCTATTGCCTTCATGAGTGCCCCCTTAAAATATGTTGAGCTAAGATATCACAATGTGGAAAAATAGGCGTATTCCCTTGTTAGAGGAGTGAAGAAGTCCAGACATTACATCTTACTTAATAAGGTGCTTTCCATTCTTCCTGACTTGGCAATGAAGACATTGCTCATGCAAAATGCGCTGGGAGAATGAAGAGAAAAGTAGGTTACATTGTTACAAGAATATGACATGGAGATTCAGCCCATGAAATTAGTAAGAGGATAGGCACTCACTCAAACAATAGTTGAAACATCAGCTCAAGTAGGGCCTAAACTTATAGTGCAACAGTACTAGATTGAGGACGTTTCCCCAAGGAAGTGGTATGATGACTTAGTCTATTATTTGTTGAACCACAAGTTCCCACCTCACTTGTGGGGAGTTCAAAAGCATGCCATCAGGCTGAAGAGAAGCAACTATATGCTGCAAGGATCCATTTTATATAGGAAGAATCATGAAGGTGTCTATCTGGGATGCCTTGGCAGAGAAGAAGCTAGCTGGGTCTTGAGGGAATTTCATGACAAGTTTGGCACCAATCATGGATTAGGTCCTTCCACCACACATAAAATCCTATAGGTAGGTTACTATTGGCCAATAGTCTTCAAGGATGCTCACAACCATATTCATGCATGCCACATCTGCCAGATCGTTGCAACCAAAGAGAAGAATGATATTGTCCCGCTGCAATCAATTATGGAGGTGAGGTCATTTGTGCAATGGGGTCTTGACTTCATTGGTTTGATAATCCCATCATCGTTTGTAGGACACAGGTACATTCTAACTACTTTTGATTATTGCACTAGATGGATAGAACCCATTGCATGTAGGCAATGCACAAAAGAGGTAGTTATGAATTTTCATGAAACTTTTATATTAAATAATTTTGGTTGCCCCTATGCATTAGTGTGTGACAATGGCCCTACATTTTCTTCACTCAATTTTTCTAGTTGGGCCTTTGATTATAGAATTTCCCTCAAATTCTCATCCAAATACTATTCCCAATGCAACGGCCTAGCAGAATCCACCAACAAGAATCTGATCACTATAATCAAAAAAGTGCTCGATAGGAATCCTAGGGACTGGCATACCCAACTCCGTTTTTCCCTCTAGGTAGATTGCACCAGTGACAAGGCTACCCTTGGTGATTCTCCATTCCATCTTGTTTATGGCATAAAGCCAATATTCCCAATCCACTTGAAGATTCCCATCCTCTAGTTTATCAATGATTTTTATGAAGAACGGGATCGTAGAAAATATCACTTAGTTGAGTTACTACATTTAGAAGAAGTACGTGACCGTACAATAGAAAATTTTTCCAAAAATAAAGGCATAGTTAAAAGATGGTTCGACTGCTGAGCTAAAATTAAGGCCTTCCAAATTGCTAATCTAGTCCTATGTTGAGACAAGGACCATGAGAAGAAAGGGGGACATAACAAATTCGACAAGCTTTGGCTTGGCCCCTTTTAGATAGCTAAAATCCTTGGAGACAATGCTTTTTTCCTAAAGACCCTAACTGGTGAGGACATCCTATTGCCTGTTAATGGGAAACACCTAAAGCATTACTTCCAAGCCTGAGCTCTCTTAAGCTCTTCTTTTGTAAATACTTGTATATAGGTTAGTTTAGGTTTCTTTTGGTTTTCTTTCACTTTGCCGCTTTGCGTTACTTTTCTTTCTTTTTGCTCATTCCTAGTTGTTTTGATTTGGTGAGGGTGTCCTTCACTTCTGTTGTAGTGGCCCTACTCATTCAACAAATGGTTCACTTTGTTGCCCACCCTTAGTTTTCTTTGGCTAAATATTCACTCTCAACCATCGGTCTCTGATCACTGCTATGGAATGACTTCCTCATTTGAACTCTACCTTAGAACTTGACCCTTGGTTAAATCCTTTTATGTTCATCTCAAATTCTACACAAAACACATAAATTATTTCCAAAGTGTTGTACAGTAGCTGTTATGATCACTTGGTGAGTGAAAAATCTTAAGTCCACTCCAGTGACCACTGTGGTTCCCAAACCCATAGTATGCTTGCACGGTTGGGAAAAAGAAGAAAGTATTAAAAGAAGAATCAGAAGAAAGAACGAAATGAAAATTCTAAAATCAAGCAACCATATGGGTGTGCAAATAACTCTACCAAGGCTATGGACACCCAACTAGCAGTAAAGCAATATCCATGGGGTCACAGCTACAACTCTGTTAGGGCTATGGATGCCTGACTGGCAATGGGGCAATGTCTAGGTTACTTTTGGAGTTGGACGATTAATGTAGCTTGCTTAGTTTGATTGGTTGTTGCTTGTTGCAGTTTCTAAGGAAAGGAAATGAATTCACCAAGCACACACTTTTAAGATGCTTCGTGGGTTGACTCAACTAAGGAACCTATTCTCCTAGTTCACTTTTGGACATCGAACCCTGGTCCACGAACCAAGGATTCTAGGTTCTGACTGAACATTTATCCTCAAAACGCTCGATATCGTTCCCCAGTAGAGTCACCATTTGTTGTGCCCTCAACACACATGCCCTGTTCAAAATGGGGACCCTCTCTTTCCTTCACCTTGTCGGGTCACTTTTGGCTTTTCCTCATTTTGTGTGCCTTCATTTTGGTGTTCAAAGTGGTTAGTAAGCTCTTAGTGGTGTCTTCCTAAATTGGCCATGTTCTTTGCCCCCTCAAATTTCAAGGTCCTTTATCTTCACGGGTCCCCAGTTGTTGTTTTCCTTAGTGTTTTAGGAACCGACATCCCTTGAGTCCTGTGGGCCCGCCCTCGTGGGTTTCCCCTAGCGGACTTCCCTACTACATTCGTCGTGTCGAATAGCTAAAGGACCCCATCCTTTCACAATCCAGGACCCACCACTTTGATTGTCATTCCTCCATGTTTCTGACGATTAAGTCTAAACAACCATCCTTGAGACCCATCAGGTTCACCCTGTCAGGTTTACTCTATTGGGTTACCGCTGCTTCACTGCCATTTCAAAAGGGTCTTTCTCGAGCAGCTTCCCTTGCATCGGTTTCTAGGGCTATCTTCACCACATATTTAACACCAAACTTTTAGACGACCTTACCCTCACTGCATTTCGCTTGTCAGGGCCTGATTTCCCTAGCACCGCCCATTTAATGCTGAACTTTTAAGCTTCCTTCAGCCAATGATGTTCTGGCTTTCGAAACCTAGACTCTTCAGCATTGTTCGATCATCACCACAGTTAAACGACCATCTGTCGACATCCTCTTGATTGTCAAACCCCAACACTCTTGCAGCCGATTTAAAATAGAGGATCACCAACCTCTTGTCTATCATACGAGCATTAATTTTTGGAATTTAATGTTCTATTTTCTATAAATAGTTGAGTTTGAGCAGTCATTTTCACTCACTAGTTTGTCAAAATGAATCAAAGAGCTACCCTGTGATCGCCGACTTTGAGCCCGATGGATCCCCGTGCCAATTCAAGTCATTTGTTGATTGATCTCTTCACCTCCTTCATCGGGTTCTAGAGGTGAGTTGGTCATTCACCCTCCTGTTGTTTTTTTCTTGATTTCTTGTAAAATGAATGAGTTTAAAAGGAGAACACATACCCTAGATAGAGGAAAACAAGGCGCCCCAAACCCAAGTCATGAAATTTGAAGAAATCATTCAAAATCCCCTAATAAATGGCCCCAGAACCTTGTCCTCTTAGCGCCTTGGCCAGAGTGTTAAGTCTTGGCATTTTCTTCATTTTCATCAATACTTGAAAGCTAAAGACAACTTACATGCAACAAAATGCTCTTTTGGGTCCGCCATCGTGGAAAGCCCCCACCATCTCGTCATTCAAACCCAGTGAAAACTCACAAGCTAAGTGGACTCCATCCATGCTACCCAAACCTGTGCCCGTGGAACTCCATCCCCGAGGCGCTGCTCATAAGCCACCGTTTCAAACAACATTTTGATCCCAGCTCTTTGATGCCTCGAGCCCCAACTCCCTATCTGTCAGTTGACCTCTTGCGCTAACGATTATGTGCCAAATGTCGTTTGGGTCCTGGCGCATGGACCTCCATCCATGGGCCGCTGTGGTAATATCATCATTCCTAATAGCTTTCTAGTGGCAACCTTCCACCCTCCAGGTCCCGATCATCCCACGATTATGCGAATGAAATGATAAAAACATAAGGGCCCCAACCTTCGGTGAGTCATTCCCTGTGGACTTCCATCATCATGACTTTTTCCCATCCCAACCATTACAAAGGGGAGAATTACCTTCATCGTTTTGCTGCCCAAGACCTAATCCTTTATTTTCCTATGAGCTTCCCCTAAGCAAAACAAAGAAAACATGGAAGCCAAGTCCTTCGGGTTGCTCTCATTGGAAGTCCACGCGTATTATATCATTTCAAATGGCAATCCCCTAATGGCTTTCCACCCCATTTGACCTGAACTTCCCAAACACTAATACATGATGTTGACCATCCTCTGGACTTGCAGGTCCCGCCCGGCAGAACTCCATCCCTAGAATGTTGTGTCACTAGAGCCATTCCAAATGGAAAACCCAAACAGCCAAGCTTCTCCCTAACTCTAACCACCTAAAAGATGATCGAAATGTCTTCCAATCACCAAACAATTGACCCACGTGTCAAAATGGCTTGTTCTCCTTAGTGGACCCCACAATCTGACCAAATCCTAGGGCAGGTGGAACCTTGTGGGATGCCTGCCCTATTTTCCCTTCAAAACAGTTGTTAGCCCAGGGAAGTCCAACCCTTGGGGCTCGAGTCATCCAAAATCCCTCTTGTGAACTATTAATGATGATTTGGGTTAAATGTTAGATTTCTTAAATGCTAAATTATCCAATCTAACCCTGTTTCCAAGAATTCGACTAATGTTTTAGTGTTTTCATACTCGAATATGCTCACCGCTCCTATGCTTGTAGGATATATGGAATCAGGTGTAGGACCATCGAGAGCGGCTGTGGAGAAAGAAAACGGGCAAAGCACCCCATGGAAAAGAAGATAAGGACCAGATGAAGTTTCAATTCCAAGGGGAACCCCTAAAATCCAAAGTCACCACAGAGTGGAAGGAGGTCTCTAACACAAACATTAGACACATAGACATTGACAAGTTCAAGTAGAGGGTCAAGATCAACCCTATGATGAAGAATGCAAGACTAATTAGAAGTAGTGGAATAGCCAAAGTTGTAGGCTTCCCTCCCACTCTTGTCGCCCCTGAACTAGTAATGGCCTGTAGGGAGGCATACTAGCTAGAGACTCAAACGATAGTGGAAAAAGATGGAAATGTGTTAGCTAATATGTTCACCCAAGCAAGAACCAGAAAATTTCATATCCCTACCTTCGAGGAAATGGAAATAGGGTAAAAGCACAAAGTTGTGTCACATTTTCAGCCAACTTATCAACGCAACTTAATTTAAGTATTTATAACTAAAAATCAATTTTGGTCAAACATATGATCTAGTAAGATTAATTGTAGCTAAGTTAGATACTTCCACAACTTTCTCAACTAAAATTGTTGGCTAAAAATATATGGAGCACCACTTTGAGTCTAATTTACCAAAAAAATATAATGATTTGAAAAACATGAAGTTTCAATAACTCCTACTATGATGCACTAGATAAAAGAATTTATTTCAAGATAGTATAATTTTTTTTCCATTTTAGATAAATATTTAAAATGAAAGTTGGCGTTTGATGGAAAAACTATTTTTTGATTCACACAAATTTTTTATATTTACTTAAAAATATGTATTTATCAAAATTGGAAAAAAATATATCCATGCACTAAAGTTTCAAGTTATAAATACACACAAAATATTTGAAAGAAAAAAAAAATTACTATAAAAAGTTTAATGTCTCATGAAACTTTATTTTTCAGCATTTTATCATCAACTAAATTATAGTGTTAATTTATTAAAAACTAGTTTAAATTAAATTTTATTTTTTTTAAATTACAAACATAAAATATACTAAAAAATACATATTCTACTAGTTTACATCATTTCAAAATTCAAAACTTATATGCCACTTTTTAGTGATTCAAATTTAAAAGTTGGATCAATGTTGGTCACTTCCTTTATAAAGTGTGACACGACTTTGTGCTTTTACCCAATACCAACCAGAGATGATGGCCAGGCAATGTGGGAGGAGGACCCACTTAAATGTATAAGAAACTCATAAATCAGTTTTGGCTCAAGGAGAAGAGGAGCAGTGCTTCCAAGGTTCCAAAAGAACTATTCTAAAGTGATTTTTATGAAGATTACCATGAATTGGTAATATTGTTAAGCAGGGTAATGGGCCTCCCAATGGCTACCTATTTCCAAGAATGGATGGTCTACTTTGTAGAGGAGATTCTCCATGGAGAAGAAACCAAGTTTTACTAGGGTGGGATAATCAGTGACTGCTACCATTAATAGTTTATGGTTGTTAAGGAGACCTCCAAATTCTACATGACATCCTATTTGGTCTATTCCTTGGTCGAATGGAGGAAATACAGAGACTTGTTCAGAGCTCTAGATGAAAAACCTGGTAGGGAGCTAAAAGTTTATGACAAATACCCCCAACTGTAATATAGGAACTTCAAGAAATATTACTAAAGGGTCAATCACGCTTTCATAGGTCATATCATCATATTGCTCCAGGTGACTTCAAGAGGTGAGTCTCCCACAATGCTAATGCATTTTTGAAGCAATATGCCTTTCTGTTCATCTAGTACATGAAGATCACATATATTCATATAGAAGGCTTCTCAAAAAGGCCAAACAAGCTGCCCTGGTATCCTAATGACTAGATAATACTATTGGTGCTCTCTCAGCAGCTATGGCATGTGCACACCCTCTTGAGCAGAAAACATAAGGCAGGGATTCCTTATCCCCTTTCTTTTGGCCAAGGGTTATAAAAACTCCATACCTCTCAGTGTGTCAACAATTCAAAAAAGGAATTGGACGAATACCATTTGAGACTCCACACTACCCAGCCATGGATGGATCCCTATGGCCATATCAAGAAGATGCTTGGACCTAAATATTCCCATCTACATAGCATTGAGTATTCCTAGGCTAATTACAAAGATGAAAATGAAGTGCGAATGAGGCACTATATGTGGATGACCACATACTTTGTAAAGAAGGTCAATTTGTTCCTAGTACCTAACCAAGTGGAAGAATATGAAAGCATGGTCATGGATCCCCGGTATAATGTAGTTACTAATATGCCACTACCACTGATTGATTGAGATGAGCAAGAGGTCGATGACCTCGATATTCTAACCAAGCCTGTCGAGGCTCGCACAAAAGAATGGATTGATGGAAAATTTTCTTGATTGAAACAGCAAGGGGTCACTTTGACCTATGATGGGCTCGAAAATGAGCCAAGTGGAACAGAAATTGGTTCAGTTGTTGCCCCATCAGGAGAGACTTCTAAATCCCCTCTAGTTACTAGATCGAGGAAAAGAAAAGAGGCTGATGAACAACAACCCAATCCCAAGGTATACGCTAGAAAGGCTTTGGAAGGTGAACCTCCCAAAAACATAAGATTTTGGGTAGCATTAAAAATATGCCTATTATTCAAGAATATCCAATCCATGAGGGAGAGGAAAAGGAGACTAAACAACCAAAATATCCACCTGTCAGCTCCACTGTTGTTGCCCCTCTTCCTACTTCCCAGGAATTGGTTGGTACTTCCCCGCCTGTAGTCTACATCTCATTCCACCTTGCTTCTTCTCCACCTACTGGGCAAGTCATGATGATCGACTCTTCTTCCACCATCACCTCTCCACTCTCTTCTGCTTCCATGTCTCCAACCACATTTCTCATTACTAACAGCAATGATACCCATACCCACACTATCCCTTCCAAAGGCATTATCTCAACACATGCAGAAGGTTCCTACAGAGCTTTCTGAAGTATTAATGAACCCATCTATTTAGGCTACTTTGGTGCAAATTCTTGCTAGTATCCCCACCTCCACTCCTCCAATTGAACAACCTGAAATGAAAGCCACAATGCAAATATCCAAGGAGTTAGAGAGGTAAGAAAAGGAAGCAATGAAGGAATTAGAGGAAGAAGCAGACAACTACCATAAACACATAAAGCACTAGCATTTACAAATTGATAAGGTATTCTATGAGGGAGAGGAAAAAAATCCTCCAAGGGTGATGAAGAAGTGTTGGAAATATGTGCCTAAATCATCACAGGCTATAACCTCTATTGGAGCCAAGTCGGTGTGATATTGTTAATGTCTGGCCAACTAGCAGCTTTGACACATTGTGTTTTGTACAGGTCATTGTGACCTTGCTTCTGTCTCACCAAAGGAGCCTATCGCTGTGACAAGAAGCATTCAAAGTGACCTCTCACCACCCATGGAGATATCTAGCTGATAGGCCATTCTATCGTATATCGGAGAGACTTGGCCGAAAGGTTTAAGGTTTCGGTATGAGGTCTTACCGATATGAATGTATCGTCGATAGCATTCACTTGGTGTCTTCAGGGTAACTCGAAGGTTTCGTTATAAACTCCTGGGGACAGTTTCTTTGTCTCACCAACAGTATACATCGGTATAACATGAGATGGCTCGGTAAGAAGTCTTACCGATATGGATGTCTTGCCGACAATGTTTAATATGAAGTCTTCGGGGAAAGTCTTCGAGTTCGGTATGACTTATATCGATAAGGAATGTCTCACCGATGGTGTACACTCGAGGTAGCACAAAAGATCTAGTTGTGAGGTCTTATCAATGGAAAGAAGTCTTGCCGACTATTCAGTATGACTTGAGACTTCGAAGTAGCATAAAGAACTCAATAAGATGTCTCAGTGAAAGATGATTGTCTTACCGATGTGAATACTCATGTCTATGTGACTTATGGACCTCGGTATGAGGTCTTGGCAAAAGCGATGAGTCTCGCCAAGTGGTGGATGCACTAGGATTAACATGAAGTATTCGCTGTGATGTCTTGGCAATAGCAGTATGTCTTGCTGATTGTTGGATGCTTCAGTGTAACTTAAGAAGTCTCGGTGTAACCTCTTGGTGAGTGGTAAGTCTTGCTGATAGCAATGTTGAATTTGATACAACGATTGTAAGTTCGATGGAACCTCTTGCCGATGGAAAACTCTTGGTGATATCGGATTCTAAGCTTTGTGGCATCGGGGAGACATGGTCAGTGTCTCACTGATATGCCAACATAGCTTGATTTCCTTTTAACTGTTTGACCATCCTATGTGGAATCTCGTGGACCAATCAAAGAAGCCAAATGGGAACTGTTGGAGGATAGTCTATTAAGTCAGTTCTGTGAGGAAGTTCGACAGACAGGGAATGACATGAATATAGTTTGAAGTTGCAGATACTTGATGGTTCGGTTGGTTTGAAGAATAGTTTTGTGAACAGTTCGAATTGTATCAGAGTGATTTTGATTCTGTAAAGATTGTAATTTGAAGGTTCCTGTACAAGATTGATCATTGTGAAAGCTACTGTAATCTGGCATCAGAAAGATAAATCAGAACTTTGTATGTAATTATTGGTTACTATAATACAAAGTGACTTCTCTTGGTGTGGTGGGTTTTTCTCCCGTAAGGGTTTTCCCACGTATATCTGGTGTTCATTTGTGTTTGTCTAATTCTCTACTTCTGCTATTTATTTCAAAGTGCATCTTAATTGAACTGTAATTGTAAATTTTAAAAGTTTCTCTGCATTCTTCCCTAAGGTTTTGACATTAGGAGAGCTATTTCTGCATCTAATTTTCCTTACAAGTGGTATCAGAGCCTAGCCAGTTGTGTTATCCTTGTGGGTACGTTGGGTTTTTTGAGTCAATTTCTGTTTAGTGGGAGTCTTGTAGAAGTTTATCAATTTCTAATTATAGATTGATATGGCAAGCACGTCAAGAAAGATTGAAATAGAGAAGTTCAATGGCAGCAATTTTGAGTTGTGGAAACTCAAAATGGAGGATCCTTTAGTGGATCATGATTTGTGGCTTGTTGTGTCTGGAACTAAATGTACAGGCATGAAGCAAGAAGATTGGGACCTTGCAGATAGAAAGTCTAAGGGGCTGATAAGGCTCTGTTTGGCAGACTCCGTTCTTCTCAATGTGCATGAAGAGAAGACTGCATCTTCCTTGTGGAAGAGACTGGCATCTATTTATCAGGGGAAGTCCTTGGTGAATAAACTATTCCTGAGGAAGAACTTGTACTCTTTGAGAATGCAGGAAGGAGGGTTTGTTGTTGATCATTTGAACGCATTTAACATGTTGATTGCACAGTTAACTTCTGTTGGTGTAAAGACTGATGAAGAGGATCGATGTATGCTGATATTGTGTTCTTTGCCAGATTCATGGGATCACCTTGTGATGGCTATTGGGAGTACAACATCCAGTTTCAAGATGGAGGATGTTGTTGCTTCTTTCTTATCAAAAGAAATGAGAAGGAAATCTTCTGAGATGGCGAAGGAGGCCCTTGCTATTAGAGGAAGGTCAAAAGAGAAAGGCAAGAAGAAGGACAAGAATTCCAAATCGAAATCAGAGGGGAGATCAAAGTCTCCTAGCAAGAAGTCCAAGGTGAAGTGTTGGAATTGTGGGAAACCTAGTCATGTCTGAAAGGATTGTAAAGAGGAGAAGAAGAAGAAGAAGAAGTATTCATCCGACAATGATTCTTCTCATAGTGATGGATATGCCTTCATTGCAACCTTGGCTACACAGGCATCAAATGATGTCTGACTGGTTGATTCTGGAGCATCTTTCCACATGACATCTCATAGAGACTGGTTAATAAAATATGAAGAATACAATGGTGGAAAGGTGTACTTGGCAAGTGATTCAACTTTAGAGATTGTTGGCCATGGAAGAGTTAGAATCCAATTGCCCAATGGAAGAGTGAAGGGAATTAATAATGTAATACATATACCAGGTCTGGCTCTAAACTTACTTTCTGTAAGTATGCTAAATGATATTGGAGTGCAAGTCATGTTCTCTAGAAATGGCTGCAAGATGACTAGAGGCTCAATGGTGCTAGCAAGGGGTGCTTGTATTGGTACCTTGTACAAGCTGGATGCACATGTTGTTCAATGTAAAAGGGTCTCTGTAAAGTCACAGAAAGCTACTCATGGAGGTAAAGAGGGAAATGTTCCTAATCATGTAAACTCTATGGAAGTTAAACTTCCAGCAGAAAAGACTATGCTCTAGCATCGTAGGCTAGGCCACATAGGAGAAAAAGGTTTAAAAACCTTGAAGAACAAAAACCTGGTTGAGGGGCTTGAAGATTGTAACCTTGAATTTGAATTCTGTGAACACTGTATATATGGAAAGCAACACTGTGTTTCTTTTTATTCCAGTCCTCATAAATCTTTTGGTTTGCTAGATTATATTCATTATGATGTATTTGGTCCAGTGAATGTTCCTTCTTTGTCTAATTCAAGATACTATGTATCATTCATTGATAATTATTTGAGAAGAATATTTGTTTATTTTTTGAAAAGTAAATCAGAAGTGTTCAGTCGATTTAAGGAATTTAAAAACCTTGTAGAAAATCAAACTGGAAGAAAAATTAAATGCTTAAGGACTGATAATTGCAGTGAATTTTGTTATGATGATTTCAAGAGGTATTGTAAAGACCATGGAATTAAAAGACATAAGACTACACCTTATACTCCATAGAAAAATGGAGTTGCAAAAAGGTTCAATAGGACAATGATGGAGAGAGCACGAAGTATGCTAAGTAGTGTTAGCTTGGAGGAGAAGTTTTGGGTTGAGGCTATTGCTACTACATGTTACTTGATTAATCGTTCTCCAAATTATGCTCTTGTTGAGAAAACACCTTTTGAAGCGTGGTCTGGTAAGAATCCCTCCTTAAGACATATTCATGTTTTTGGTTGTGAGGCATATGCTCATGTGCCATATGAGAAAAGATCTAAGTTGGAGAACAAGGCTGTCAAATGTATTTTTATTGGCTATAGTGTTGGCATAAAAGAATACAAGCTTTGGAATATTGATACAGAGAAGGTTGTATATAGTAGAAGTGTAATCTTTCGTGAGTTGAAACCTTCTACCTTGGATCTACAGTCAGAGACAAAGTCAGAAAAAAATAAGCATGTAGTTGGAATTCCTCCTAAACCAGATAAAGAGGAATTCAAAATTCAAAATGTACCTAAAACTAAGGAGAGCTCAAGTAGTTCTGAAAGTTTTGAAGAAGAAGAAGAACCTCAGCCTCAACAAGTGAGGAGGTCAACCCATGAAAGAAAAAAACCTGATAGGTATGGGTTCTCTTTGATACATTCTACTTGTGCCTATGCTTTAATTTCTAGCACTGATGAACCTAGGACTATAAAAGAGGCATTTAAAATGTCTGATTCAGATTCTTGGTTGGAAGCCATGAATGAAGAAATGGCATCATTAGAAAAGAATGAAACTTGGAGTTTGGTGCCCTTCCCTAAAGGCAGAAAATTTTTTGGTTGCAAATGGGTATTTAAAAAGAAGATTGGTCTGGATGGCAGTGTGGAAAAGTACAAGGAAAGATTGGTTGCGAAGGGTTATTCCCAGGTAGAGGGAATTGACTATGGGGAAATTTTTTCTCCTATAGCTAAGTTGACGTCTATCAGATTTTTTTGTCACTTGCAGTAGCGTATGACTTAGAGGTCGAACAGATAGATGTGAAGACAACATTTCTTCATGGTGATCTTGAAGAAGAAATCTATATCTCCCAGCCTGAGCACTTTGCTGAAAAAGGTAAAGAGAAACTAGTTTGCAAGTTAAAAAATTCTCTGTATGGGTTAAAATAGTCACCTAGAATGTGGTACCAGAAATTTGATACTTTTGTATTGTCCTTGGGATTTATGAGATCAAAATCCGATCATTGTGCTTATTATAAAGCTGAAAGTGATCAAGTTCTTATTATTGCTCTATATGTTGATGATATGTTGTTCATAAGCAATAGTAAGCTAATGATTTCTAATCTTAAGTCTTAGTTGTTTGCTAAGTTCAAAATGAAAGATCTTGGTGCAGCAAGTTATATTCTAGGGATGGAGATAACCAGGGATAGGAATAGTAGAAAGCTTTGGCTCAGTCATAGTAAGTATATTAAGATTGTTCTAGAGAGATTTTGCATGAATGATTGCAAGCAGCTAGTTATTCCAGTTTTGCATGGAACGAAGCTATCTATTGAAGACTGTCCAAAATCTCCAACTGAGATGGAGGACATGACTAGTGTACCTTATGCTAGTGCGGTTGGTAGTCTCATGTATGCAATGGTCTGTACAAGACCAGACATTGCCCAAGCAGTGGGAGTTTTTAGTCAGTTTATGGCTAATCCTGGAAGGACACATTGGGATGCTGTGAAAAGAGTTTTCAAATATTTGAAGGGCACTTCAGATTTTGCTTTGTGTTACCATGGAAACTTGGTTGAATCACAGAGGACTCTCAGTATTCAAGGCTATGTGGATTTTGATTGGGCAGGGGACATTGACAGCAGGAGGTCCACCAGTGGATATACTTTCATGTTGAATGGTGGTGCAGTGAGTTGGATGAGTAAGCAGCAGGTTGTAGTCACTTTTTCCACTATAGAGGCTGAATACATGGCAACTACACATGCTTGTAAAGAAGTAGTTTGGGTAAAATGTTTGTGTTCTAACATTGGTTTTGATGCAGGGAAAATAACTATTTTTTGTGATATTCAGAGTGCAATTTGTCTGGCAAAGAATCCTACTTTCCATGCCAGGATGAAACATATAGATGTACAGTACCACTTTGTACGAGATATGGTGGAGGATGGAAAGGTCAGTTTGGAAAAATTTGATACTATGGAGAATGTTTCCAATGCATTGATGAAGCTAGTGACCACAGACAAGTTCAGGTGGTATGCAAGTTCAATGGGCCTTAGTGCCCATGATTTTCAATAAGTTTTGTTTTTCTCTGGAGATGCCTATGTGATCTTCGTCAAGTGGGATATTGTTGGAAATATGTGCCTAAATCATCACAAGTTGTAACCTCTATTAGAGCCAAGTTGATGTGATATTGTTAATGTCGGGCTAACTAGCAGCTTTGACACATTGTGTTTTGTACAGGTCGTTGTGACCTTGCTTCTGTCTCACTGAAGTAGCCTATCGCTGTGACAAGAGGCATTCAGAGTGACCTCTCACCGCCCGTGGAGATCTTTGGCTGACAGGCCATTATATCGTATATCGAAGAGACATGGCCAAAAGGTTTAAGGTTTCAGTATGAGGTGTTACCGATATGAATGTCTCGCTGATAGCATTCACTTGGTGTCTTCGGGGTAACTCGGAGGTTTCCTTATAAACTCCTGGCGATAGTTGCTTTGTCTCACCGACAGTATACATCGGTATAACATGAGATGGCTTGGTAAGAATTCTTACCGATATGGATGTCTTGCCGACAGTATTTAATATGAAGTCTTCGGGGAAAGTCTTGTATTTTAGTATCACTTATATCGATAAGGAATGTCTCACCGATGGTGTACACTCAGGGTAGCACAAAAGATCTCGCTGTGAGGTCTTATTGGTGGAAAGAAGTCTTTCTGACTATTCGGTATGACTTGAGGCTTTGGAGTAACATAAAGAACTCGATAAGATGTCTCAGCGAAAGACGATTGTCTTGCCAATGTGAATACTCATGTCTATGTGACTTATGGACCTTGGTATGAGGTCTTGGCGAAAGAGATGAGTCTCACTGATTGGTGGATGCACTAGGATTAACATGAAGTATTCGTTGTGATGTCTTGGCGATAGCAGTATGTCTTGCCGACTGTTGGATGCTTCGGTGTAACTTAAGAAGTCTCGGTGTAACCTCTTGGTGAGCAATAAGTCTTGCCGATAGCAATGTTGAAGTCATTGCAATGGTTGTAAGCTCAGTGGAACCTCTTGTTGATGGAAAACTCTTGGTGATATCGGATGCTATGTTGTGTGGCATCGGGAAGACACGGTCAGTGTCTCACCGATATGCCAACACAACTTGATTTCCTTTTAACCATTTGACCATCCTATGTGGAGTCTTGTGGACCAATCAGAGAAGTCGAATGGGAACCATTGGAAGACAGTCCGTTGAGGCAGTTCTGTGAGGAAGTTCGACAGACAGGGAATGACATGAATATAGTTTGAAGTTGTAGATGCTTGATGGTTTGGTTGGTTCGAAGAACAGTTGTGTGAACAGTTTGAATTGTATTAGAGTGATTCTGATTCTGTAAAGATGGTAACTTGAAGGTTCTTGTACAAGATTGATCATTGTGAAAGCTGTTGTAATCTGGCATCAGAAAGATAAATCAGAACTCTGTATGTAATTATTTGTTACTGTAATACAAAGTGACTTCTCTTGGTGTGGTGGGTTTTTCTCCTGTAAGGGTTTTCCCACATATATCTGGTGTTCATTTGTATTTGTCTAATTCTCTGTTTCTGCTATTTATTTCAAAGTGCATCTTAATTGAACTGTAATTGTAAATTTTAAAAGTGTCTTGGCATTCTTCCCTAAGGTTTTGACATTGGGAGAGTTGTTTCCGCATCTAATTTTCCTTACAAGAAGAAGGTGTCGACACTAAATATATTGTAGAAACCTTTGATGCAGACTTACAAGAAGAGCTAGCTCGATAGCTAAGGGATTTTAGAGAGGAAGTGGAAAGACCATCTCTGGAAGAAGAAAAAGAGTCTGGTGATAAAATGGAAGAAGACACTAAACTTCAAAGTTGGGAGCAAGAAGAAAGCCCCAAACATGGTGAAGAGGTGCCTTTCTCAGAAGGTCAGGAAGAACAAAAAAATAAAGAGCAAGATGTGCCACCCTGGCACGAGGAAAAAGAAAGTGAAGAAGAGGTTGAAACCCACAAGAGTTCAAAAACAAAGTAGTCTGAGGAACATGGGCATGAAGAAGAAAAAGAAGAAAAGGATATTGAAGGGGAGGACAGCCCCAAGGAACACACACCCACCAAGTCCCCCATTAAACACATGTTGTTCATCTAAGACTCTGATGAAGAAGAAGGAGAAGACTCAAGGAGGGAATAGGAAGCTTATGATGATAAAGAGATTAAGTTTAGAAGGGATGAAGAAGAAGGTGATTATGAATCATCCAAGAAAGAGTCTCAGATGCCTGAGTGGCTGGAAAAGAAATTAGAAAAGAAAGCTCCTACTCCAAAAGATCCAAGAGCAAGGTTAGAGGCCATCTTGGCCCGAGTTTACATCAGTACCAAAAAGAGAAGAAGCCCAAAGTTAGATCCAAGTTGACAATTGATGCTTCTAGATCTATGACCATGCAAGCAGCCACACTGGTGGTGGAAGAAGGGATAAGTAACGTCTCCACTTTCAACTTGGGGATAGCTTCCAAAGAGCATAAAATAGATCATCTCCAGAAGTTTTTTTCCATGATGGTGCATTTAATATAGCAGGATAAGATCTCCAAGGAAGAACTTAAGGCGCAGGTGGTTGATTTCATAGCCTATATCCAACAATGGTCATCTATGGAAGAGCTACCTATGACATCCTCAGCTCCACCACAACAACTGTCCAAGGAGCAAATTGACAAGCTTGAGAAAAGAAAGAAGTGGACTAAGAATACTGAGGATTAGTTCTAGCAAGTCCTGTATGCTAGAAACATGGGCATCAATATGTTGTCAAGACAACAAATAAATTCTTGGAGGTCTAGAAATCCCTTGAGGGCCCAAGGAAGTTTTGTACTAATTTCCCAGGGATTTATGAATCCAACTATCCTAAGATTGAGGCCATCCTCAAATTGCCTCACAAAACATGGAAAGAAGACCTTGCATTTGCAGAGGACAATCACTGGCTTGTGGATATGTGGAAACTAGATTTTTATCACAAAAAAGGGATATTGGAACAAGTACTTTGCAAAGTGGAGTCTAACATTGATTGGGCTAAGGACATTAGGGCCAATTGTGTTGAGTATCTGAAATTGATGACATGCTATGATGTGCCCACTGTTGAGATCAATCCGGGAAAGGTAAAGCCATCTAAACATCCATATTGGAATACACTTATGGGCCGATCTAAACAATGAAACTACCAAGTGCTCGAATCTAAAATAATGGAGATTGAGAAACTTCGGGCATTAATCAGTAAGTTCATAGATTATCCCTCTTTTAAGAAGCAAGAAGGAAACCCAATCATCCATGAAAAGCTCCTCATAGAATAGTTCCAAAAGAGACAATCAGCAAAAGACAAAAATGCTACAATGTTGCCACAAGAGAACAAAATAGGGAAAAGATGAAGAATGTATTTTAAATTGTAATATATTTGGGGGTAAGTGAAACCATAGTTTGTAGTGAATCTTGGGCACACAATGAAAATTAACCTTGTCCATTCATTTTTATTTTTAAACACTATAAATAGGGGGTCTCCTCTCATTTTCAAAGGAGAGTTGAGTTGTAATGACATGCTACAGAAATTTTAATAGAAGTTCATTAGATTTTGGTGGACTCTTGAGTTTCTATTGTTTGTTTCATGATTCATCTCCCATAGTTAGTTGATTTAGTTAGATTTACTTTGTTGTTCTTTATGGTTTTAGATTACTTTGGTAGATTAGTTAATGTTTTTCAATGGTTGTGCAAATTTTTGTTGTGTTGATGCCTTTCTTGTTCATACTTTTTGTTGTTTATTTATGGTAGATAGCTATGTAAAGTTAGTCTAGACTTAAATTGAAAGCTGCTCCAATTTTTTATCTTTTGTTGATGCATGTTTATGGTGAATGAATGGTAGAACATTTACAGTCCTTAGAAGCTAGCACAATTTTTATGATACTTTGTGTTTTCTAGTTAAGTGAAATTTTGTTTTCAGGAAGCTATCCACAGTAAAACCCTCCATGATCACTGTTCATAGTTAGTTCCAAATCTAAGAACCTATTCTCTTCCCTTCCTTTTTCCTTATTTTTTAATAGGTAACCTGTGTTAAGGTTTATTGCACATTGTAAAGTCAAATCTTAAGATAAAACATGAGTTTATGATTGTTGTTCGAACCTGCAACAAACTGCACTCTAACTTCCCATCTTAGGAATGCCATTTCAAGATTCATCTCACATCCAACCCAAATTATGTAAGTCCCTCCTATGATTACTAGAAAAATCACATCAAACATCAACTGAAAAATTCCATTCACTTCATGACCTGACACTCGAGAGACCTTGGGGTAGCGATTGGTAATTTGCTTGCGAATTTCTACCTTTCAAGAGAGGTAATGGGCCTATGCACTACCTGTGTTGAGAAAGTGTTAAAACACCCATCAACACATCTCTCTCACAAATTCATGTTTTGTTTCATGTAGCATTTCTTAGAAAGTAGACTAATGATAATTATCATGTTCTAGTGCAAGAGCACCCACATGCCTATCATGCCTCCAAGAGTCAAAGTTTGAGTTTTGTCTTATTTTTTGTTGTTTCATGGTAATAAGGTCATTTTATACCATTAATGATCATTTAGAGTCATTTTGGAAGTTTGTGGTTCATTTAGGTAAAAGATGTAAAAGATTGCCAAATGTTGTCAATGTTGTCAATGACAACTTTTCAATTGTAATGACAACTTTTTGAAATGTTGTTAAAAGTTAGATGGAATTTAGTTGGAGGTTGAAAACTACTTGTAAGGGCATAAATAAATTTTGTAAACATGACCTTGGGGTTGGAGAAGTTGAAAATAAGAATTTGTATCTTTGAGGAAGAAGATTTATATGTTTTTCCAACGTACTGTGTTGTTTTTTTTCTTTTGTATAGTCTATATGGCATTATTATGATTTTCACATGTGTGGTATGGTTAGATAATTGAATTACCTTTCAAATTCCTTTGGTTTGTTCAAACTTTATTTAGATTTGAATAAGTTATGGTAATTATACCACTAGTAGCCTGGAAGTTGTTTTTTTCTACAACTCGTACAACCAAACTAACTATTCCAACACATCCAGATGGGTACATTTAGGTTAGGTATGGTCCCATTTCATACCCAAATAGTCTGAAGCAGTCCGAGCTACATTCAACCAGCGAAATCCCTTAAGAGTCCAAAGTGCAAAAGGGAAGCAATCTTTGACGGACTGTTACTTAGAAATCGTGATGCCTACAAAAAAAATTCCTGAAGCTACGAGATCGTGTTACGTCCATATACAATAACCTCTCTCATTTTTTTCTATCTTGGAGGTGTTTTTCCCATGGTGACAAGTTTTCAATTGAGGAAAAAGTTGTCAAATGCAAGTAGTGTAAAGTTGCAAAGTGGTGCAACTTTAGTTCTGCAACTCGTACAACCAAACGGATTGTTCCAACACATTCAGATGGATAAGTTTATGCTAGCTATGGATGGTCCTCTTTTGTACCCAAATACGTTGAATCACTTTGAGCTACATTGGACCGGTGATTTCCCTTAAGAGTCCAAAGTGCTAAAAGGCAGCAATCTTTGAAGGGCTCTTTTTCAAAAATCGTGACACTTACAGACTCTACATATGATGCTATGGGATCATGTTGAAACCCTCTACAATAACCTCTCTCAGTTTTTGTTATCTTAGAGGCATTTTCCCGTGGTGATGATTTTTTAGTTGAGGAAAAAGTTGTCAAATGCAAATAGTGTAAAGTTGCAAAGTGGCGCAACTTTCATTATGCAACTCATATGACCAAATGGACTATTCCAACATGTCCAAAGGGGTATGTTTACACTAGGTATGGTCCTCTTTTGCACCCAGATATGTCGAATCAGTCCAAGCTACATTGGACCCGTGATTTCCCTTAAGAGTTCAAAGTGTTAAAAGGTAGCAATCTTTGAAGGGCTGTTTCTCAGAAACCGTGATGCTTATAGACTCTTCGTCTAAGGATATGGGATTGTGTCTGGACCCTCTACAATAACCTCTCTCATTTTTTGCTATCTTATACGCATTTTCCTGTGGTGATGAGTTTTTCAGTTGAGGAAAAAGTTGTTAAATGCAAGCAATGTAAAGTTGCAAAGTGGTGCAACTTTCATTCTGCAACTCATACGACCAAACAGATTGTTCCAACACGTCCGGATGGGTACGTTTACACTAGGTATGGTCCTCTTTTTTCCACCCAAATATGTCGAATCACTCCGAGCTACATTGGACTGGAAATTTTCCTTAAAAGTCCAAAGTGCTAAAAGGCAAAAATCTTTGAAGAGTTATTGCTTGAAAACCATTATGCTTATAGACTCTCCTTCTAAGGCTATGGGGTCATGTTGGGACCCTCTACAATAAACTATCTTTTTTTTAATATCTCTAAGGAATTTTCCATGGTGAAAAGTTTTCAGTTGATGGAGAAAGGATCAGATGGATGCGTTGTAAAGGTGCAAAGGGGTTTAGGGTTCATTTTGTTCCTCGTGAGTAAGTGAAAAAGTGATTCATTTACTCAAATACTCTTAATTCATGAACTACACACATGAATAAAAAGTATACACATTAAAATACGTAGGTCGTAAAGTATACATTAGAATACTCAAATACACTTAAGTCATGAACTACACACATGAATACAAAGTATACGCATTAAAACATCTAGGTCATAAAGTATACATTGGAGTCCTCATAAGTGACAAAGTATACAATTGAATACATGTAAAGTGTACATAATATGCATAATATTATCATTCAATAATTTCTATCAAATATAGGATTTACAAAATGTCACATAGGCATACAACAAACGGCCCTAATACATAGCCATTTCCCAGTAGGGGAAGGAAATATTGCACACATTGCCTTTGTGGTTGGCATAGTCTTCCACAAGAGTAGCATGTTGACATTTTGGAGTGACAAGCACCAGTACAAACCATCAAGGTAGCAATTAAACTACATACAATAGAAAAGATGCTTAGAATAACAAATCTATATTATTCTAAATGACCTAATTGATGATGAAATGGTAATGAAAACTATAAAAGATGCTTACAATAACAAATCTATATTATTTTAATCTGTCGCATACATATCCCAAAAGATCAGAGTTGACTATTGTTGCAACAGGTCCATGATCAATCATGTCAAGAATATCACAATATACTTCAAATGAGAAATCTATATTGTCACAATAGAAAAGATGTTTAGACTAACAAATCTATATTATTTTAAACAACCTAAATGATGATTAATTTGTAATGCAAACTATAAAATATGCTTAGAATAACCAATCTATATTATTCTAAATGACCTAATTGATGATGAAATGGTAATGCAAACTATAAAAGATGCTTATAATAACAAATCTATATTATTGTAGTCTATCACATACCTCTCCCAAAGGATCAGAGTTGGCAATTGTTGTAGTAGGTCCATGATCAATCATGCCAGGAATATCGCAATATACTTCAAATGAGAAATCTATATTGGCATAATAGAAAAGATGCTTAGACTAACAAATCTATATTATTCTATTTAACAACCTAAATAATGACAAATTGATAATGCAAACTATAAAAGATGCTTAGAATAACCAATCTATATTATTCTAAATGACCTAATTCATGATGAAATGGTAATACAAACTATAAAAGACTCTTACAATAACAAATCTATATTATTGTAATTTGTTGTATACATCTCCCAAAGGATCAGAACTGGCTATTGTTGTAGTAGGTCCATGATCAATCGTGCGAGGAATATCACAATATACTTCAAATGAGAAATATATATTGTCACAACAGAAAATATGCTTAGACTAACAAATCTATATTATTCTAAACAACCTGAATGATGATGAATTGGTAATGCAAACTATAAAAGATGCTTAGAATAACCAATCTATATTATTCTAAATGGCCTAATTGATGATGAAATGGTAATGCAAACTATAAAAGACACTTACAATAACAAATCCACATTGTTGTAATATTTTGCATACCTCTCCTAAAGGATCGGAGTTGGCTATTGTTGCAACAGGTCCATGATCAATCATGCTAGGAATATTACAATATACTTCAAATGAGAAATCTATATTGTGACAATAGAAAAGATGCTTAGACTAACAAATCTATATTATTCTAAACAACCCGAATGATGATGAATTGGTAATGCAAACTATAAAAGATGCTTAGAATAACCAATCTATATTATTCTAATTAGGTATGGTCCCATTTCACACATGCAAGTTAGATTAAAAGTACAATAAAAGAATCATATTAATCACATTATAGGATTGTCATATTAATCACAAGGAAAGGAGAACAATATATGTGACAAACATCAAGAAAAGTCAATGCCATATTGACAATGAAGTGAATCACATTGACAGAGTGCATATTACCTTCTTAGGACAGTCAAGTTGCAATCATTAAATGAGAAGAATTCTCATGAAAAAGCATTGCAAGAGTATAAAAAATATTAGTATTAAAGACACCTACATTGCAAGAGTATACAAAATATCAGTATTAAATAAAGAACACTAATGAACTTAAGCATAATGAACCTAAGCATTTCCATTCTTGAATATGTTATTCAAGTGTGCCCGAAGCGCCATCTCTTTGCTTAAGAGTATCCAATATTGCTTCATGATCAACATTACTAAGTGTCCATAGTTGTTTTGTCTTTGGTTTGGTGTGATGCTTCAACAACTTAACATTTGTTGCTATAACAAGGTGTGAATACATGAGAATGGTTTTTTGTTTCTCGTAGTCTTCAAATGCAAACTTGTATGCCATTCTTTCTAATCATGTATGTTTGTGTATACGCCTAAAAACTATCATCACCTTTAATTAATTAAATACTAGCTATTTGATTAATATGCCAACTATGTATAAATAAAGTCTCAATTTATTTATATTGTTCACCCTTCTATAATTCTCCAAATCTAAAACATATTCTTCTAAATTAATTAAATAAACAAGGTTCCCTAAACTTGTTTTATTTAATTAATCTTCACTAAATCCAATTAAGAATTAGAGCACATTTCTACAAATTTTTGTGCCACCTCACCAAGGTCACATGAAAATAAATAACTCTAATTTTTAATTAGAATTATTTTCAACTCATTTCAAAGAGCACATGACTTATTCCTCCCACACTTCCACCAATTTTGGAAGCACATGGTCTTCTCTTCTCACACTTGAATCTTCCATCCAAATGGAATGTTGCCCATTGGTCAAGAGATTCTTCCATCCAAATGGCATGTTGTATGTGGTCAAGGGGACAACATTTTGATTCTCTTCATCTTCACCATCCATTCTTCTTATTCAAATATGGACCATTGATTATTGCCACCTCACTATATGCTTGGAAAAGGCTATAAATACAACCCTTGGGCCTTGTATTTGGAATCCACATTTGAAGTAAAGTTATCATGTAGGTTTATCATTGGAGCTTGGAGAATTCTTGGAGTCTTATAGCTAGTTTTTATATCATGTTTTGTTTGACATTTACATCTTAGCTTTAAATATTGCTTCATAGTTGCATTTTATCATCCATCTTGCATCATAGTTGCATTTTAGATTAGTTCATTTTAAGTTTGCATTTGAGCATATGTAGAGTCATGCATAGAATCATATAGATCACTACCATAGTATCCACCACCATTTGTGTATTTATCATCAACATTGTCCTTCACTCATCATAGCATTCATCATCATTGTTTGCACATAGTTTCATGTAGGCATGTAATTGGCTTGCATGTTGGATGTTATCTCGTTTCCTAAGTAGTCACTTTAACAACCTTTGTGCTCATAGAAATTTGAGGGCCAAATGGTTAAATAAATCCTTAGGAATAGAGGAAAATGAAACGTTCTTGAAATATTCGTTAAGATGCAATTTAGAATAGTTTACTTTGCTTTGAATCTTTGAATATAAATCATTTCACTAAGGTTTTTGTTGATACTAACTTTTCACATTTCACACACACACAAAATGGCGCCCACCATGGGGCCTTACCCCATTTATTACAAACATGCTTGAAAATTTGTGTTCACAAGTTCAAACGTGAGCCTTTTGGAGCCTCTTGCATCCGTTTTGGAGCCTCTTGGAGCCTTTTTCGCCTATTCTAGCGCCTTTTGTCTCTGTTTTGGCACCTTTTGCTTCTAGATTGGTGCTTTTTGTCTCTGTTTTAGCACTTTTATAGTCAATCTAAAAATGGTCTTATCTTGGTCATATACAGGTCTTTTTCAAAGCTTTTTTTTAAATTGGGTAGAATTTCATAAGCTATGCAATGGTGTAAGTGTTTCTCAACTTTTGTCTCTATTTTGGTGCCTTTGTTCTTTGTTTTGGTGCCTTTTGTCTCTATTTTTGCACCTTTTGCATCATTCTAGCACCTCCTATCTTTGTTTTGGTGCCTTTTGTCTCTATTTTGGTGCCTTTTGCACATTCTATGGCACCTTTTGTCTCTATTTTGGTGCCTTTTGTAGTTTCTGAAGGCTAATACTTTGTGTTGTTCTTTTGCAGGTTTCCCAAAAATGCTTGTCAAAGACACTCTTATCAAACTACTAACATATTGTAGGGGTTGGAAGTGATTTACTTAGTTTCCTTTTGGTTAAGATAGGAACATAGCTTAATTAAAAGGTTAACAAACATCGTGTTTCCTTTTGGTTAAGTTAGGAACATAGCTTAATTAAAGGGTTAATGAACCCCATGTTTTTTGTGCTTGATGGATGGTAGCCATATGCTCTCCCCTTAACTAGGTGACCAAAAAGCTAGACCCATTCACTTTTGTGTGCAAGTGTGAGTTGAGTATATCACATGTGTTCTCTATTTATTCATGTGGAATAAAGATTGATCAAACTATGGGTATACTTGCTTTCTTTTGTTTATCTTAGAGGGCCTGCCTTGTGGGAAAAAACAATCACCCAAGGGAACAACCCAACTGGTAACACGCTAAATCCAAGCTCATTTCCAACCAGTATATAAGTGTGGATACTGGAACAAAGGCCAATATCACAAGATTGGTTTCGATGAGAAGGGAATCAATGGTCTCTCACCACATGGATCAACCCCCACGAACACAAAATCCTTACTAAAACCCTTCTTATAGTTTGTCCAAAACCTTTATCTATTCTTTGGTGCAACAACAATCGTTCTGAAGGAATCCACATTCTCACAATTTTTAGTAAAGATGAAAAATATGCCATGGGATATTCGTGGGTATTGATGCTTGGTTGCCCTGAGAAGTGAGTGTCATGGAGGGGAGCTAGTGGAGTCAAGCATCTAGTCATCCGCTAAGAATAAGTGCAGTTGGGGTAAAACCCATGTGGAATCCAAAAGAATATAGTCTTTCACAATCTTAGGAGTGTACATTGCTTGATGTGTCTTTATCAAATTGTTTTCAAAATAAACAAAACATCACATATCGAATGTGAAAACCCTAATTCAGAATTACAGTTAGTGAAATAACCAAGTCTCCCATTGAAAAATCAAGAAAACCAAGCAAATTTTCAAAGAAAATTTCAAAAAACCAAGTCTGAACCTATTTTGGCACCTTTTTTCTTTGTTTTGGCACATTTTCTCATTCTATGGTGCCTTTTGTCTCTATTTTGGTGCCTTTTGTAGAACACAAAACAGTGACCTAGGTTCATTTCTTGTCTGATAGTCAATCTCATCTTGGGAATCCTCAGAAGTATTCAACCAATCCTTAGGTAAAACAGAGTTTGAACATGTGTGTTACCAAATAATTTCATGAAAGATTAAAATTCATAAACCAAATTCCAAACCTCTTAGTCCAAAAGAACATCAAAAATGTCTCACAACACTCTACGAATTTAGAGATAGGTTGACCTTCAATTCCTACAAAAGATCTTGAAAGAACAATCCTAAATTATACATCTTTTACTATTGTCAAAATCCAAGACTTTTCCAAAGGTTTGAGTACTTCATTTAGGAAGAACATTTACCGTTGGTTTCATAGTTTGAACCGAAATTTCAAAATTTTCTCAAGTCCAAGATCATTCCTTAGATACCTTAAAATTCAAACTTGTTAAAGTTGACCTCTACAAGTGAAATTTTCCAACCTAAACCAAGATCTAACATCACAAAGTACCAACATCATCAAATTTATCACACCTTTGATTATTAAGCCTAGTTTCATCATTAGGATTTATCATCCTCTCATCACGAAATGAGGCTACATAGTCAAATCAAACTTAGTCTCATTAGAATTTGTCATTCTGTTTGACTTAGTTGTAATCCTTGGTACTTTTCCAAAACCTAGATCAAAGTTTATTCTAAACTATAAGACTTGTATGCCCATTCAAACAAGGTTTCAAAAATGAAAACTTAAGGAAAAAGGACTTGAAAATCACAACATTGAAGAGCCAAATATTGAAACCCCAACCATTGAAACTTTGATCATTGAGACTCAAAAACACTGAAACTCAAAACAGTGAAACACAAAACACCATGGTGGAGGCTGAAGAGAATCCTTTTCATGGACTCAACAAAACTAACAAGGAAGAAATGACCAAAGAAGAGATCCAACATGCAAAACAAGACCCCAATTTCCACAAATGTTTGGAAAATATTTTTGAAAGAAATGGGGAAAAATACCTCCTTATGCTAGCCAAACAAGGTTCCAAATTGCCAGATGATTTTGACATAAATCAATTGAAGGAACCACCCAAAAATCCCAAAAATGATCCTAAACAATTGAATGCTTTAGCTCATGAAATGAAAAACCTTCAACAAAAAATATGGGATATGCAAAGGGAAACGGCCATAGAAACATATTTTTTTCAGACATCTATTCTTATTCATCTAACATAAATAAAGACATGACACCTTCTCCACCAACAACTACATCATCCAAGTTCAATTTCCTTAAACTCTTGAAAAAGTTAAATGAGAAGCCCAAATCTCAGTCCTCAAACACAAAGGATATTGAACAATCTTACCATGCAATGCATCTATCTTCATCTCCTATAAGCCAAAATATACCTCATGATTCTTTCACCCAAGTTAATGAGTCCATCCAACCACCTTCTATCATATCTTCTGCATCTAAAGATTCATGTCAATCTCTCAACATAGACTCCTCTACACCTCAAGATCAAAGAATTCTTCCCACTTCATCTGATGATACCAAAATTCCACAAGTTCTTCCAACCTTTGACCAAAATCCATCTCTCGATAATTCTATGATGATCCCCTCCTTTAACTTTTCATCCACAATGATTCCTTTCCATCTCAAGAGAAAAGTATTCTTCCAAGTTCTCCTTCCACTCCATCTAATGAATCCATACCATGTCAAGATTCCATTGCATCCTAGGAGCATGATAATTCTTCCATCCTATCTAATGGCGTCCTACCACCCGATGATCAAGATATTCTTTCTACAAAATCTCATGATTCCCTTCCTCATCAAGATCAAGATATGCTTCCATCGGAGGATATCCCTTCATTTCATGAGGATGTTCATCCTTCTCAAGATCAAGATATGCCTTTCATACCACTTCATGATGATTTTGTACCTAGTAAAGAGCAAGCTAGTCCATCTTCTACACCTCATACTCCTCTTCCAAGTCAAGATCAAAGTACCCCATCATCCCCATATCAAGAGCCTTTCACACTTATACAAGCCATCCATGAACCCCACACCTACAAATTGTGATCCTCCACCTTTATCTGCTCTAGTTTACTTCTGACACCTATCCTTTCATCCATATCATATCCTCCCCAAAATGGACTTGCATCTTGCTTCCCAAACAATACATATCCCATTGGTAAATGAATGTGTCTAAGTATGAACTACAAAGGCAAAGGATTAGGCCTTCATGAACAAGGTATCCTAGAACCCCTTTTTACTCAAGAAAACCCATATTACCATGGCCTTGGTTATACACCTAAGAATCCTAATCCACCAAGCCTTCCATCTATCCTAGGTCCTCATCCTAATCCACCAAACCTTCCATCTATCCTAGGTTCTCATCCTAGTTCATCAAACCTTCCATCTATCCTAAGTCCATATCCTATTCCTCAAGAACAACAAAGACACACATCCTTGATGCCCTTTCAAAATCCTACCTCCAAAAACTCATCCATAATACCTCCATACCATCCATCTCAATCCACCCCTCCCATTTCTCTTGGAAGAAATTTGGGTGCCAAATGTCAAAAGCTTCCATATCAAAATCCACATGTATCAAAGGATCAGCATGTCTCCTCAAAGAGACATGCAAAAAGAAAATAAAATTTGATCCAAAATCAAAGGAAAAATCAAAAAGGCCACAAAGGCCCATCAAAGCAAAAAGGAAATTTTCAAAGACCATAAAGGTCCATAAATCAAAAGAAATTTTCAAAAGGCCACAAAGGCCCATCAAATCAAAAATAAAAATTTCCAAGACCACAAAGGTCCATAAATCAAAGAGAAAAATCTCAAAGGCCACAAAGGCCCACAAAGGAAAAATCAAAGTCAAAAGTCATGTGGATTCCAAAAAGTCTCATAGAAGCAATAAAATCTAAATTGGCATCCAAATTTGCTAATCCAAAAGCTTCCTCCAATTTTCCATTTAAAAAAATCTCACCTTCCAAATCCATTTTTCCTCCATCACTCCACCACCCTTCAAGGTGTGTGCCAATGTTGATCTTTCCATCCTTCCCATCTATCCATCAACAAGCCTTCCCACCTCCTATACATTACCCAACATTCATCCTCCATTTTTCTCCTTTAATCCAAACCTTGGGATAAGTCCTTAGTTCTTCCATCATACCTTTGATATGCCAACATGTATGAGTTTAATCCCCATTTCCATGGTTTACTAAAGGGATATTTGGTTGTGAAACTTGATGCTTAACTCCTTCTTCCATCTTCCTATCATGCATATATTATCCTCCACATTTCCCACCTTTGATCTTGACAAGGTTAAGGATCTTCTTGAACATCATATATCTTATCCTATATTCTTTATCCACATCTTCCATCCCATATCATTCATCTTATCCATATTCCATCATTCTTACTAGATACATCCTTCTTCTCATCCTTAGTCTTGATAAGGAATAGGGGAAAAATACTTGGGTCTTATGTCCATATCTTACCTCGTTGATCTTGATCATCCCATTCATTATCCTTGTCCTTTCATTCTTCCATTCCATATCTCCTAGCTTATCAAATTCCATGTCACCATGTCCCTTTGCAACCTTGAATCTTATCATGTAAGTCATATTTGAGCCTAGCTATAAAACATTATCCAATCATCATCTATTTTGTCAATCAATCATCAACAATCATCAATCTTATTATACTTAGAGGATATTAGTGATCCTAAGTACTTATCATCATCATGCCTTATGGAATCAATCATTCCTAGCATCCTAATCAATCAACCATTATCATCTTTCGACAAGAGATATGTGGCTTGTGTGACATGTTTTGTAGTGAATCTTTCATTTTGATCTATCATTTATCCATGGTTGCATTATCTCTATTGTGGGGCATCTTGTTTCTTCAACCAATCATATCATATTATTTCATCTTAAATGTCCTTCAAAAATCCAAAAAAAATAGAAAAAGATCAAAAATCCAAAAAAAATTAAAAAAAGAGAAAAATACAAAAAAAGTAGAAAAAAATATAAAAAAGATTAAAAAAAATCTAAAAATTTGAAAAAGTACAACAAAAACAAGTAGTGAAAACCTGGAAACAAGCGCTATTTGTGATAGGTCAACTTTTCCATCTATTTGAGCATGCCAACCATTCACTTTCGCTATTTGCTTTCACCATCCATCTATCTATCATTTGAAAGAAACATGTACATATTTGGCATCACGGTCGTGTCTCACCCTAGATTGGGGGAAAAATCCTAAACTCACTGGGGGAAATCAAAATTTGAGCTTGAACCAATAGACAAACAACAGTAAGAAAAACACAACAAAAACAATGATTAAAATGCAACCCAACATTGAACATCAATCACCATCAAAAACGCATCAAACATCCATATCATACCAAAATCCAAAAATAGGTCAAAAGTTAGTCAAAAATTTAAAAATAGAGTCGTCTTGTCAAACTACGTGCTCTTTGCATATACAACATAGGCAAGGCTAATCTTTGATCAGCCCTTGAGACCCCTAAGATAGGTCTTTAGGATAGGTTCTTGGTCAAAATCTCAGAAAACACCTAAAATTTGGAAAATCGAAAAATCCCAAAAACATCAAAAAATTGAACATAAAATCAAATCAAAAGGATGATGCTCTTTTGAATCATGGGTTATCATGTTAAACACAAATGTTCAATTGTTGTACTTTTATTTTTGTTATCATATCTCTGGAGCCCCTTGATGATGTATCGAACTAGAGGAGCCAGGAAGGAGTTTGATTTTTCTTTGTTTGTTGTCTGTGAGTTGATCATTATTACTGTGCAAATTTTCATGAGACATGTGCTACAAAGTATCACTGATGACAATCCGAATTTGCATAGGAAAAGGATTAACTCTTGCCTGTTTAAGCAAGCAATGCTCAAGTCATCTCAATTTAATTATACTTAGCTACTTGTGTTAACTTGCACTATCAAGCATCATGGAAGTAGTACTCAACTCATCATGGTCTAAATATACCATTGATGGTTGTACTCACTTTCAACATTTTAAAGTCCCAATGATGATAAAAATCATGACAAATTGGCTATTATGAATGACAACTTTTGCATACAAGATTTGCATGGTTAGAATAGATTGCATCCATGCTAGTTTGCATATGTATTTATGGGATTTCCAAAGATGCAACAATGATTTTATCTCTTGCATTAAGGGATTGAGTACACTTTACATTAACCAAAAACATATCATTCTCATTTAGTTGCACATCACTTGCATTATCATCAATTAGAAAACATTCTCACTTGCATTGGAAAACATTACAACATCATTCATCCATTCATCCATAACATCATAATATTTGCATAAAAAAAACACAAAACGACGTCCATCGCATCTCATTTACATAATCAAAAATCATTTCATATAGTGGCATTAGGGAAGTGGTTCACTAAGCTTAAATGAGTGAATCTGTTTAGATTTCCAAAAGAATTGGGAAATATGTCAGGTTTTGTGAAGCTTAATTTAACAAAGAATCAACTAATGACAACCTTCCCAGAACTCTTAGAAGGTGGATAGATTCACTCATTTAAGCTTAAGACCCTGGAACACAATCATCTGCATAATCATTTGCATCACATAATCATAAATTCATCATTACAAAACATCACACATCATTTACATAATCATTATATCTCATTATCATCACATCCATACATAATCAATATGAACATCACATATTATTATTGCATAATCAAATCCATTTCATATAGCATAAAACATCATTTGCATAAATCCATAAAACATATAGAATCATCCATCATTGCATTATCATATCATATCATACATTCTCATAGAATTAGGTACCATCACACAATCATTTCATACATCACATTATCCTCTCATCATTGCATAATCATCATAATCATCATGATCATCATCGTATAGAACATCACACAACATACATCATCATTGCATATCATATATACCTCAAAATAATGTCAAGTGTACAAGGATATCCAAATATCGAGAGGTATATCATAAAAAATAGTAGAAATCATAATGTCTCAACTAAATCAATGTATACATCAGGCCTCGGTACATCATCAAGTTTCAATACATTAATCAGTCCTATATTGGGGCATATCAATCAATCAGAGAAGTCAAACCACATCGCCCAATCAAATCTGAATCTTCCTACACCAAATGTGGAAATCCTCCTATGATCATAACATATCGCAAATCAGCTAGCAATCTTATCAATCAATCAACCCATCAATCAATCAAAATCAAAAATCCTATCAATCTAATAAGCTCTAGTGAGACTTTGATCAAATCTCGTGAGCATCAATTTATCAATCCAACCTCGCCTATCATGAGGTTCATCAATCAATCCAACCTCTCCTATCATGAGGTTCATCAATCAATGCACCTCACCTATCATGAGGTCAATCATCAATCTATCATTGATCCTCACCTATCATGAGGTCAATCTTCAATCTATCATTTTTCCTCTCCTATCATGAGGTCAATCATCAATCTATCATTGATCCTTTCCTATCATGAGGTCAATTTTCAATCTATCATTGATCCTCGCCTATCATGAAGTCAATCATCAATCAATGCACCTCTCCTTTCATGAAGTTCATCAATCAATTCAACCTCACCTATCATGAGGTTCATCAATCAATGCACCTTTCCTATCATGAGGTCAATCATCAATCTATCATTGATCCTTGCCTATTATGAGTTCAATCATCAGTCTATCATTGATCCTCGCCTATTATGAGGTCAATTATCAATCTATCATTGATCCTCACCTATCCTAAGGGAAATCATCATCATCATATCATTGTTCCTCACCTATCATGAGGTCAATCATCATCATCCTATCATTGATCCTCACCTATCATGAGGTCAATCATCAACTTTCACATCAACATCATCAAATCAATCAACTGAACGCGATCATCAAACATCAAACACAAGGAGGCAGCATAAGGCATCAATTAATCAATTAATGAATATGGCAAGCTCAATCTTCTTTTTTGGGAGATAAATCATTTCTGATGCACAAAAATTTGAGATCATCACCAAATGATCAAAAAATTCCATAATTCACCAATTTATCTCCCGAGGGGGCATATATCCATCAGTACCTGAAAATCAACGTCTGGGGCATCGAAAAAAATTTATGAGCATCGGTATCAAATTTTTCTTTGAAGCAACGTGTAAACACATTACTTCAAAGAGGGGAAAAATGTATACACCTAAAAACGGTCATCACCTCTAATTAATTAAATACTAGCTATTTGATTAATATTCCAACTATGTATAAATAAATTCTCAATTTATTTATATTGCTCACCCTTCTATAATTCTCCAAATCTAAAACATATTCTTCTAAATTAATTAAATAAACAAGGTTCCCTAAACTTATTTTATTTAATTAATCTTCACTAAATCCAATTAGGAATTAGAGCACATTTCTACAACTTTTTGTGCCACCTCACAAAGGTCATATGAAAATAAATAACTCTAATTTTTAATGAGAATTATCTTCAACTCATTTCAAAGAGCACATGACTTATTCCTCCCACACTTCCACCAATTTTGGAAGCACATGGTCTTCTCTTCTCACACTTAAATCTTCCATCCAAATGGAATGTTTCCCATTGGTCAAGAGATTATTTCATCCAAATGGCATGTTTTTTGTGGTCAAGGGAACACCATCTTGATTCTCTTCATCTTCACCATCCATTCTTCTTATTCATATTTGGACCGTTGATTATTGCCACCTCACTATATGCTTGGAAAAAGCTATAAATACAACCCTTGGGCCTTGTATTTGGCATCCACATTTGAAGTAAATTTATCATGCAGGTTTATCATTAGAGCTTGGAGCATTCTTGGAGTCTTATAGCTAGTTTTTATATCATGTTTTGTTTGACATTTACATCTTAGCTTTAAATATTGCTTCATAGTTGCATTTTATCAGCCATCTTGCATCATAGTTGCATTTTAGATTAGTTCATTTTAAGTTTGCATTTGAGCATATGTAGAGTCATGCATAGAATTATATAGATCACTACCATAGTATCCACCACTGTTTGTGTATTTATCATCAACATCATCCTTCACTAATCATAGCACTCATCATCATTGTTTGTGCATAGTTTCATGTAGGCATGTAGTTGGCTTGCATATTGAATGTTATCCCATTTCCTAAGTAGTCATTTTAACAACATTTGTGCTCATAGAAATCTAAGGGCCAAATGGTTTAATAAATCCTTAGGAATAGAAGACAATGTGATGTTCCTGAAAGATTTGTTAAGATGCAATTTAGAATAGTTTAGGGTATGTGCAGGATCATCATGGAAAAAAAGGCCCTTAAGTGGCAAAAAATTCAAAAAAAATCAGAGTTAGGCAACTTGACGTAAAAATTTGAATAAGTTATCTATATTATTTCAAAAATATGTAAGAAAATAATCTATAGCAAATTGAATGTAGTTTCTAAACTACTAGGTTTATTTAGAAAATAAAAAATCTATTTGGTGAAAAATTGAAATTTCAATGCAGTACTTAAATTTCAAGGAAAAAATAAAGTAGGTGTCTGTCGACCACCCTAACCACAATAAAATGATAATATTTTTTATAATATTTTAGACATAAGTAGAGGACTCATGTCGGATGTGATGCATATTTTTTGTAATTTTTTTCCAAGTAAATAATTAATTATGAATTTTTATTACAAATTTTAAAAATATAAAACTTGTATGTCGACCACCTTAACTTGGTAAAAATTCATGAAATTCAATTTTTCTTTTTTAATCCTATTGTATGAAGCATAGAATGTGACACATGTTTTGAATTCAAAAATGTGATACTATTTGAAAGCTATAGATGTTTTCAATTAGCCTATCAATAAGGACTTTAGTCATAATTCAAATAGAAAATAAATAATAATTATTTATTAAATTCAAAGTGAAGCATAATTTATATTGGTGGAAAGCTAGAATCTCCTTTAAAACCCTTTTTATTTCATCAATTTTGGGTAAAAAAAAGTTGTCAGCCACATACCCCTACAAATACCCATCATATTGCCACTTTTTGGCCCATCATGATCATGCACATACCCTTTACTTTGCTTTGAATCTTTGAATATAAATCATTTCATTAAGGTTTGTGTTGATACTAATTTTGCATATTTCACACTCACATAGTTCACAACCAAGTTCTTGGAACCACTACTGAACCTATAAGATACACAATCCTATCATCATCTTCCATCGATTGTGTTAGCTTATGCTTTACCCACACACATCGAGCCAATCAATAGTCTGATCTCTCTTCATTCCCCTACGGTGCAACAACTACAAAAACATGTCCTGGTTGTAGTAGATCTAAATGACGGTTGTAATCAACTAAACTTCCCATTGTGTCATTTGTCATGGATATTGATTGAGATAAAGGAGTTAGATACTATGGAACCCATGTATCCACCCACTCACTTGACTTGCATTGATCCCACTCACACTAAATACATGTAACGCCCCATCATGCAAACCCCAAAGGAACAACTAAAAATGCAACAATTTTTTTAAAAAAACATAAGGAATGCACTTTAAGTATTCCAACATAACTAATGTTTCAAGTTGCACAACAAAGTCCCTTGGGGTACACGAGGTGACAATACCAAACTATCCCATGAAAAAGTTAACAAATGAACATTAAATTACCAATTACGTATCCATTTATTCACATATCATCATCTAAAACATTCATTAACGATAACAAAAATGATAAGAATAATCCATATAAAACCATACATGCAAATAAAATAAATTAACCATGAAAACATTAAGTACATATTTCCACAGATACAACATAACATTATCAGTATTTACAAATGGTAGTTCAAGAATGAATTACATGGTATGTTAATACATTACAACAGTCTAATAGTACATCTCAATGAAAACATATACAAAATTACATCATAGGTCTTCCCCAACGCACGTGGGAGTGATACATCAATACATAGAATACATCTAGAGTACAAATATACATCTGGTAACATATGAATCCTAGATCAAACTGCGTCTGCAAATTTTGCATTGAATGGTACAACTGCATCATAAGGGGACCCAACGAGGTGCATAGCATGTTCCACCCAACCACCCCCATGCTGAGAGTAAATAAGGAAGGATCCCTAACCAAGCACATCCAAATAGTAAGGAAAGACTAAACTCCAGAAATGAAAAGCAAGACAACACAAAGAAATATCTCATAACGACAATAAATCTCCAAAATATAACAATAGACCACTTCCAGAGGATTTCAATAAAACAACTCAAAAGGGAATGCTAGAGGAGAGTGTCATCGCATGGCCTTACATGGATTATCCAAACAACCTATCACAAGGTGTCGCCTCCATCTATGGTTATCCTGACAGCCTATCTCAAGGTGCCGCTCCAAAGGGTTACTCATGTGGAATCGTTAACCTCTCGTGGGGATGAGGCAACGATCATGCCAACCATGGCCTTCTCAGCCCACCTTTAGTCTATGATAGCACTAACAGGCAGACAAGGCATCCATAATTATCTTATTAATGTTTAACTACCCACCCCCTAATTTATTACTTATTTTATCACTTATTACTCTAACTCTAACGTGGGTTACCTTGACAACCCCTTTCTGCATTGGCCCCCACATAGAGCCACTCTCCCTAGAACCCAAAACATAAAGTCCAACACCAAGGAGTTGTACCACAAGAACACTGAACCAACAAATGGAACATCTGCGAGGCAAAACCATCTCACTAAAATCATAAGAAACACATCCATAAAACGGTACAACCCATGTGTAAACTCAAATGACAACCATAGCCGAAACATAGGGCCAAATATCAATTTACAAGATCAAATATAAACATCAATTTTCCCACTTTTGGAAGTTCCTAACCAACAACTTAAGCTCCTATAGAAGGAAAAACTAACTCAAGGGTTTTCCCACATGACATAAATCCAAATAAGAGAAAACCACAATTGGCTCAACAAAATTTTGACAATGCAAATGGCCAGAGAAAAAATAAATAATTGCTTACACAAAATCATTCAACTTAATCTAAATCACATAGCTTATTTCTAATTTTCTTGATTACACTATAACATTGCAAATTTATTTAATTAATCCATAATCTCAACATAAATAACTATCTTTATCAGCCGATAGGCTATTTATTGTGGGCACAACACACTTATTTTGTCTCACGCCTAAATAATTTTCACGCAAAATTGAGTCAATGGATCGTGTGAATTCTGATCAACCGGGCCTTTGGTTGATGAAGAGGAAGTTGTGGAACATGTGGGATCCAAATGTTGAGTTCATTAGATCAACATGCCAAATGGTGGTCATTCGACAGAGGTTGTGTTGCGAGGGATTTGACAGCTAGAGGCTCTGTTTGCGTGGGCAACCATAACACCATTTGTGTGTGCAAGATGGACACGATTGAAATGGTTGATGGAAACTGTTGCTGGTGGTGGCTGCATGTGAAATGCACCATAGATTTTTCCACACCTACGACTGCCAATAAAGCCGCAACAAACTCTCGCCACAACAACTGGTTAAAGAACCTTATAAAATCGAACATCAACAATATTTTGAGGTAGAACACTCGTTACATTTTCTCTTTTGTGAAGATTGCCCTTTTCA
Source organism: Sequoia sempervirens (assembly GCA_007258455.2). Lineage (NCBI taxonomy): Eukaryota > Viridiplantae > Streptophyta > Pinopsida > Cupressales > Cupressaceae > Sequoia > Sequoia sempervirens. The sequence goes on along the minus strand of VDFB02193867.1, from coordinate 143,103,762 downwards.
GAGTTCCAAATTTCAGTTGGGTATTGTTGTTTTCAAGTTCTATATTTCCATTTCTCAAAAAAATTTCACCAGTGTGTACTGGTTCGACCATTGTGGAACTATTCAAGTCGATACCCAATAGAAGGCATTGCAGAATAGAAACTGTGAATAGTTTGAAGCATAGATAGGTTTCAAGGGTAGAAGACTGTGAAGAGATTGAAGTAGCAATTGAAGGGATATTGAACACGTGTGCCAATATTCTCCCGTGGTTAGGGTTTCGCCAATTATTACTCATCGGCATCATTCTTTACACGACACAATTTCACCAGATTCTTGAGGTAAATCACATGACTTTAAATGATTTCTGTTTAAATCACTTTGCATCTTTTCAACATTAAAGGGTTCTTTATGCGTCTGCATCTCTATTTTGAATAACTAAAGCCTGTCTTCACAGAAAGTATATTTTAGGTTTTCATTCAAACGTTTCTTAAAAAACGAGAAAAATAACAACTGAAAGCTAAAAATTGTTTTGAACTTTTCTAGAAAAATACTACCTGCAATATTTTTGTAATTACTCTTACAACATCTGTAGGATTTCCATTTTATAGGATGCCACATTAACTGAATATAAAATATGTTTGAATGAATTAAGTTAGAAGTAATAGTAAGCCAAATATCATCTGTCAGATTTAGGTATTTTGTAAGCGTAATATGGTTAGAAGTAAAATCTTCTCAGTATGCGGACATTAAGGAAGGTGTTAAGAGGTTATGAAGAGGTGATTGGCTTGGGGCAGATGGGACTCTACACATTAGAAAAATATTTAATGTTGTCAGTTGAGAAGCTTAAAAAAAAATTAGAAAATCAAGGTTAGTCTAGGTGAAATTCTATGGGTAGGCTAATTATTTAGCAACACATATGTAAGTCAATACTGTGGTAACTCTTAAGTGTATGGAAATCTACAGACAATTAGTCTTCAGCTCTACCTTCAGGATTTTCTGTAATGTACCTTTCCTGCTATTAATATAAATTCATAAACTTGCCCAATCATTCAAAAATATGTGTTGTGCTAAAACCTAACTATGATCTAGCAGAATTTATTTCTAGGATAGGTCATTGCCACCATAAGTGTACACTGAAATTCCCCTGAAATATTATTCATTTGCTTCTTACAATGATAAATCTCATTCAAGATTCAAAATTAAATTTGAGCCCAAACAATAAGTACCATTAACAAAGCTCAATTATATATAATTTTAGTATATTATGGTGCCTCCCAATACAATGCTTAGTAAACTAGGTGATTCACATTCTAATATCCGTCTAAACTCCAACTCAAATCTATAAAATAAATAAAAGAGGAAAACCTCTCTGCAAAATAAAGAAGTAAACATTACGAATGATGTTTCAAATAGGAATGTTTAAAAGTGATACTAGGAGAAGAGTGAACTAGATTTGGATAAGCGAGTCCAAAATATCCAATTGGCTTCTATTTATACTTCCCCATATTTTAATTATGTACACATTTTATCACATTACTATACTCACATCTGTTGGTGCTAACTCTCCTTGCCAAAGGGTGTGCGTTGGATTTCACAATGCACTTTTTACAGTGTTACAGCCTGCTGATGGCTTGTCTTCTTAACTTTATACTCTTAGTGGATACCACATTGACTATACTACCTTCTTTATCATGGAGTACAAGGAAAAGATCTATGCCTTCATCCTTCCTCTATATTTATGGGTGAATTTTCCCTCTCACTTGTAATTAAGAAGTCCACATTCATGATATACACAATTTTATTACTTTTGGGTATGTGCAGGATTATGATGGGCCAAAAAGTGGCAATATGATGGGTATGTGGCTAATGAAATTTTTTTTACCAAAAATTCATGAAAAGAAAAGGGTTTTTAAATGAGATTCTCAGGTTTCCACCTATATAAATTATGCTTCATTTTGAATTAGAGAAGTAATTATTATTCATTTTCTATTAAAATTACGACTAAAGTCCTGATTGAGAGGTTGATTGAAAAAAATCTATAGCTTTCAAATGATATCACATTTTTTGAATCCAAAACATGAATCACATTCTATGCTTTGCATACTATAGGATTTAAAAAATAAAAACTTAATTTCATGAATTTTTGACCAAGTTAAGGTGGTTAGACATACAAAATTTTATATTTTAAAAAATTTGTAAAAAAAAATCATAATTAATTATTTACTTGGAAAAACATGACAAAAAAATATGAATCACATCGAGACATGAGTCCTCTACTTATATATAAAATATTATTAAAAAATATTATCATTTTATTATGGTTGGGGTGGTTAAACAGACACCTACTTCTTATTTTTCCCCTGACATTTAAGTACTATTGCATCAAAATTTTAAATTTTCACAAAAGAGATTTTAAAAAAAAAAAAAAACCTAGTAGTTTATAAACTACATTCAATTTTCTACATATTCTATTCTTACATATTTTTGAAATAATATAGATAACTTATTCAAATTTTTATATCAACTTTCCTAACTTTTTTTTTTTGAAATTTTTGCCACTTAAAGACCTATTTTTTACATGATGATCCTGCACATACCCTTTTGTTGGAGAACAGATTAGACACAGCTTGATAGTCTTCTGTTTCCATAGTGTTTCACTGATGAATATTTTGTCGGTGGTTTTTATTTAATCATCATCACTCTGCATTGAAAAAGTAGGGTAAAAACCCCTCTATTATGGCTGTGAGTTTCTTTCTTACTGCTTCCTTTGTTCAATCCTCTTACAAATGGCTACGAGTTTCTCTCTTATGGCTTCCTTTGTTCAATCCTCTTACAAAGATCTCGAGCTCCTTCTTTCTTCTTCATGAAAGGAAAATGAACTTATATATAATAAATACTTCTGGAACAAGCCATTTTGCACCAAAGAATGACTTTTAAATGTAGATTGTTTCTTTGTCATTAAGGCATCATGCATTGTATATTCTGAATTTATTGATTGGGGATGCCTTTGATTTTCCTCTGTATGAGAAAAGACTATTTTGTGTACAAACTCCAGAAAGAAAGAAGACTAATTTACTGTTGCCCCTTTGAGGTTTTGTTATTATATGCAACTCATCCAGTATGTTGTCTTGTCATGAATTTGACGGATTATTCCTTCTATGTCATGATTTCTTTCATCATGAAACTCTGCCTTATTTTTGTTGGTGTTAGTTTGAATAGATACTCTGTGATATGAACTCCATATTGTAAGTAATATGGCTGGCCACTTCATGGTGAATTTCACCCATTAGCCTTCCTTCTACAGCAATCTACATATGTTTCTACTCAATGGGTTGTCACTTTGTCTATCTCAAAATGCAATATGAATTCTAAAATGACAACACTTTATAGTGATAATCATGTTGTTCATTGATTATGATCTTATTCATGTCAAACAGCAAAAAATTTACAAACAGATGTCTATATTAGCAACAGTGTGCCTACTGTTGTTCCATATTTGTGTTCTTTGTGTAATGGTGATAAGGACAAGAGGAAAATAACAATTAAATCTATACAAAAATCTTGATATTAATTTTTATTAGAACTGTATAATCTGTTTATTTGAGAGACTCCTCTACCACTACTAATCGTCATTGCTTTGATGCTGGGATAATGATGATTGTATCCTTTCTTCTCTTCCAAATCCTGAAAAAGACATAACTGTTTTTCATGTAATGCAACTCAAATCTAATCTAATCAAGGAGAAATTATTTAAAAGTTGTAGATGGTTTGGAGTACTTCTTTTCCATATATAGTTTACTATTCTTTTTAATTAGTTTCAAACTATCAAAAACTACAAAAAGAAATCATATATTTCTAGCCATTCTAGATCAAAGGCATTTTAGAGATTTTGAAGCTTTTAGGGAATCTTCCAATCAAGTATTACCTTGATCTTGTTTGGATCTACTTTGATCCCTTCATGTAAAATAATATGGTCTAAGTATTCCACCAATTAAAAACCAAATGAACATTTCAAAGATTTGGCAAAAGGATGATTCTATTTCAATGATTCATTACCTGCCCTACAGGGGTCTCATGAACTTCTTCAATGTTGATGGTTTGTCTTCTTATCTTTATACTCATAGTGAATACCACATTGACTATAATACCTTCTTTATCACACCTAATATTCTTAAATCACTTTAGTTTGTGAGTTGGATAAACTGCAATGCCTTTGTCAATTTTCGTTTCCCAAGTTCCTGTCCAATTGATTTCAGAAGATAATTAATAATGATCCCCATGGATTATAATACCTTCTTTATCACACCTAATATTCTTAAATCACTTTAGTTTGTGAGTTGGATAAACTGCAATTCCTTTGTCAATTTTCGTTTCCCAAGTTCCTGTCCAATTGATTTCAGAAGATAATTAATAATGATCCCCATGGATTCACTATGCTTCTAATATATATCAGATTTGTTGTGGCATGTCCGGTCGTCATTGCTCATTGATAAAAAATAAAAATAACACTAACTTAAATACATAAAAATTTTAAAAAATAATAAGTTAAATACATTATTTTATTGTCATTTATTAAATAATGTTGTATTTTATTTAAAAATAAAAATAGCAGTAACTTAAATACATTATTATATTGTCATTTCTTAAATAATGTTGTATTTTATATGGTGATAAAAACACCACATACAAAATGTCTAGAGATTATAAATTATTAATTAAATATAACTAATATAAAATAATATTTGTTTGGAGTAAGAACTTTCTACATATCTCTTTATACCATTAAATGCAATAGCTTGAAGATCTGCTTGTGGGATTTTTTTTAGTTGTTTTCCTTTTAGTGATTTTGACTATTAATATTTGTTTGGAGAAAGAACTTTCTACATATCTCTTTATACCATTAAATGTAATAGCTTGAAGATCTGCTTGTGGGGTTTTTTTGTAGTTGTTTTCCTTTCAGTGATTTTGACAGGCCACAAATCCTAAATTTCCTTTTCAACAACTTTGTCATTTTTAGTGATTTTGCAATACAATTAGCTCTACTTTTCAACCTTCTGATTCAAACCTAATGAAATGCTCTTGGAAATTCATCTCAATAGCTCCCATAGCAATGTTAAATATAAATGCTCTTTTATTGATCAAGATGCTTTATATTGAATCTACAAATTTTATGTTTTTCTTTTATGTGTTTGAATTTAAGGTGTCTACTTTTTAGGTTTGAAAATCATAGTTCCACAATCCTACAGTATTATCTTATTCTCAAGGTTAGAAATTTGTCTCAAGGGGATAAGATTTAGACTTATCAACATTATCTTATTCTCAAGGTTAGAAATTTGTCTAAGGGGATAAGATTTAGACTTATCAACAGAGTATGCATGAATAATCATCTTTTGAGAGTGGGTATTATCTTCTTCACTTTTGGATTAGTTAAAATTTGGTAGGAATTTCTAATGGTATTTTGGGAAGGACATCTAAAGGAACAATTAATTATCAAAATCAATAATGATGGGCATATGCACTCCCCACAAATACTACTAAAATAACATTGAGGCCATCAAAGGCATAAATCCACACACAAGGCCATGTGAAAAGGTTGGACATGGGAATGGGAACCTCAATGCCATAAATAAAACCCTATGTACTACAACTTTATAAATAGTTACCGAGCTACTCTCTAAAGTCTAAACACTAGGGTATGTGCAGGATCATGATGGGCCAAAAAGTGGCAATATTATGGGTATTTGTAGGGTATGTGGCTGACGACTTTTTTTTAACCCAAATTTGATGAAACGAAAAGGGTTTTTAGAGGAGATTCTCAACTTTCCACCAATATAAATTATGCTTTAATTTGAATTTAATAAATTATTATTATTAATTTTCTATTTGAATTACGACTAAAGTCCTGATTGATAGGCTAATTGAAAAACATCTATAACTTTCAAACGGTATCACATTTTTTGAATCCAAAACATGCGTCACATTCTATGCTTCACATACTATAGGATTTAAAAAAGAAAAAATAAATTTCATGAAGTTTTGACCAAGTTAAGGTGGTCAGACATACGAGTTTTTATGGTTTTTAAAAGTTGTAATAAAAAATTCATAATTAATTATTTACTTGGAAAAAAATTACAAAAAAATATGTATCACATCTGGACATGAGTCCTCTACTTATATATAAAATATTATAAAAAATTATTATCATTTTATTATGGTTAGGGTGGTCAGACACCTACTCTTTTTTTTCCCTGAAATTTAAGTACTCGCATTGAAATTTCAAATTTTCACCAAATAGATTTTATTTATTTTTAAATAAACCTAGTAGTTTAGAAACTACATTCAATTTTCTACAGATTCTATTGTTACATATTTTTGAAATAATATAGATAACTTATTCAAATTTTTACGCCAAGTTGCCTAACACTGATTTTTCTGAATTTTTTGCCACTTAAGGGCCTATTTTGTCCATGATGATCCTGCACATACCCACTAGAAGGATGTTTTAGTTATTGCAAGTTCAAAATGGGTGTGGGCACCTCAATATCATAAATAAAACCTAGCTACTACTATGAAGAACTAATTAACCATGTCCAAAGGCACAAAATGCATCGAAGGAACATGCCTACATAAGAAAGGGAATAAAATAGAATGTCGATACAAAGCACCATGGAAAGAACAACTTATCTCAACATTATCAATTGACATTGATGGTAAAAAAAAAATGAACCCGAAAGAAATGATGATAGATTAAACATTCATAACCCACAAATGATATCAATGTGGAGAGCTAATATAGATTGCCAACCGGTCATCTCACGAACACTTGTTCTCAAATACATTTCCAAGTATGCTTCAAAAGTAGAAAGAACATCAGAGAGCTGTCTTAATATGCTAACAAGAATTGTTGCACATCAAAAACCTGAAGATGAAGCTTTGATAGCATATCAAAAATTTATGACCGAACTTGTGGCTGACCGTGATATAGGAGCACAAGAAACATGTCATATGCTCCAGAAATTGCCCCTTGTCATTTGTAATCGATCATTTATGTCATTGAATGTTGGGAGAAAAGTATTTCATCGCTTCAAAAGAACCACAAATCAAAATGAACTCAAAACTAGCTACATACATTCCTATATGCAATGCCCTCCCCAACTAGAAACAATAACATTTCTCAAATCTACAAGATCCTTCACATACTTTTCATGTCGCAAAGGAAGTAAATGGAAAGAGAGGAACACAAAAGTAATCATCAATGTCTTCCCAAAGTTCTATACTATTCCAAACAAGGAATCGAGAGGTTTTTTGGGGTTAGATAAAATTGTTCTGTGTATTGTTTTCTAGGTAATAAATTCCATGATAATGCATTTTTTTGTAATGAGACTGCATACTTTGATCTGAAGCATATATGAATACATGCTTTCATTGTGTGCCATCACTAGTTTGTGATACAATAATTTTTGGACAAAATAATCAAGGATTGTAAAGGCCATCAATGCACGTGTGCTACATCTTTATTGTTTTCATTGTTAGTCTTTGCTCAAGGAACATTGTAAGCAATACCAAAATCAATCTATTTTTGATGTTCATTTTGCAAACATTAACATTCAAAAAATTATTCTTATACAAGTACAAGATTGAAGAAAAATCAATAGAAGAAGAAGTAATAGAATTTCAAATAATTTTATCCAAATTTGGATTAAATGAAATTTGGAACAATTCAAATAAAGAGAATGTAGATATGAAGATTGATATATGATTTTTACAATTCTTACAAATTGAAATTTGTTAAATGACAACTATACTATCTATTAAATAGTAAAACACATAATCAATAAAACCATCACTTTATTTTCACCATATGAGTACATATGTCTTCAAGATAAACTTTCAAAAAATACAATTGTCAGTAAATAAATCTACCTTAATGTTCAAACCAAGGTACAAACCTCTCATTACACTTGAAAAAAACACATAGAAATAAATAACAATCCGCTTAATCATTGCACTAATTTCGGTGCAACTGCGAGTTTAGCTGATAGGCTATATTTCGTTTGAGCTTTTGGTCAGAATGTTGTCTCACGCCTGTAAATCAGAAACCTTCACGAACCACTGACTATTTGCAGGTCACCGTTTATTGTTGAATGAATGGATTCTTTGTTGTCACTATATTCTAATCTTCAACTTATGCGTGTACCTGTGACTAAGCATTGCAATTACATGTGTTTAAAAACATGCCATTACAGCCCTGCTATCTTTTACCACTCTTAACTACAAACGGTGCCTCCACCTCCAAATCCACTCGCACTTGCAGATTTAGTTTGAACTGCAACATGAGCTATTTGCATCATATTTCTCAGGTGAATTGTGGTTATGCATTTTCTCTTCAATTAGAATTCCACACTCACCTCTTTCTCCTCTATTTCGATCAGTTTATCCATAATTCATGAAAATCTCGATTTTAGCTCTCTCTATCCTTTGGTCGAGAGAATCGCTTGCTCGAAGGGTCAAGCTCGAAAGTGGAGTGCATTCAGTTGGGGTGACTAATTCACTCATTCATTCATTTGAATCTCGAGATCTTGAGCAGAAAAGAGAGTTGGGTGAATAAACCTAATTCCTACTCCTCAATTCTGCTACTTTATTAATTGGGTTTTTGGATTTATGTGGAATTCATAGTAGCATTCACTCATCCGGTTTTTATTCCTATTCCAACATTAGTGCAACGTGGATAGAGTAGGATTTTTCTGATGAAGTCAGGGATTTTTGCGAATGGATCAAGTGACTCATCAGGGCATAAATCCCCTACTAGCAATATAGAATGGACTAGAGACAGGCTTGTTGGGAGCCTACTATTCTTAGTCGAGCACAGACATTGAAATTCTGGCAACACATCCATTACTGCAATGATTGGGGAACAATGAGGAATCTAGGAGGCCCCACGATGAAAATAGGGTGGCACTTTACTGGTGGAGCGGCAATAAATAGATGGAATGTTCTCCTTTATATTTTTAGTTTCACCATTCATGTATTGTGAATAGATTGAAATAGCAGTTGCATGTAGATTGATAAAAGAATAGACCCACTCGCCATCTAGACTTGTATTTTTTTCATCCAAGGCAGAAATATTCTTAATTTGAAGATCTTTGATTTGAGAAAAATGGGCATGGGAGGACAATTGTATGTTGTATTTTCCTGGATTGATGCAGGAGGGAACAAACTGTATGTTGTATCTTTTTCTTCGAGAATTAAGAACAATTATTTTGTATTTTGAAGAGGTGAGAGGGAAAAGGAAAGGAGCATGGAAGCATAGGAAACCAATGGAGATAAACAGCTAATGGAGCAAGGGACAAATTGCATCCATGGCCAAGGTCCTTTGAATGGAACAAAGGGAAAATTGTATCCATATCTTTTGCACACTCATTGTATTTTGTATCTGCCTCTATGTCGTTACGTTTCTCCATTCTTTTGTAGGCCTTCTGAATATAGATAATGTTTACTTCATCTATTATTAATAAAATTAGTATAGGATTGTGCATTGATTTCTACAGATCTTGCAATGGTGGCACCATTGTTGGAGGTGAGGTGTGAAAATTTTGCGTTTTTAATTGATGTCTATCTAGGTTATTTTTTAGTGTAGATTTCCAGGTTGTAAACATATTATTAGATTTATATAGTCTAATGCTTTGACTATAAAGTTTGAAGTCTGTTTTCATGGTCTGTAAATGGATATTTAATATTTATTAAATTATTCTCTATTTCTAATCTCTAAAAAATAAAAAAAATGCATTTATACAAGTCTTTCCGAATTCCAACAGAGGTCGGTTTCATAATCCTCTTTTATTTAAAAAGCTTGTTTATAGGATCAAAGATATACTTCTCATGATGCTTACATGAGTTTTTAGGATTATATGGATTGATTTTTCTCTGGAAATTTGGCTCATGCCATGTAAAATTCCAAGTAAAAAAGACATATTACTGTTTAAATTTAGCTGACAGGATATACACAGTGAATATGTGGAGAGGATTTGGAGAATGTAAAAAGTGGGTAATGGTGACTGACAAGAGACTCATTCTCCATAGAAGGGATTCATTTTTCTGGTTCAGCATTGGTAGGGTTTCATTTTTTCTTTTTGTTGTTTTAACTCTTTAGATTTTTTTGTTGATTTCCTGTGTGCTTGATCTATTTGTGAAGGGGCATATATGAGTTTTTGCTATAAATTTCAACCATTGCAGACTGGTAAATCAAGCCTTGGAGATACCCTCTGTAGAGCCATCACAACAAAATATTTATCTACTGTGAATTTATTTTTTTAGAGTTCTAGACATCCATCGAGAATTTTGTGTTTTCAGATTTTGGGGAAAGGCAATGCATAGCTTTGCTTCTTTCCAAGAAAATGAGATTCATCTCTGATATTCCACTTACTGGAAGTCTGTTTCTTATCTAATGTTTTGTTGATACTATATCCCTACTGTTTACCGAAGGTTGTGTCCATGTGCCCTTGATTTGGAGATTTTGAATTTTCTTTATTTGGAATATTGTTTGATAGTAATGTGTTTCTTCTTTTGCTTTGAAATCCACAATGTTAATTGCCTCGTTTTCTAGCCCTATGGTCTTCTGCAAGGATGGAAATTTGGAAAGCCTTTACTTGGAAATAATCTTGAGTAATAACTAATAATGGCATATATCTTACTTACAATAGACTAGGTTTACAATCTCTGTGTGTTTTGACACTGTGTCTACTTTAATAGATCATGGTAAATCTAAGGGGATTTGGGATTTACATCACTGGAAAATAGAACAAAAAATGCTTCTCACCTTGCTGTTTCCTGTACATTTTCCACACATCGAATATTTTTAGATGTAACTGTGAAACGCCTTCCCTAATTCTAATGACTTTGTGCATCATTCTTCTGTTAGAATTTTGCAAAATCCCATGTTCATTTTATTAGTTTTCCAATGTGCATTGTTTCCAATCCCCATATATGAGTTTTTATTGTAAATGTGAACCATTTCAAACTAGTAAAACAAGCCTTGGAGATGCCCTCTATAGAGTCTACTGAGAGAGTGCTTTGCTAGATTTATCAACTGAGCGCAATGCTCTAAAGATGGCAAACAGATTGGTCCTCCCTAATTCCAATGAATAGTTGCATCATTCTTTTATTAGAGTTTTGCAATATCCCATGTTCATTTTATTAGTTTTTCAATGTGCATTGTTTCCAATCCCCATATATGAGTTTTTGTTGTAAATGTTAACCATTGCAAACTGGTAAATCAAGCCTTGGAGATTCCCGCTATAGAGCCATCACAGCAAAATATTTATCTACTGAGAGTGTGCTCTCTTCACTAGATTTATCAACTGAGCACAATGCTCTAGAGATGGCAAGAAGCAGCTTTGCAAACCTTTCCTTCATCATATTTACTTCATCCCACTCCATATGATGCGTAGTCTTTTTAGTTAATTCTGGCTGAAAATATCCTAGAATGGTGAACAGATATAAGAATTTAACCATCACTTTAATGTTCTAACTTACTCATCAGCAACAAGTGCAATACTCTCCTAGCATTAGCATCATGCCTCCCTTGAGAACCCAAGTTTGAAATGAATGCTTCAATTGCTTTTTTCAAATGAATGCTTCAATTGCAGTCTCATTATAAAAAGCTATCGGCATATTCCGTATAGCTCCCCCGGCTGCAAGTGCTAGTATATATATATATATATGAAAAGCTATCGGCATATTCCTTACAGCTCCCCCAGCTGCAAGTGCTAGTATATATATACACGCTCTTATGTGTATATACATATATACATATATATATATAACATAATAAAACATATATTAAATTTTATACATTTAAATCATATTATAAAAATGTCTTTATACACCACTGTTATTTACAACAGTTTATATATATACATATATATTAATATACATATATATTAATATGCATATATATATATTTATAACATATATATTTCATATAAAAAAAACAAATTAAAAGAAAGACAAAATTAAAAAGAACCTTTTTTAATACCCACAAAAATCTGTGTGCAGCGTGAGGTACTACATACCTCCCACTATGGGGAGGTCACAACCCCCACATGGCTGCGTACAAAAGCCGGTGGTGGCTACATATAGCCTTCCATAGGGGGCCATGGGTGCTACGGCTTCGGCCAACCACTCCACCCCCAATGCAAAAATTTTTTATTACTATTATATTAAATTTCATTCAAAACAAAACACCATATGTATATTTTAATATATATTATTTCTTCCTCCAAAATATAAACTCAGAATATGTACTGTATCAAAAAGAATATATATATTTTTTTAAAGGACAGTACATGACATGTACATATATAAATATATATATATATAGGTGTATGTATATTTATATTTTCCCAAATAATACAAAATAAATAAACAAATAGGATGAAAACTAGTCCAATTCATTTTCCTTCAATCACAGAATAAATATGGGTATACAATTTTAATACCCTAATAAATTGACTTTCTTTCAAATCAAGAATTTTAGCAACAAGATTTATTGAAGAAATTCAGAAGATTTTTCAATAGATTTCTACATAAGACTTAAAGGTTTAACATAGATAATTTTTTCTAAAACAAAACCCTCTTTCAAAAATAGGGAAATTGATTTTCAAATATGGCAGACATGATTTTCTTTTCCCTTACAGAACAATGAATTAATAAATCAAAAGAATTAATAATCAATAAGAACCTGGAGTCCTTCGTTTGATGTTGAATCCAAACACTACAACCTTCTTCCTTTTCCGAAAATAGAATCTCTCTGCAGTTCCTTCTCCAATTTCCTTCTTTCAGCTAACTTCTGGATCAATATTATATTTTTTCTTCCAAGAACAATTTTTAACAAAGTAGCACAAAAACCTATCTTTTTCTTTTCCAGACAACCAAAAACCATTCCTGTGTGTGTAGAAACTTTTCTCTTTCCACAATAAAATAAGGAAAAATAAATAAAGATCTTCCTTTTAAAAAAAAAAAAATCCAACCCATCCATTGGTTCTTTTTATTGCTTTAAAATCTCACACTTATCTCACAAATTTTAATTAAAAATTCATTAATTTCACATTTATCCTCACATGATATTATCCTTAGATTTTATAATATTAATATTTTGAAAAAGACAATTACAATTATCACAAACATTATTTATTTAAATTAATTACTCTATCCTTTTTAATTAATTAAATATCTTTTAATTTACAATATTTTAAATCCAGCATTTAACTAAATTACAATTACATACAATTAATCATATCTATAAGATAACATTAATTAATCCCATATAAAATAAGGATAAATTAAATAGCAACTATCCACAAACAAAATAAATAAACAACAACGATACTAAGACAAAGACAAGGTCAAGACCACGACACCGAAAGACCCACAACGAGGTGACAGACTTGGGATGGGGACACTTCCTTATCAACTCCCTTTTTCAACATCATACCCATTGGGTTAATTTAATGCTCGCCTTGTCCTGCCGAAGCAGGTGGAATCGAGACTTTGTTCCTACAATTCCTACATACAAACAAACGTCAAGTAACATGTAAATCTCCATTGCAAACACACCGTGAAAGGTAATCGTAGGGTAGCAAGGCACTCGCAACTGAGTGATGCTACTTCATCCTTTCACCAAGACTCACTAGAAAAAAACATCAAAAACCATAGCAGCATAGAATCACAACATCACCACATATAATATTAAGGAAAACCATAGCATAACAAAATAATATAACCACCACATAATGTATCATCAATCATCATAGTAATTTCAAGTGCAGCAAACCAACCAAACTATGAATCCACACACAACCAATTCGGTGAACTAATCACCGTCACAAACCAAGTATCAAATCAACACATAAGAGTATCAAAGAGTATCAGCAACATGAGGGGTATTACAATACAACTCTGACAAAAATAGGCCAACTCCCATGTCCAAATGGTCCATGTGCTTGCATCTAAGCTTTGAAATAAATTCATCTTTGAAAAATATTTGATTGTATGACAATCCAATCTACCTCCCACTATACTCTCCGCAACCAACCAAAAGAATCTGCACACTGTTGAATCAAGTGTCCTTACTTGTGACAATGTTGAACTACACCAAACAACAATAGAACGTGCATCACTGAATTTTGCTCCTAAAATCTTCAATTTCTCCTTAACTAGAGTTCTCTTTACACATGCACCTACTCCATCTTCTCCCCTTTCCCATTCCCATATTCAAAAAAACTCCAAATATGAGGTACACCCCTCTCTACATGCATTCTACTCAACCAATAAAATATACGAGCATTCTTCAATTGACCTATGTAGTTATCTGACCAAATGAGATGTCGGCCCACTACTATATCATGCTCCTACAAGAACTCAAAACAATTCTCGAAACAATGTTGGGCATACTCAGACGAATGAGATCTGTCATCACTCATATAAAAAATGATAATCTCTTATTATCTTTCAATCCTCTTCTGTACTATCAGGTGCATGTCTAAATGTTATGTGGACAAAAATAGCAATCTGAATAGAATTGTAATACTAAGATTGTACCTCATTTTGTGGTTGCAATGTGTAGTTTTCTGCAAAATCAACCACTAATATAATAGTGTCAATCGGAAAAGAGTCCTTACACATCCTAAATTTTTGATCCAACCACTAAGACCTATGGCTATGCCTTGCATACTTGTAGAAAATATTTTCCTTAAAATCTAAAATAAAATAAGCAACACTGCATTCTTTTGTAACCAACTAGCATCTAGAACCTTCACCTCCACTCTACAAAGTATATTTGACTCTCATATCTCTTTTTCTCAACAAGCTTCTTTCAAAATTCATGTTAGGAACCCTCATGAAAACATTGAACAAACTTTGACAAGCCACCACATTGTGAGCACTTTGCATTTAAACAATCATTTCTATAGAAAAGGAAACCATCATCTCTAGAACATAAAAATAGATCTAGCAAGTCCCTTGATGATTTTGAAAGATGCATTGCACCACACTCCTAGAACATTTCATTAGTATGCAAAGTAGATTTAATTAGTATGCAAAGTAGAACAGATATAGCATAATAGTTCGTACATTGAAAACTCCACATGGTATTTGCAACAAGTATTACGAATTTTAAGAGGTACACAATAAAATGGCTTCAAACCTTCAAAAGTCCTTTGTGAGATTTCCATATTTGGATGTGTTTCATTAAATTTTTTGAAAAACATTTTTTGGCTTGATTCCAAGAAATGTTTAGGATGTGGTGTACAGTCTCAATTTATAATTATTAACTTTAAAACATCCCTTGCATTGTGTGATACTCTAGAGTTATCATGCCAAAATTGTTGAATTACTTGCTTTATATTATCGGTTAGCTTCTTATCAACATGTGGAAGCCTTCCAACAAAATCCCATGTATCATTTTGAAGAGGATCATCTATTATTTTTCTTCTTGCAAGTGCTCTATCCAAAGTTTTACGATTTATGTCAAAATCAATACAAGTTTGTCTCATAAAGTGAGTCTTTTTCAATTGATGGCTTACTAGGGCAGTTGTAATGACTCTCCAAGCAACTCTCTTATCCTTTTCCTTGTTATTTTTTCCAATAGCCTTGAGAGCATTAAAAATATTTTGGACAATAATAGAATTTTTTTCGGTCTTCTTGCTCACACGAATCTTCAATTTGGCTAGCAAAGGTCTCATCTTTTGTATCTTTAGAAATTGTACAAAAATTTGGCATTGCTCAGTCAATGTCTTATTGCTAAAATATTGGTTGAAAAGTTGTGTAGCCCACAACCAAACAGTTCGTGTTGACCTTTCACCTTCAAAATTGTTTATAATGTTCTCATCATTTTCAAGTAACCATTTAGGGGTTCTTAAAGGTCTTGAATTTGGAATATGTCTTTCTTCCACACAAGGTTCTTCATTTCTCATGTAATTTGGTGAAACATAATTTACGCTTGGTTCAATATTATGTTCAACATCTTCAATTTTAACATTTTCACCTTGAACATTTTCAATATCAATTTCAATAATTTCATTCCCAATTTCAATATCATGTTCAACATCTTCAATTCCAACATTTTCACCTCGAATATATGCAATTTCCTCTTCACTTGAAAGACCAAATGGCTCAGGCTCACCAATATTTGGCATACCTTGTCTTCTCTTCCTATGAACTTCTCTATCTCTTTGTCTATATGCTTCAATTTTTTCTTTTGTAAGCTTTCTCTTACGTTTTTGCTTCTGATGACTACTGCCCCCCATTATACCTCCAAAAAGATGCTAAAAAAATGATTGCTTATGAAAAATTTGAGTAGAAGATGCTCCAAAAATTTTACCATTGTCTCATCATGTCTAAAATCACACTTTTGTCGCCTACAAAGCCTACAAATCCTACAAACAAAATGTAGGGTCCATTGGGATGCCCAAAATAGCCCACATGGGGTTTTTCTATGGCCCACAAATCTGGTATTGAATAAAATCTTATATCAGATAAAATCTAATATCTAATTTGAAAAACATTTTAAAATGTATTGTAAAAGTAATATTTGTGTGTTATAAATCAGATATCTAATTTTTTCACACATATATACCCAAGAGTAATTAGGAGGTGGAGGGTGGGCAAGAGAGAGAGAGGGAGAGAGACAGAGACAAAGAGGGAAAGGGAGAGAGACAGAGACAGAGAGGGAAAGGGGGAGAGAGAGAGAAGGAGAGAGGGGGAGAGAGAGAATTAGGAGGGGGAAGCGAGAGGGTAATAGGGGAAGAAGGGGAGATGAGGAGGGAGAGAGAGGGTTGATGGTAGAGGGTTGATAGTTTAAGGTTGAGGGTAGAGCATTGATATTTTAAGGTTGAGGGTAGAGGGTTGATGATATAGGGTTGAGGGATTAGGGTTGATGGATTAGGGTTGAGGGCTTAAGGGTTTAGGGTTTAAGGGTTAAGGGTTTAGGGTTAAGGCTTAAGGGTAGAGGGAGAGATATAGAGGGAGTGGGTGAGAGAGATAGAGGGAGTGGGTGAGAGAGAGTGGGAGACTTGAGAGAGAGAGAGGGAGGGAGTGGGAGAGAGATAAAGGGAGGGAGGGTTAAGGGTAGAGG